>LPNX010604637.1:55698-116841 GCA_001517045.1 Pseudotsuga menziesii | reverse complement strand
GTGCTATAACAATTCAAGCTGAAGATTGGAAAGCTCAACGGGGATCTACTTCAACCGTCCGGAATAAGGTACGAGGTTCGATCCTTTAGTGTTAGATTATTTTATTTCTATTGCATATTGGGAAAGATTGATTTCTGGAGTCTAGCTGTCTGTTGTGGTACCCCAAGTCATAGGAATTTCTCTCCGTAACAACAAGGTGAGTTATCCATCTTATTCTTATGACATTTTGCCTCTGTTCTAAATGATTTTTTGTACTTTTTCAGTCAACTCAGTCTTTCTGCTTTCTCCTACAGGTTTTTTACCTTTTCAGCCCACTGTTCCACGATGCTTTTTCTTTTGGCTGACAGAGTGTTGGTCCATTCTATG
The DNA here is from genome assembly GCA_001517045.1 of Pseudotsuga menziesii. Classification (NCBI taxonomy): domain Eukaryota; kingdom Viridiplantae; phylum Streptophyta; class Pinopsida; order Pinales; family Pinaceae; genus Pseudotsuga; species Pseudotsuga menziesii. The sequence goes on along the minus strand of LPNX010604637.1, from coordinate 116,475 downwards.
ACGCCTTTTCTCTTCTTGACGGAAGCACCGACACCGCTTTCTACTTGGATTGACAGAGCGTCGACGATGCCTTTGTGCAGAAATCTAGAAGCGCTGTAGCATCTTGGAACGCTATAGTGCAGTTTCTTCTAGCATGCCAAGGTAGGTATTCAAAAACTTCCTATTTGCAAATTTTTTTGTTCAAAAAATTGGAATTTGTCCTATCCTTCGAGATTTTTCAGTTTGATCTACTTGCTTGCTTCTTGCCCGTTTCACTGATTTTTGTGTGTTTGATTCTATGTTTGAGCTCGGATCCAAAAATATTTTGCATTGTCATATATGAAAGAGAAAACGTAGTTCAACTTTGGTTTTTTGATAAAGTCTCTGAAAATTTCCTTTTCTAAAGAAAGCCTATGGCCTCTTCCTAGAAGATTAGTTTCTTTTGTAGAAAAGACTGCTTTGTGTGCCTCATATTTTCTAGAAAAATACAAAAAGAATCCTTTTATTTCTCTCATGCTTATGCTTGTATAAATTTCCCTTTCCATGTTGCATGTGTGATTCAGGAAAATAGGTCTTTTTGACATTGTAGCAAAAGCTAGTTTTGCATGCATGTTAGAGGCTTCTCTCTTACATTTTCAGAAAATTTAGAGTGCTTGTTTGAAGGAGTTTTTGTGTTTGAAAGGAATTCCTTTTTATTTCTTTATTTGATCTTGTTTTGTTGTTGAAAACAACTTTCTTTTGGTATATTGTTGAAAAGAAAAGATAAAGGTTTCTTCCTCACCCTAGTTTGTCCTCATCGAAGTCAAAAAGTGCATCTACATCTAGATTAATTTGCATTATTGGAGATAAAATTCCATCAACATTCACCTAATAATACATATAAAATTAATGGTAGTTTTTGGTCTAAAATTGTATAGAAACTTGAGTGGTAGGTTAGTGACGTGTTCGGGCATCGTTAAGCATAGGAGGTGTCGTTATTTGTCTGCACTGCAACCCGGGACTCACACGGTTCTTCCACATACCATTGGTATATTGAACAACCTTTCACGTACCCTTGAGGTATATAGAAAGGTACTTCACATACTCGATTGTATATCGGAAGGCCCCTTGTGAATGGTTGTGCATTAGACAACACTACTACCGATTTGAGCTCCCATGTACCTTGCGTATATCGGGAGACCGCACTAGGATACCCTGACCATCTGAGAAAAGCCCTTTGTCTGTCTTGTGTGGAGAAATACACTGAAAATAGTATTCGGGGAGACTACTACGCACGTACCCATGAGGTATATCGTGAATTGCACCTACTTGACAATCCTGGTGAGAGACTGGCTATTCTGAACATGTCCTATCACTTAAGTCTACTTGTGACCTTTAGCTCTGTGTAGGTTTTGCTTGTGTGTTATTCTCCTTTTTTGACCTAGATTAGGTAAATTCGGCCACCACCATGGCTAAGCAACTTGCGAGACATCAATCTTGTAGATTGCAGGGTTTATCTCTCGACTCTCCTCCTATTGTGGGAGGAGAGGAAGGGGTAACCATGGAACAACCAACTTCTACTAATGTTCCTATAGGAACTACCCTAGCTAGTGAAACTAGAGAATAATTCACTATTTTTACAAATCCTTTGGTTCAACACCCTCCTGCAGCTGATGCTTCTGTGCATCCGTCGTTGGAAGTCTGTGTCGATAGTCCTACTCTACCAGTTTATGGCTCAGATGATCCTTTTTGGAGGACTTCTATGGGCCAAGATATTGTTGAATTCAGGGTTATTAGACCTTCACCAGGGAATCCTCATTTGGGAGTGGAGGAACAGAGAAGAATTAATGCATCTCTCAATCAAGCTCGTAACTTTTCAGAGAGATTAGAAAGAATCATTCCTCCACCTGTGTCTCATTATGAAACTATGTCGGCTCATTTAACCTGTAATATAGATCCTTGGCCTTTATCTGAAATTAAACCTTCCCCTGAAAATCATCCAACCTTTGGTGAGACTTCCAGCAACCCATGGAATGAAGGATATCGTTCACTAGATCAAGTGTTAGGTCCTATTGAAGAAGTTCCATTTCAAGGTAATCCAGGTCCAAAAGACAATCCTACAGTCTCACATTGTGGCCCTATTACTAGGCCTTCCATACCAGTCATGGTTGGTGGGAAATCCACAAATCAAGTTATGTCAGTACATTGTAACGCCGAGGAGCAACCCCTTGCACGAGTTACGTCATATGTTAGTGGAATTATTGCTAGTTCATGATAAGTTTCAGCTATAGCACAACCTGTAGTAGTCATCCCTCCTACTAATACCAATGTTGTTCCCCCCCCCCATCTAGTTTAGGACAACCCTTAGGGGTGTAACTTGTTAATAATCCAGCTTCTTGGGGATATACTTATTTAGGAACTCAGCCACCTACGGTCAATCAAGTGTATCAACAACCACCGCCAACGGCTATTTATCCTGGAATTCCCTACCCTGGAAATGATTTTGTACCTTAGAGACATCCTAATTGGTCCAATGTTCGGTCATATGGAGGAGCTTTTGTTAATACTGCTGAAGGATATGGTGTCCCCCCTGGAGAACCACCGTGTGGACCTAGAGGAGCCAGAGGACCTGGAGGTCCTGGGGGTCCTATAGGACCTGGTGGACCATTTGGAGGACCACCACCCAGAGGCCCACCACCACCACCACCACATCCTAGAGGACCACCACCTAGAGGGCCACCACCACCTTCTTCCGGAGGACCCCCTCCCTCGGGTGGCCCATCTCCCTATGGAAATTCTGGAAATCAACAATATTTTCAACAAACTTTGGGGGCATCATCTATACCCATCTATCAATAAACATATGGTCCTACTAGTCAGCAAATTCCATATCATTACTACCAGTATCCACAACCAAATAAACAACTACCATTTCTAGCTACTTTAGATCTTCTAGACTTGTCAAGAATGATAAATGACCCGATCCATCATGACCCCTCTTGGCCTGCCATTCTTGTAAAGTTGCCTTCATATATACCCAAGTTTGATGGTAAACTCGGTGAAGGTCCAAAACACCATGTGATGACATTTCACTTATGGTGTTCATCCAATTATTTGATGGATGGCTCAATTTGTCTAAGTATTTTTTAGAGAACCCTCACTAGTATTTCCGCAAAGTGGTACATCAAGTTACCACAACACTATTTTTGGGACTTCAATGCTTCAGCAATGGAATTTTTAACACACTTCCAATTTCCATTCCAATACAAAATAGGTACAGACCTTTTGAATTTGCTTCGACAAACCACATCAACCCACATTTGTGATCATATCCATGAATGGAGACAAAGACAAAGGTTAATCAAGGCCCCCATTCCTGATTAGTTGCTCGTTGATTGGTTTACAAAGTCTTTACTTCCACCTATTGCTAGAGATGTTTCCATGGGAGGCACTATTACTGAGGAGCAAGATATTAGCCATGCTCAGTACCTAGAGTTGGTTTACTCCCAGTAAGGTACTCTGTATGATCTGATTCCCCATGCTCCTTGAACTACAACTGATCCATCAAGACCTTCAACTAAACCACTTGATGATGGCATACTTGGTTCAATTGAAACACAAATGAAGTCAAAATCTTCTAAGAAACAAAATCAAGCCACCACTCCATCAAATCAACTAGCACCATCTACCAAACCTGCACCCTCTCCTGTTGCGTCCACTGAAGTAAACATGATCCAATCAAATGAACCTTCCAGCGGAAAGAAGAAAGGCAAAAATAAATCTAAAAAACTTGATAATCAACCGGAAGGAAACGAAACACAGAACACAGATGTTGATTCAAAAGGTAAGTGAAAGGTAAAATTTCCTTGTTTAATATGCAGAGGTGACCATTTTACAAACGAATGTCCTTGTCATGAGGAAGTTAGTAATTTTTTGAAAACTTCACCCACCCCAGTAGTCTTGAAAGATCCTTTCTCTTCCCAACAACAGTTAATTGATCATAAGTCCTTAAACAAAACTTCTTCCTCCACTGATGAAGTTCAAATGTCTAATGAAACAATTAATTTAAATACAAGAGCACACCATTATGACCCTCCTCAGGAAAAGAAACCTGATGATGTTCCATCTGAAAAACCCTCAACTTCCACACCTCCTAATAATGGTCTTCATATTGAAAAACCTATTCCAGAATCAATTTTCTGTCCACCAAAGGGTACTCTACGTAAGTCCATAATCAATCCTAATGCTCATGCCACCCAATATTATAACATTGTTGAATATTTAACCCATGCACCCTGCGCTATTTCAGCTTTAGAGGTACTTCAAACCTACCTAACCCAACAAAAAACTTGCTTACTTCCCTTGGAGCTATGGATCCCGAGAATAGTAATATCATCACTTTCAAACTGGATGATTTCAAGATGAGACTCTCACATCAGTTAGCTTTCTAGATCACTCCCAAGATTGCTGGAAAGACTATCCATCGTACCATTTTGGACGAGGATGCCTCTACATTAGTTATGTCTTTATCTTGCTGGAGAGCCATTGGTTGTCTGGAAATAAACTGTTCACCTACCACCCTTAAGGATTTTGATGGTCGAGGCTTTCAACCCTATGGATTACTACCTACCATCCATGTTGAACTGGGGGGGAAGTCAGTCTCCATTCATATTGAAGTCATCGATGCTCCTTTAGATTACAACTTACTCCTAGGTCGTAACTAATTTTATGATATGCAAGTTATAGCATCAACCTTTTTTTGGATCGTCTAGTTCCCATTCCAAGGAAATATTGTTATCGTTTATCAGTTAGATTTCATCACACCTAGTGCCATTACAAATGATGCAAATAACATTCCACTCCTGAATACCTCATAGTATAAGGAAATTGGAGTAGGTCTTATCAAATATTCTTCACTAATGGGAGTCTTTCCCTCATCTGATCCTCCTCTTGCTTCGCAAATTGCATATATTAACATGATTTCTACCTCTCATACAGACAAAGGAAAATCAATTGCTGATGAATCAACATCCTTTTCCCCTTTCGAGGAAATTTACAATGCAATCCAAGCTACCAGTGATTCCTCCATCAATGACCAATTTTTGGTGGCCTCAGATCGTTATCACATGCCATACTGGCTCAAAAACCCCTCCCCATCTCTGGATTATCTTTTACACACACTTCCTAAGGATGAATCTATTATGTAAATTATGTCATTAGAAGAGATGCCTTGGGAAGATTATCACCACAGATCTTCTTTCCTTCCCCTTTTCCATATGGTAGAAGACCACTTCACCTCTATGGGTTCGTCTGATATAGTCCTCAACCCTAAGTCTCTAATCCTCACTCACAGTGTCGATTCTGAAGGAAAGTTATGTAACATTACAAAAACTATGCATGTAGACATATCAGTGAAACCTGGTGTTTCCAATAACATTTTCATCGGACAGAACTCTTCACATGAAGAGGTTAAAACATACATGACCCTTTTTAAGGAATTTAGGGATGTCTTCGCATGGACAAATGAATAAATTCCAGGGATTGATCCCTCTATAATTGTTCATGAGATCAAAACTTACCCTGATGCCAAGCCCATCCGTCAGAAACTACGACAGGTCCATCCAAGAAAAGCAGGCGCTATTAAAGAAGAAGTTGAGAAAATTCTCAGGGCTGGTTTCATTTAGCCCATCCCATTAACTAAATGGGTGTCCAACATAGTCCCTCTGAACAAAAAACAAGGTACTATTAGGGGTTGTATCGATTTTAGGGATTTGAATCGAGCTTGTCCAAAAGACAACTTTCCCACTCCCTATATCAATCAGATAATTGATAACTGTACTAAAAGCGTTATCTTTTCCTTTATGGATGGCTTCTCAGGCTATAATCAGATTGAGATTCTCCCGTAATATCAACACAAGATGACAATCATTTTCCCTTGGGGAACCTTTTCTTATCGTAAACTACCTTTCGTTTTAAATAACACTGGTGCGACATTCCAATGTGCCATGTCATATGCTTTTCATGACATTAAACATGTTGTGGAACCCTGTTTTGATGACCTTCCTGCTCATTCCAAGCAGCGGAATATTCATGTCGATCATCTGAGAGCCGTGTTTCTTCGATGTCGTCATTTTAATATTCGTCTAAATCCCCATAAATGTGTTTTTTGTGTAGAATCTGGCTGACTTCTTGGTTTTATTGTTTCCAAAGATGGCATTCATATAGATCCCTTGAAAATTGAAGCTATCTTATCCCTACCTGCTCCCACGAACATAACTGAACTCCAAAGTTTGCAAGGGAAGGAAAAATTTCTACATCGTTTCATCTGCAATTATGCAAAAAGGACACATGGTTTCATGAGGTTTCTTAAGAAAGATACCCCTTTTTTCTAGGATGATTTCACGTAACATGCATTTGATAATCTTAAACATGCACTTACACATGCACCAATGTTGCAACCACCAAATTGTGCTAAGGACTATTCCTTGTATGTGGTTGCATCCTTGTCTATAGGCATGGTCCTTGTTCAAACAAATGAATACAACCAAGAACATGTGAATTATTATGCTAGTAAGAGTCTCCTCAACTCTGAAACTCGATACTCACATGTGGAGAAACTTGCTTTGGCCACGGTCATCATGGTCCAGAAGTTCCATCATTATATTTTGCTCCGAACCACCATTGTTTCATGGATTCCAACCCCATGTACTGCGTTCCTACACGTCAAGTTCTTGGGGGAAAATACTCACGTTGGATCGTGATTCTCCAAGAGTTTGAGCTAGAATTCACCAAAAGTACTTCCAAGAAGTCCCTCATTTTTGCAAAGCTTATATGTGACCTTCCCCATACTACTAAGACTACAGAGCCCTTTGATTCATTTCCCGATGAATCATTGTTTCTCATTAGTACGATGGATCCATGGTACGGAGATATCATTTTGTATCTCCAGAACTTACGATACTAGCCTACTGCCTCTTGAGATGAACGTCATCGCATTTGCCACTAGGCCAAAAGCTATATTATTTTGAATGATACCCTATATCATCGTGGTGTTGACTCTATCTTATGACATTGAATTACACATGAAGAGGCTAATATCGTTCTGAATGATTGCCATACTGGAGCTTGTGGTGGTCATCTCTCTAGATTGGCTACTGCTCAGAAAATATTGCGTGCCGGATACTTTTGGCCTTCTATTTTTAAAGATTGTATTGAAACAGTCAAGGAATTCCCACCATGTCAAATGTTTATTCCCAAGAAATGCACACATCCAACTCTGCTTCATCCCGTTGTAGCAGTTGGCCCCTTTGCAAAATGGGGCATAGACTTCGTGCACTGTAGACTTACCTCAGTCGGGGGGCATGGCTACATTATCATGGTTATGGACTATTTTACAAAATGGGGTGAGGAAATGCCCACATATGCCGAAGATGGTAAGACTGCTGCATTATTTTTATTTAACCATATCATTGCAAGATTTGGGATTCCTAGGGCCATTGTGACCGACCATGGGTCACATTTTCAAAACAAGATGATGGAAGAGCTTAGTGTAAAATTAGGTTTTAGTCATGATAACTCTACACCATACTATACTCAGGCTAATGGCCAGGTTGAAGCTATAAAAAAGTATTAAAAAAAATGCTTCAGCAGATGGTAGGGAAAGCCAATTCAAACTGACATTTACAGCTCTTCTCTGCACTTTGGGCCTATAGGACTACTGTCAAAACTTCCACCGATTTTACACCCTTCCAACTAGTATACAGACTGGAAGATACTCTCCCTATAGAATGTGAGATCCCTTCTTTAAAACTTGTTGTGGAACTATTACCCAATACAACTATAGACGAATAAACATTCCTGTATCTAAACAAACTTGATGAAACTCAACATGACGCTACCTTAGCTAATGAGGCACATAAATGAAGAATGAAAATACAATATGACAGGACTGTCCAACCCCATTCCTTCAATGAAGGAGATCTAGTTTTGACCTATGACCAGAAGCATGACAAGCTGGGAGCAGGAAAATTTGAGTCTATGTGGCATGGGCCCTATATTTTCAGTCACGTTTTAGAGAAGGGAGCATATGAATTGGTTGATTACGATGGGATACCTTTGGGAGATCCCTGGAATGGGATCTACCTCAAAAGATACTATGCCTAGGTCATCTAGCATAGAGTCTTTGTAAATATTGTTTATGGTTTGCTGTGTGTCTTAATATTTGACAGGTGTGTCTTTTGTGTGATTTAAAATGTGTTTTTTCATAAAACCCTACTTATGCATGTCTTTTGTCTGATGGACATATGACTTCCTTCATTGGTTTTGCTGATGGTGCTCATCGATATACTCTTAACCTTGCATCAGCAACTTGGGTACTGTACTCTCCTACAAGTGAGTTGGTGAGTTTAGGGGGTATTCTTTTAGGTCCCTCCAGCAACAATCTGGTGAACTACCATGCCGTGATCAGATTGTTGATAGAATCCCTAGCTAATGATGTAAGGGAAATTAGGGTTTACCTAGACTCTGAACTAGTTGTTCAGCAGCTTAACCGATTCTACACCATTCGAAATCCCATGCTTCTTTGTACTTTCTAAAGATTTAGGTTTTTAGAGAGGTATTTTGAGCAAGTTACATATCATCACATCCCGAGACACTTAAATGCTGTGGCAGATTCCCTAGCTAACTATGTCTTGGATTGGCATATTGCTCATACTTAAAAATCCATTTCAAAACATAAAAAACATGTGTAAATTCATGAGTAGATAAATCATTCCACACATCACATTTTCCACACACAACTATAAATATAAACTTTTGTCGTATATATAAAAGTTGTAGCACCGAGATACAAAATTTGGGCTAAAGCATCTCTAGTTTTCAGTGCCCGTTCAGGACCATAAAAAGTTTAGAATACATGTACATAGGGAAAAATCTGAAGCTTTGAATATTTCAATAATACATATAAAAAAAGTGAAGATCAAGGAAAACTAATCCTCATGGTGCTCATGGTAGCACGTAATGGCTTGGGCCACTCTACGGAGTAGTCTGGAGAACCGTCCAGAAACACCTATGGTATGGTGCTGATAATGCCTAGAAACCTCATCAATGGTCATGTCATGCATACCCACAGTCAAGTGCTGTATATTCTCCTCAATATCTCTGAGCTCTTCTTCAACTTTAAAGCAGTACACCATCATGTCCCAGGTACTCGCTCACCTAGCAATAGGCAACATCCCAGCTGGGCGGATAGATCCAATGTCTGCATGAATTTTTTTTTATCTCAATACTACAGAAAATAAAAATTGAAATAAATATAAAATTTCAAAAAACATAAGTGGATAATGTCTTCTTCCCTCGGTCATCCCACACTTCCCCCTCAGGTAAGACTAGCTTCAGGTCATTTCAGAAGTCTGCCCCCTCATAGGCATAATCCTCCACCATAAGCAGTTGGTTTCTTAACAATAGAAAAAACCTATAACCGTAAGTGACTTTAGGTCCTCCACATCTGAGGAAAGGCATAACTGTCACCCATGCAAGAATTCTCGGATCCTCAAAATCTAGTCTGGTAATGGTCACTTGGGGCCTCATGTGAGGTACCCACTGTAAGATAAAAGACACCACCACTGCTCCGTAACCAAACTTCTTTAGTTTCCCTCTTTTTCACTTGTTTAGTTGACTCTTCATACACACCAGCATGCATTCACACTAGTTGAAGAAAGTGGGTTCCATGCACTGCAAAGCATATAGCATGTGAGATCTGCTGGTAAGGTGGAAAGTCCTAGTACCTACCACCTTGCCAATGGTATATACTACTGTCCTCAAGGGGAGATCCACTAGACACTTGATCTGTAGCTTGCCTGATTGGGATTCTATACCCAATGAGCAATGTTGGTTGATGATATCATCCAAAGAGCCTTCTCCCCCTCGTGCTCCAGATAGAACCATAAGGCTTCCCCTCATAGATAAACCGGTCAGAAAATAAATATCCTTGATCTCTATAGGAAGGATGTGGAATCCCACCAAAAAATGCTCTTGGTCAGGATCCCACATGTCTATGATGTACTCTAGCAACTGAACATGCACTTTCATTCCAGGGATCTAGAAATACTTAAGAAGCCCGCAGTTCCGTAAAGCCTCAATGGTGGCTGGTTCATTTGCAGCCTGGGTTTCTGGGACTTCATGTTCCCTTTCTTTCCAAATTACCATGATGAATTTGTGACATGCAAAATTCATAATTAGAAAGTATATCATGGCTAAAATAAATAAATATAGATAACATTATAAATTGAAAATCTAAGAAACATGAAATTTTTTTTTTGGGAGGCTTAGGGTTTTTATTTTTCTTCTTTTTTCCCCCGCGGCACAGCTAGTCTTCATGTACAGAGCACCACGATGCTTCTACCTTTGGAGTGCAGAGTGTCGGGGCGCCTTTCTGTTGTGGACAGAGCATCGATGATGCTCCTGTCCCATCTTGACAGAGCGTCGTCGGGGGCGCTGGCCGACGGCCAAAAACCTTAAAAAGAAAATATTTTTGCCTTCTAAAGTGGTTCAAAATACCCTATTAGAACGGTTAATCCTCTATCCTATCGTTGCCAAAGGAGAATTTATAATCTATCTTACTTTCAAACCATAAAAAACATTTCAAGAACTCGGAATTAAATAATGCAAAAGAAACAAAATGACATTTATTGGATATGGATAGAGAGAAGGATCAAAGGCTTACCTCTTTTATGGAGAATGAAGCAACAATGAAGTGGATTAACCTTGCCAAATCACAAGGGGAACTCTTACTATCAAAGCCAACTTCCAAAACTCACAAATGGTAAAAAACAAGTGGTAAAAATAACTTACATACCCTTTCTATTTATAGAATGTTTGGAGTTTTCAAAAATACATTGTAATTTATTTAATTTTGAAATCCAAATTATTTTGGTAAAAGTGGGTTTTTATTTTTTACTCTCTATAGTTTTGAAAAACTGGATTTTAATGGTGTTTTTTCAGTTTTTTCAGGTGAATATTGGGTCATGGTTATGATTTAATCTATTTTTATATTTTTCGAGCTTATAGCAGAACTGAAAAAGTACTGAGCGTCATTTACACTTTTTGCATGCTCATTAAAATTCCAGTAGAAAGGTGTCGAGCATACTTTTTTGCTTTTTTCAGACTCATAAAAAGTGGATTGTGAAAAAGGAACCTAGTTCAGGAGTTATATTTAAGCTCTTTTCAGTCTCCTCAAAACACAAAAATATTGCCAAGCGAACTTGTTTCATTCATGCTTGTAAAAGAATCATAATGGTCGACTAGTCGGGGGTAGGTTATCTCTTTTTCGAACCAACTGGCCTTATTTACGAAAAAGGACCTTTTGGAGTCTTCTTAGTCATTTCAGACTCTCTAAAAATGAAACTACAAATGAGTTTTCTTTCATCAAACTCGTAAAATTATACGGTGAAAGACCCTATTTGGGAATGAACCCCTCCTTTCTCAGGTTCAGGAAAAATATGAGAATGGACTCATCGCTTGATGAGATTCAATGAGTGTTTGTTACCCTCTTTGCACTCGTAAAAATGAAAAGAGGAACTCACCTTTCGAGGTGGGGAAATTAAAGGAAAGGGGAATGGTTTTCATTTGTTTATATGGCAGTACTCTACAATCCACCTTTGTACATGGCACCTATTTGCAGTTGCATATCTGAACAGTTGGGTTTTTCAGCTTGTATCCGAGTCAATCCACTTTTACCTGACTCCTTTGAGTCAGTTCAAAGAATTCTTTGTCAAATTCCTTGTCTTACACCTGGTTCTATTCTCGTTTAAGTTAAAGTTTCCAAGTCATGTGTCGTGCTGTCAAAATGTTCAAAGGATGTCTCTCCCAGAAGCATAACTCCTTAGTAATTTCATTTGTTCTTAAGATTCAATCATTGTCTGAGTCAGTTCGTTACTTCAAATCAGTTTTTGTTCCTAGTTTCGTGTCATTGATATGGGACTCATCATGGCCCTCCTGTGACAAGTCTATTCATGTCGACTTTAGATCATTATCTAGGAATTAGACCTAGAAACCTAGACGATACCTTGGGCCTGCATGCCTCAATGGAAGGTTACCTCACTTTCAACATGAGTTTACATCATTGACTCTTGATTGAAAGATCTCATCGAGTGTTCAAATTCAATTCATTCATTCACATTCGATGGTATGTACCGAGATACCTTGGGGATCATTGTCATCAATGATGATTACCCTCGCACTTGTTAACAATTTATATTATTGACTGGTAATCAAGTGGTTTATACCATGTTCAACGTCAAGAGATTGTAATCACATAGATTCATATCGTTTGGACATCGGGATGAAGACCTTGAGTGGTTAGGATTTCTCATCATCATTGCCTATGCTCAGGTTGCGTTTGGAGATCATTCACAGTCATGACACAGATCCACATTGTATGTTTGGTGGCTGTGTTCTATATCTGACATTGAAAGGCATAGATCTACTTTGTATATCTCGTAGCTATGTCCTACTTCTTGTAGCAGTCATTCATGGATCTACAGTGTATCATTAGTATCCATGACATGGTCATCATCATATATCCGCAGTGTATTGGTATGCAGCTATGATTGGGTAGGATAAAGCCAGTTACTGGTCCTATATGAGCCCATCTCTCTTTGCCTTTGTATCAGATATAAAACTTTGAAAACAATTTCACCTATCACCTTCTTCTAGCTTCATACTTTGGGGGGGATTTTGTTGCACCTGGAAATCTCACATTGCTTAGCAGCCTCTATGAGAATTTAAATTTTCCCTTTAACCTCCCTAAAATCCTAGCATGAGTCACCTTGGTCACTTTTTTCCTTGACCTAGAAAGTATGGTGCTTCTTGGTGTTTCGCATAGAGCGTCCCCGACGCCTAACCTAGTTGATTAAAAGGCATCATTTTCCCTCTCCTTTGACAAAAACCCTAGGTTGATGCTCTTGACAGTTCCGCTAAAAGCGTCGGTGGTCAGTTAAAAGGAAAAAATAGATGTTTCTAGAAGCTTTCATATGAGATCCTTCATGGAATTAGTTTCTATATGCTTGGGAGAGGTGGAATTCGCTTCCCTCACCTATAGGGATCTTATTCTATCCTTTTTCCAAGTCATCTCTTGAGTTCTAGGCCTATAAATGGAGCCTTCATGAAGAGAGTGGGGGAGGCCAGAAAAAGCATCCTTATGCTGCTAGTTTGAAGTCTGAGTCAGAGGCAAAGTAGAGGTAGCTTGTGTTTGGAGAGGTCTTCATAGTCATAGGAGATTGTACACATTCTTGATTGAGACAAAAGCCATTGACATCAAGGATTTTGGTTGTACTTATTTCTCATCCATATATTAATACAAAGACATTCCCCTTTCTTATATTTGATTATAGTGTTTGTAATTAAATATTATTGGATTCCTTGATCACCAATATGGATAGTCAGTTATCATGATGCTCTCATCCCTTTTGTTTGTCTTGTGATCTCTGTTACATATGATGATCCGTTGCACGGACTTTCTAGAGAGAAGATAAGTGGATCCAAGGTTGAGGTATAATGTGCTTTATGTTAATTTATTTAATTATTCAATGAAAGGATATGTTGTTGTGTCTTTTTCTTCTGTAGTTGTGTCTTGCATTGCAGAGCAACAAGTAGTGTCTGCACTGGTTGAGAATTCCCATTAAAATATAAACAAAAATTGAGTCAAAATATATCATGCCTAACCTATGAATGTTTAATCCATGCAAAATTAATAGTATTAGACATCAAATCAATTGTCCATTTTATCTTCCATAATAGCAAATTAAACAATGCAGGTGGATGAACATGATTCAACAAATCTTTCAGCATGTGATCTAAACCAAAATAGTTAGAGACAATTATAAGATTAATTTATTGTCAAACAAATATTATCTTTCCTAAACATCAAATCTTCTACAGTTGACTAAGATTGACTCTCTTCTAGTTATATCCAAGGATATGACCATTCCAACTCCATGCAAACTAGAGATAAAATCATCCCAAAAATCATGATCCAAATAAGAAATTGTATGAAAATAAGCATATTGGATCATCATAAACAAAGTAAATTCCTATCCACAGGAAAACTTAATGTAGGGGGGGCTTCATTTTCATAAAAATGAAAGGTATTTGTTGGGTATCCCAATAGTACGTCTTTAGAAGGAGAATGCCATTATCTATATAAACCATAGTATAAAATATAATTTCATAAATGTTATTGTGGCTAAAACATTGCAAGTTCTTGCAAAGAAAATTCAAAGCATACAAATTGAGGGTGAGAATGTTCAAATTTTTTAATATTTGAATATTATACCATAGATAAATATGTGTTGCATTCATATTTTAACCAATTGATATGAATGATGTGGAAATTTTCCTAGGATATCCTTGGATGGACTCAGTTGGTATAGTTAATATTAATGTGTAAAAGTAGTTTTTGAATCTTTGGTAAAAGAAAAACAAAATCACATTGAATGATATCTATGTTTCTAAGGATTATAAGGTGGCACATGAATATTTTTTTGCGGCATCTATTGGCATATGAAATGAAGATTTTAAGGTTGAATCAAAAGAATAAAAAACTACAAAAGCACATAAAAGGAAGAAGAATACAAGGGGCTACATGCATAAAAGAAAACATAAGTTGAAGAGTAAACAAAAACAAAACCAATAGCTAAGGTTTCTATGTACCATCACGCACACCACCATGAGAAACAACAGTCATCAAGGAAAGGTTGGGAGAATCAACAAAAAAGGAACAAAAAAAACAAGCATTATTGAGGAACACGGGGTACTACAAGTAAGTAATGGATATATTAGAGTAGCACAACGACAACATGGAACCAAAGGATAAACCGAGATGAAGATCAAGGTGGAAAGGAAGCAATTGGAACCCATATCCAAATTTCACTAGGACAAATGGATTCATGTGCTTGGTACCATTTGTCTACATTTCTTTGTAGATCATATTTTATGGATTTATCCCATGTTTCAAGGATGGAAAATGTGAAGGAGTATTTAATGTAATGCACCTAGATAGGAAAATATGGGGTACCTAGGGAGGCACCCAAATGGATTATACTATGTATTGAGTCCATATTTACTAAATAAGTCCCATGAAGTAGATGTAGTTTAAAAATAAATAATTGTAAGAAGGATTACTAGAAGGTCCTACTACTAGAAAGTACCTAGAAAATTCCACCTACTAGAAAGTTCATTCTCTAAAAGTACTTAAGAGGTATGATAGAAATTACATAATGAAATAGAAGCAATATAATAATGTGCTGGATGTATTATTTTGTAGCAAGCATGTCTTGTGGATTGATCTCTTCCTTAAGGAGTAATTGGTGGTGTTACCCTACCCTAAGGGTATTCTCTAAATATTGTGTGCATTCTCTTGTTGTCTTTGGTGTGGATATATTTGTATTATTTATGAATTTGAAGGGTTCTATATTTTTCATGATTCATTTTTGGAATGACTCTTAACTAACCAACTTATCATTTGTATTAATTGGATCCTTCACTCAGTGTCACTCCAATATCCTTTATGTTGAGATCAATATGAATCCAATCTCATGGATGTTTTCCTTTCTCATCTAACACAACATATCTACTTATTATTACAATTTTATATAACTTATAACTTATAGTTTTGATGGAATAACCATACAAATGCAATAAATACTTTTATTGAATCGATTAATTATATTCTCTTTAGGGACATGTATGATGCGATGCATCCAAAAATACTCATGTGTGCAATATTAGGTTTATGATTTGTCCAAATATTTTTTGAGGTCATGTTCAAAAATGCCTCTGTAAATTATTATGTGCACCACCCCAACCTAAAATCCACTCTTGATGTGTTATTTATTTCAATACATTCCTTGTAAACTCCACAATTGTTCTATTTTACCTTCCATATCCCCTTTTGATAAGTGTAGGAGTTAGTGGATTTTCTATTGATGCCCTTAGAATTGTAGAAAAATAAAAACTCAATAGATTTATATATTATCCCCCATTATTTGATTTGAGGGTGAAATTATTATAAGCACTATGTTTTCTTACCATGTTTTTGAAGTTAATAAAATATCTAAAAGGTTTCAATTTTTCTTGCAATAATTTTGCCTAGGTAATGATCAATGAATATGATCAATGATCAATGAATATGAACAAGTTTCTTGTTCTCCCAAGATAAAATTTTTATTATACCACATAAATATGAATGTATTAATCGAAAGTGATTTATACACACAAATTCTGCAAAAAATATTTCCCCGTGTTGCTTTCCTAGAATGCATCCTTTGCAGATATAACCACATGCTTCAAGATATGGACGACCATTAACCATGTTTGTTAAGTTCTTCATGGGGATTAAGGTTTTAAAATTTAGATATCCCATTCTTAGATGTAAAATATTTCCAATTATTTCTTATGTCATCTTGAAACTTGTTGACTCGCGTGAAGCAAAAGTGAGCCTAAAAATTATATATACAACTATTTCACCTATTCACAACCACTACATTCATGTTTTTCTTATCCATTACTAAGCATTCCACATTGTCGAAAACTAACATGTAGTTTTGTTTCATCTTTTTTCCTATTGATAGTAGGTTCTTCTTTAGTTTTGGTGTTAGCAAAATATCATCTACAAATTTCATCTCACTACTCATAGCCATAATGCATTGTATACCTTTCCTTTTTAACATATGATGCACTTTCATTTTCAAATATTTAAACTTCACTAGAATAATTGCAATTTAAAATTGGTGAATAAGTCTTATCGATATTTCATATGCATTGAACACCTAAATCAATATACCAACCCTCGTTTTATTTGTGATGTGCAATCGAAATTATCATAAATAAACTCTCATTCTTGGTTTCTCCGAGAAATATATTGCCTTCTCTATTTGAAAAATCAGAGCTTTTAGAATTGCAATCCTTATTGTAATGGTCACAACAATTATAATACTAAAATTTTATGGGGAATCTTCCTGTTAATATTCGTCACGATCCTTCTATTATTCTTCCCTAATGAATTGTCCTTTGTCTCTTCCTCTTAAGGTAGAAATCTTTATTTTATAGTTTCAGTCATGGTCTTGAAAATTATTTTAATGTTTCTATTACTGTCGATAATGTTGTGGATAATTCTGATGATTTTGTTTCCTTCTATTTTTTTCCTTTAAATATAAAGGAGAATGCATGTTCCTAACCTTCATTTACAATTTTCTCTTCAACAACTAAAAGTTGATCAATTGATTCATAAAGTATCATCGTGCTTAGCCCTTTGAGACTCAACACTTGTGTTGACCATTTCATATTTAGGCTTGAAACTTCCTAATATTTTATCGATGTCATCCTTCTCTCAATGATGTCTTTCTCAATATGTTGAACAAGTGTTATAATTGATGTCAAAGGACAAAATTTTGAACTCAAGTGTTATCATTGATGTCAAAAGACATGTGTTGTCATTGATGAGTTGATGTAAAAATAAAATGAAGGGTTCCTCATACAAATCCAATTTGAAGGAATACATAAGTTAATAAAGTGGAAATATCCCAATATAACATGGGTAATATGTGCATATTTAACAACCTTGAAAGAAGGATATGGAAAATGGAAAAAAAATGCACAAATACCACTTTGGTATAGGACTTATGAAGAAGAGCATAAGATATGAACTTGTGTGTAAAAGTCCCACAAGGAAAATTGCATATGTGCGTTAAACCCCACAAAACTGAATTATGATAAGTGACATGCTGACGTAGATAATAACTTGGTCAAGACGCAAAAAAGTGGGGGCGTTATTCATGTAAAAGGACCTTCAACAAGTGGACACATATATTGAGTTAGAAACAGTATAAATAAACAAGATATGGATGTGTTGAAGTAATCTTGTAGAATGAAGACTTGAAGATAATTTGTTTTGGAAAATATTCGTTTTATTATGGTATCAATGGCTCGTTGATCGTAAAAAGAATATTTATGCAGTAGAGACTAATTGCATAGATCAACAAAAGATCAGAAGCAAGAATAGTGCTAGATAAAAGGATACCTGGTATTTGGGATGTGAGAAGGTGCTAATCAATAGATGGCTAAGACCTTTAAATCACATAAGTGATTGAGCAGTACAAGAGTGCATAAAAGTCACAGAAATAGTTTCACATCGTAGTTAAGTAAACTAACTAGTTTTACCTGGAAAACAAAAGAAAAGATGAACATCATAAGAGCTATAGCAGTTGCTTCCTTCATACAAGGTAATTTTCATATTCTAGTTCTTTGATACACACTTCTTTCTATTTAAGGGTGGAAGGAAGGGGAAAGGATAAGGGAGTTGGATCTTCCTTCTAGTAGGCGTTGGTAAAACTTCTAATGGAGGCAAGATGGGGAAAGGAAGAGGGAGTTGTAGCTCCCTTCCAATCGTAGCTGGTAAAAATCAAGGGGTGGGTGCCTCCTTCCAGTAGTAGCTGATAAAATAAGTTAGGGGTTTGGATCCTCCTTCCAGTTGGAGCTGGTAAATATAATTTGGGAGTGTGTGCTTACATTCAGTGGTATCTGAAGAAAAAATTGGATATTACAGTCTTAAACAGGTTGTTTCCTAAGTGCTACTAGTCGTATTTTGCATAGTAAGATAGACATTTTTTCAGGTTGGTTCCTAAATTTTATGAGTCAGTGCTCATGTATATCTAGGTCATTGTAGGTCAATGCATGTAACTAGCAGATTATTGTTTGTGGATTAGGTTGACACATGAAATGAGTTGGTTCTCATGTTTGGAGATTGTACGCTCCCACTGATGTAATAATTCATTTTATTTATAGATATACATATAATTATTCTTTAGTCTTTGTGTGCAATTGCATTTGTTTCAACTAAAAAGTTTAAGGTGGTGAAATTGTTTAATTGTAAAATAATTTGATAGATGTGTTTTATACTAAATCACCCCCCTCTTCTCAGTATAATATAAATACAACACAATATCCCTCATCCAATTTACCAAATCCCGCATTTAATAGTATATTCATCAACTAAGTTTCATTCATTCATTTTCAAGTGATCTCAAATTTGTCTTAGTGATTGTATCTTAGCAATGGTTGCTCCCTCATATGCTTTTTTAAACATTTTGGATGCTCCTTAGGAGTTTGAATGACTCATATTCATTGAAAAAATATTTCATTAATTGTGCCTCCTATTAGCATAAGTTCTTCAATATCTCCATTTTCTAGTGCATTTAATGTTTTTTAATGTTTTATTTCCCTGATCATTTTCATAATTAAAGTTCATTATAAGTCCCCATAATTATTTGGAGATAAATTTAGGTTTCATTGTGCATATACAATAAGAATAATTGAGACCATTAAGCTTAGGTAATATAATATTATTTTCACCATTTTAATACAAATAAGACAAGATGGAACTAAAAGAGAAAGAGTGAGAGAAAGAGAAAGATAAATTAAACAAATTGTCCCACTTTGACTAGGACTTGAGTATTTGTTCCTAGAGAAATACTCAACCACCACTAGAAACAAGAGAGAGAAAAATGAAACAAATTTTACCATTTTGACCTAAAACTTGAAGTCTTTGTTCCCTAAGTAGGACTCAACCACCACTAGAACATTATTTCTATTTCTATTAAATTAGATAAAAATGTGTCACAACGCAATTACAATGAGTTTTCCCATTTGAATGAAAAACATGGGAAATATGTAGGCTATTTTTACAATCTCATAATTAGTTTTTCATATAATGAAAAATAAATATACCCCCTACATGCTCTCTCCCTTTTTTGTGTTTTATGTCCACATGCTTTCTCCTTTGTATTTCTCTACATGTTCTCTCCTCTCTCTCTTTTTTAGTTTATGCATGTGTTATTCTTTTTCTTCAAATTTTTTTGCAACTTCCATAGAAGAAATATAACACTCTACAAGCCCTCTCCTTTTTTTAAGTGATAAATAAAGGGAAACAAATTATATTATTTAACATATTGGTATAAAAAAGGTATGTAAGGTTTGGCCAAAATATGGTGGAAGCCCTTACAAAGGTAGATCATTCTTAGGATCTCACAGAGTAAAATAGAACATCATTTAGATTATTTTATGAACCTTATAGGACATTGAATGATAGAAAATAAACCATTAAGTATTACGTATTTTCAAAAATTTAAAACCATGTCCAACTTAGCAATATAAAGGGAAAAAAAGAGTAAACAATGCCTTCCTAAAAGCAAAATATGTTTCCTTAGTCCATCATCCATATAAGCTCCAGTGAGGACATAATAACTGAACATAAAATAACATGAAGGTTGAGGGAAAATGAGATCTAAGGGTCACTCAAAGTCATTAATGATAATAGCGTCCTCCATATACCCTTCTTCCTCTTCATTTAGGATCCAATAGAAGTAGATCTCTAGTATATGCATTATTATGTTGATATCAACCATTCCTTTCCTGATATATATTGTTCTAGATTCCTAGTGAGTATGTCATTGGGTACTGGGGCACATTGTTCCCATCATGAATGAGGTTGTGAAATTTATAATCCATAATAATGTAATAAGTCTAGAGAAGAGGGTCCACCTACTACAAGTGTGGTTAGAGTCTGGCATAAGGGTTCTGGAAATAATTTCACAACCTTATTCAATGTGGCTATGGACCTTGGATCTATCCTTAGCCACCACAACTTCAACAATCTTGAAGAAAATCCTTAACATTCTTAATCCCAAAGGTAAATATATTGCAAGGAGTAGTAGCTTGCTTACCTTTAAATCTATCAAATCCCTAGTAAAATTTGTGCCATAAGAGGTACAAGAAATTGGATTCCTATTTCTAGAGTGAAAACAATCTCTTCTTTCTTTGGGATTTCCCAAGATTAACTCTTTTAGGAAAATGATTATTTTTTCCTCATTTATCACGGTGAGGAGAAATAACCAATAACTATAACTCATTACATCCATCAAAAAAGACAATCTTGTCTTCCTTCCCAAATTTACCAATGATTCGGGCCATAATAGATCTATAGATCCCTAGATCCTATAAAATATACTTGCCATTGTACTTATGAAATGTCAAAAAAACCATCTTATGTTGGAGGATAAAAACAATGTAAGTTCTTGTTGATGGTCTTTTTTCCTTTTTCATGATGGAAAAAAGAGGGTGCAAGGGAAAGTTCATAGTCCATAGAAAGGAATGACCAAATAAAGTGATGGATGAGGCTTATCATTTGTCCCTCCTCATTTCAATCATCCTATGCCCCATATGAAATATCTATATTTTTTGTTTCTCTACATGCCCACTACTTTCATTTTTTTTTCTTTTTCAAAAAATACGTTTTTGACACAATTACACTATCACTAATTCTTCAC
The DNA here is from genome assembly GCA_001517045.1 of Pseudotsuga menziesii. Classification (NCBI taxonomy): domain Eukaryota; kingdom Viridiplantae; phylum Streptophyta; class Pinopsida; order Pinales; family Pinaceae; genus Pseudotsuga; species Pseudotsuga menziesii. Next base: position 95,137 of record LPNX010604637.1, on the reverse strand, counting down.
CATAAAATTTAAAATAATTTTTATGAATTGTCGAAATCAAGTTACAACTTATCATTTCCTTTCACTTTGTTTCTGTGATATGAAAAACTCATTCATTATAACACAAAATAATACTTCTCTTACAAATGTGGGTTAAATATCACACGTGACAAAGTAAGCAATAATACCTCAACCCTAGTAGTGCTTATTGTCCTTGAGTAACTAAAATAATCTCTCTATAATATCCAAATAATGAGGAATATGTACCAAAGCATGGCCTCCAAATGCAAAATTTTTGAACAATCACATGGCCTTTCATGACTATTTTATTAAGCTCAATGTGGTTAATTTTGAGGAAGGGCCCAATAGCTCATTATTATTTCTCATGTGTAATAGGGGTGTGAGTTTATTGCTTCCTTATGTGCATGAACATATGCTCACCCATTGATATGGACACAACAATGTCTTTTGGTGTTGTGACATATCCATAATTAATCTCAATGGAAAAAATAAGATTTGTTGTGAGGACTCATCACCCTTTGCATCCCCATACAATAATGAGAGTGAGGTTTTTAAATGGCTAAATGTTTTCCAAACCAACATATTGGTTATAATATTTGATTCTACACAAAATCAAATTTGACTCTAAATACATCATAGAATTGACTAACATCAAAGGTAGCAAATGATCATAGAGTAGTAAGATTCCTCAATTAAATTTTATCAACTCAAGGTTATTCTCAATTGGTTGTGTATTCATGTCAGTGCACTGTTATTGAAAATTCTCAATCAATGCAGACAAATATTGTTTCCTGTTTGCTACTTTTCCTAACTCACGTGACCCAGGTTCTGTGCATCCCATCAAGCCAACAAACACCTGAGATACTGGCCCGACAGGGCAAGCCCCGTCGGCAACACCCGAAAAGCAGGCGTAGTCTCACCCTAGATATCTCTTCGATGGGTAACTACCGGAACCATTTTTCCCCGGCTCCTCGACCGATTATAGTCCCTTGGCGTGTGGCCAAGGAGCTCGACTAAGTTGCAAGGATGGAGTCATTTACGTCGAACTGTAGTGCACACCACGCATATACTTTCTTAAATACTAACAACGCGACATAGATTTGGCCTTAGTACTTCAAACATCAAGGGATATAATAGTGAGCTAATAGAAAGGTGCAATATAAAAAAAGGGCAACAATGATTTCACAGGAAACATAAACTAATATCAAAAGTTGTGCATAATAACCTATTCATGCATTCAGACTTCTATTGACGTTACGGTATTCATTCAACTATGATAGGACTTGCATCATAAACATAAACAAACACACATAGTCAATCATCAACACACATGAGATTTCACATGGAAACCCATCTAGGAAAAACCACAAGGCGCTCTTCATCTGGCATGAGAAATATACGGTGCATTTAGCCTACATTTGACTACAGACCATCTTAGGTCTAGATTTCTGCTCAGAATCTTTCTTTCTCTCATGCTCTCTGTCTTATTTCTCCTAAATACTGCTACCATCTACTGATCCCCACATGGTCTGGATCGACTCCTCTAGCATTTTCACCTCTCTAGCAGAGCTTCTCTTCTACTGCACTACCTCTGACTACATCCTACAGACTTTCGACTAATCTACCAATCAGATCTCACAACTTTTCTCCGCTCCCTCAGAGATCTTCCCACTACTAACCAATCAAAAGAAACAAAAGAGTAAAAACAACACCAACAACCAACCCTCTAACTATTAAATCCCTCCTATTTATACTATTTTATATGACCACAGAGGGTCAACTGCATACAAGCAGTCCATTAACTGTCACCATTGGCTGCCTCCTAGGCTATAGCTGTGGCAATCATTACTTGACACAAGGCACTAAAGACCTTACTTACATCATGCGTTCACTCATGTGGCGTCCACTGACTTAAGCCGACTTCAGCACCCACAATCATCCTATCTCTTTCGATTGTTAATATGCACTTGTGCTACTATTTTACCCTACAGGTATCTTCCTTCCGCGTAGTTTTCCTTTTCCATGCAGGTGACATATTTCGTGCATATTCCTTCTTCTGCGCAGATTTCCTCTTCTACTCATTTTTCTTTGTCCATGCATATTTCCTTGTCTACGTAGATTTCTTCTATACCTATCGCATGCTTCCTTTTCCTTGTTTGTACTTGTGCGGTGGATTGATTCTTGCACATTTCTTTGTTTGCGCTTATTTCTTGTGCACTTTTCCTAGGCCAAACAGGCCCCCAACACTCACATGTGGATCGTCCTGAGCCACGAAGAAATGGACATAAGCGGTGGCGCAACATGTGTGGCCATTTCTTTGCTGTTGATTTTTTTTATTTTTTTATTTTTCTCTCGNCTTCCTCTCTTGCGCGTTTTGTTACATGTGTGTTTTTTTTTTTTGGCGGTGTTTCCTGCACCGTGGGCTCATCCCATACTTAGAAAAATTGTTTATATTTTAGATGACACAACTAGAGTTATACAATTTCTTCTTCGACATCATCTGAAGAGTTTACGTCCAGATGTTTTTCTTCTACTTGCTCGAGCTCTTCTTCATGTTGTTCTTCTTGGTCCTCTTTGTCTTCCTTTTCCTCTTTATCTTCCTTTTCCTCTTCTTCTTCCTTTCCCTCTTCTTGCACAACCTTTGGTGCATCTTCTGGCACAAATTGTTTTGTGCTTCAAACCTTTTGTTGGAATTGGCAAAAAATGGAAGTAAGCCTTTCTACCTCCCAGCGGGCTTCTTCTACCTGCTGCTCCAGTTCCTACACTTGGTCAGAGCTAGGGTGTTCCAAGGATGCATTGTCTACTACCTGCATTAACTTGTGGATTATCTGCTGGATAGGGTGAATTAGCCATGTCACCCTTTCAGCTTCTACTTGTTTATCAGTTGTCTCTTGGTTGCGCCTATTTTCCTGCTCGCGTAGGGTTCTTACCTTATCCTGGAGTTGCTTGAGCTCATCGCCTTTGGTGATTTTCTCCTTTGTTGGAAGCTTCTTAATCTCTACCTTTACCGCCAATACCTATAGTTATGCTTTCCATGCCTTCTCGGCAAGCTACTCTGTAGTCTCATCCTCAATGATTTTCTCTCATACTGCAACAATTGTTTCCACCACCTCTATGCGAGTCTTTTTGGCTTCCCTAAGCTGACCAACAACTTGATATGCCGATTGTTGCCTTTGTTGCACAAATTCAGGGGGCATGCTCAGCTGCTGGTTGGACTTTAATTCCTAAACCTATTTCTTCAGATCTACGGCCAGTTTGGATAACCGCCTCAGCTTGTGGACAGGTTCTGCCTCGTCTTCTTCCTCATCATTTGACAGTTCTGTGACTGCCTCCTTTATGGCTTCTTCCAGTGAAGCCTGCCTCTATGCTTGTGCTTCCAAGTCTTCTTGTTGTCACTGGATGACTTGTTTGCATTTATTTTCTTTCCTGGCTACCTTGGCTTCCTAATATGCAACCACATTTTCTCATATCCTCACCTTTGTAGTTGTGGCATGTTGAATGGAATAGATTTGTGGCAATGTCAGCGTAGAGCAATCCAAAGTTAATGTGTCCAAGTTATGGACACTTATATCCATATCTATTGTATTTGTAAAAAATGCCTACGTGAGAAATTCTATTCTCAAGGGTGGGATCAACATCGATGTCACCAAAGTGTCTAATGGGTCTACACTATAGGTTTTAGCCTGCACGGTGTCGTGCACTTCTGTGATGGCCTCTTCCAGCTAGGTAACTTGCATACTGAGCGAATTCGTCCAATTTGTTTTCTTGTGCATGATATCACCCAAGGTAGACTTAGTTATTTCTGTGACCTCCTCTCTAAGAAGAGTTAGATCCTCTTCTGCTATGCTAACAACTTGGGGTCGATTAGCCCTCTTCTTTTTCCTGTGCGGGATGCCCAAGGTTTCTACATCTTCCTCCATGGGCTCTTTGCCCTTTCTTTTCCTGGTTCTCTCAGCACACACCTCCTCATCACTAGGGGTGTCTTCTTCACCATTGTTGGGTGGGTCTTGCTCTTCTTCTTCTTATTCCTGGGCATCCTCTTGATGCTTCTGGGTGTTGGTATTGGTGTGGTCCTAGGGAAGGTTCTCCTGTGGATCCCCCTACAGTTCTTGCTGCTCCTAAGGCACCTCCACCTACTGGCCAATCCATTCTTTGGGCCAGTCTTTGATTTCTCTCTCGATATCTGCATCTTTGATGATGAAGAAGGTCAAGAGTTCCTACTTCTTGGGGTCATTGCATGGATATAGGATGATGTTGTGTGGCCCCGCATGGAAGTTAATGAATGGGTACCTGGACACCATCACAGGTTTTAGTCTATATTGCTTGCACATGATCTATCTAAGTATCTCTCCTTGGAGAAAGAATTCAATCTTTGTATCACTCTTGTGCTTGCTTTCTTTGTGGTCCCATAGGTTCTGGAACTATGCGCCAAGGAAATCCACTGGGATGTCCATGGGTTGATAGTCTAGCGGAGGAGTCCATGATACAAATGAGATCAGAATCAGAATCCATGAGTAGTGGAGCTTCACCAAGAGAAGTTCCCGTGCATCAACCACATCGTCCATCAGTTCATTCAAGAGGAACCAGGAATAGTTAATGTGAAATCATTTTGCACACTGTTCTGCTAGCTCTACTATTGAGGCAATGCATTCAGTAGGCCTCATCTTGAACAACAACTTACTGCATAATATTTTTACTATGGACCTGTTGGCACCCCAACAACTCCCCTTGTTTTTGCATGAAATAAAGGGAGTCCATTATAATTTAGCAAATACTTGCTTTTGGTTTGCTTTAATTTATTTCTCTTCATGTAGTTAGTTGTTTGATGATCTCCCTTTGGATCCTTCATGCTTAAAGTTTATTTCATGAGTAGTTTTGAAGTAACAACATGATTTGGTTGGTGAAAATCTTAACAACACATCACATGATCTTAGGTCTTGTTGATAAAATAAATTTTAAGGTCAAATTTTACATGATTTAGCAAATGATCCATCTTTTACATATATTATGTTAAATTATTAAAAGTCTTCTAAAAGTATATATATCTTTTCTAGAGCTTCATTACTTTGATATTTTGCAAAAATGATTAATATATATATAATTTTTAAAAATCATGATTGTTGCTCTTTTATGTATATATATTTTTATATAAATATCTTTGATATTTCTCACATGAACTAAATTATTTAAGTTTAATTGTTAACATGATTCTAATAAGTTATCTCATAATTTCATTTTATAAAGAATTTCATAGTAACATTATGAAGTCATATCACGTTAACTTTTGAAGAGCCTTGTGGAGTCTTAGTATTGTTGAAGGCTTTTTACAATAATATGATTTCAATATTTATGGTCTTAAAATTATCTAATTTGGATTTCTTTAGAGTTATATCATGATTACTTTCTTGAAGATAATTTTTGTTTCATATGGACTTAAACTTAAATGGAATAAAGCAATCGGTCATAAGTAAAGGTAACATGAATTGAGTACTAGTTCTTACAAAAATTCTAAATGGTTGTTATATATGCAGTTATGTATTAACCTGCCTTTGTATTCAATGACTACAGATGTAATGGTTGGATCTAAACTATGCTTCCACATCATCAAAGAAAAATACAATCACCCTAGTTAAGATCGCTACCATAATTGCTATACTTACGAGCAAGAAAAAGAAAGAACCTGTTTTGGCTATTAAAGAGTCATTCTTATCTCATAAAATGCATTTGATATTGAAGAAGTGTTTTCAGCCAGATACAAAAGAGAGATCCTACACAACAAGTTTGCATGAACGCCATCTCACTGGGATATTATGACATGATTACGAAAGAATCCTCTTTGAAGGATTGAGTTTGTTTAGAAATAATTATTTACTTTCCATTACAACCTCCTTGACTATTGTGTCATTTAATTATCATATGCCAAGTCACCACCATATTCACAAATCAAGAAAATTAATAACTATTGACCACATGTTTATCAAACAATTGTATCAGCTTCCAAGTCTATGTAACCGAATGCAAATGAAAGATTCCAAGGGTGTTGCTATCGGTAAAAGAGGAGGTTCATTGTGATCATTAGTTTGGCAGGAATTTTCACTAAACGGTTCACATGCAAAAAACAATCCATTACACCAGACCATGTAAAATTTATTTTATGGAGTAATTGAAGCAAATTACTTGTTCTGTTCATCATTATCTTCTGTGGGATTGAAGCAAACTGTAAACTTTGTTTTTAGTTTATGCTTCATTTCTTATGATTAGATTATCTTAAAAATTATTTTGAAAGATAGTGATTGTTGTTGCATTTGATCTACCAACCGATATTGATTTACTTTGCAAAATTAAAAGCATCTAACATTTTTTTCATGATCTTAATCCATTAATTTGTAAGAGCTTTTAAGTTTTTTTTAGCATGTAATAGTTTGATTGTGAGACTGTTCTTCAATTTAAATTATTATATGTTTATCTTTTAAATGCAAGCGGAACTAATATTAATTTTAACTCATGCTCTTAGCGAAGATAGGTAGTCTGCATTTAGGTTATCATAGAATAGAATCAGGAGCTACTATTTTCTGCATTTAGCTTAAGATAATCTTTAGCATTAGTTAGTCATTAGTTTAAATTTCTCTGATTTGTTAGTAGTTTGGTTTGAGTAAACTTGGCACACACCCACCTTAGAGAGACTCTCTATTCTGAGAGCACATCATACAGGAAGTAGGGCCTTGATCCTATGAAGGACAGTTATTTTAAACACATAAAATATTGCATTAAGTCGAGTGTGTAGGCTATCTTTCTGTAAGTTGGCCCAGGATATTTTTTTCGGCCAATAGGACCTTACAACAATGTCATTGATAGAGATAATGAGATAGCCCTTTCCACCATGGAAAAGTTGGTACTTTCCCTTCATGTCATTCTTGTCCAATTTTCCCCCGTCCTTGTGCAGATACGGGGTCGAGTTGACTCCTTGCCGTGGGAGACCTGTGATGGCCGAGACCAGTTCGACCGTTACCTCATATGGCTTGTCTAGCCAGAGGTATCCTCCATGGAAGCATACCAAAAGTTGCTTGACATACATCTTGACCAGGGCAGTTTTGTCGAAATGCGGCATAAGGAGCAAGTTTAAGATGCCTTACTACTCCAATCCACACACCCACTCCATTGCAGAAACTACATATGCATTCGGCAGTACACTGGGCACCACGACCATGAATCGATTTCTTTCTAGCTCCTCTTGCTTTTTGGTATCATAGTCTTTGAAATTCAAGTCCTGAATTTTGGGGGTGATTATATCCTAGGTCCATGAGATGCCTTCTGGAATGGTGGGCTCTTCCAGTTCATCCTGGGTGTTCATTTTCACTATTACTACGCCTGGGACCCTAGGAAACACATATGGGGGAAGCAATTTCTTTTCCTCATCGATCAGCTCTATGTCTGTAGGTGGTGGTGGTGGAACCATGTCGGCTCTGCGGGCTTTGGGTATCTTTGCTGAGGGTGTTACAGGTATAAACTAACTGAGAGGGGGGGTGAATCAGTTAGTTAATATTTGTTACCAATATACTTCTTTTAACTTAGAATCAATAAACTTTATGGCAGTCAATCTTTGCTATGAGTTCAGAGTTATAAACTTAAGAGAAAATAACATAAAACACAGCATTCAATCACCACATTTAATCACATATATGATACACAGATATTTCACGAGGAAACCCATAAGGAAAAAACCTCTTCTTCTTATGATGTCAAAGGCTTCAATGGCTGTACATCACTTCTTATTTGAGCACCGACTCAAAGAGGCTGCAACCTCTAAATGCAAGCACCAACTTGCTGAGAGCATCAACTCTCACTATGACCCAGCACCAACTGGGTGAAGACACCATTCTTCAATTACTACAAGCATCCACTTGCAGACAGAGACATAAAGTCTCCCCTAGCACCTCCCTACCTCCCTTATTTTCTAGACTTTCCAATAGAATCAAAATGCAACAATACAGATATGTCTCTGCTTACCAAACCTCTCTGCTCTGTTCAACATCGGCTCTTTGCTCCTTTGTTCTGTTCAACTGCTCAGCACATTCTTCAATTCCTCTGCTCTGCTGCTCTGCCCTCTCTACACACCATTACTCTCCTCTAAAAATAGCTCTCACACATTTCTGCTTGCTATAATATACATATATATATAAATTTCATTCGGTTCTCATTCTCTCCGTTCATTACAGAAACGGTTACAGACAAACACTGATCTGTACAAAAACAATTCACATTCCATGAATACCATAGATTCTCAACATCTCTAAATAAAAGACCCTTCAAATACCCAGCTTTGCTGACTCTCTGCATTCCACTGTGCTAGACTCTTCATGTTCCACTGCTTCTAGTTCAAAGAGCCCTGGGCTCGATTCTGAATATGGAGACTTCCTCTGCTCATTAAGCCATCTGTTCTGTTCATCTCCTTCTATGGTTTTGGTCATCAATTGCTTGAATGATAGACATCTCATGATTCTTCAGAAAGACTGTGTCCAATGCTGGATTTGAGCCGCTGCTTGTTTAAATTCATCGGAATTTTACTTGCTTATACCCCCACTGTTGCAGAAAGCTAATCGGCTTCAGTCTCGGTATTCTTCTCCGATGTATTTTCCTTAGTCGGCTGATTGTTGAGTTGTGGACTTCCACTGTTGCGGATGAGAATTACACTATGCTTCCGCTGTTGCGGCTCCCAAAGAAACTACGCGTCTAAATTCCAAAGTGTTCCGACTGCCGATGCTTATCAGTCTTTTAGTCACGCGCATCTTTAACCTTTCATTTTTCACCATTGCGGCTGGGAAAGTCATTCAGTTTCCGATGTAAATATCTTCCGACTTCTGATTGCTTTGGATGACTTGTCTTTGTTGCTTCCGCCATTGCGGCTACCAAAGCAAATCCGTGTCCGAAGTCAAAAGCACTCCGACTGCCGATGCTTATCAGTCTTTTCGTCGCACGTCTTTAACCTTTGATTTTCCACCATTGTGGCTGGGAAAGTCATTCAGCTTTCGATGTAAATATCTTCCGATTTTCGATTAAGAATTTTTCCCGCCTGCTCAACAGGATTAAGAGTTTTTTCGATTTTCAATTTAGTCTGAATTTCTAGCACTTCCCACTGTTCGATTTTCTCCATTGATACCTGTGTGCTTGCCTCTTTTTCAGTAGATTTCCACATCCATTTGACATCATATCCCCTTCTCTTTATAGCAGATTGCCATTAATGACAATACATTAAAACTTTAAGACTGAGCACTAGCTACCATATACTAGTTCAGAACACACCACTCAGAAAGATATTCCAGCAGAGGGACCAGAGGAATTGGGTAGGTCTGCACTTGACGAACCTTTAGTCGCAAAAACTTGTGTCTAACTGGTTGTCCTGGTGGCTGGGTTGCAGGTACCTGTGTCTAGTGGCCTCCTACCAGTGGTGGGTATGGCATCCTAGGAGGTGCCTTTGGTCAAGCCTACATCTTCTTCATCTTCTTAGTCGGCTGACTGGGTTCAAGGATGTAAGGCACTTCTAATATCGGGCATCGTGAGGCTGGTGAAATAGCCAAGTCTTCACTGTCACTGGATAGCTCAACAATCATGGGCTTCAGATCTAAGGTAGGGTTCTGGTTCACTCTAAATTTATTAGCTTTGTGGTTTCTTGGCTCTGCAAGGAAATGTGAAGGTTACCACAACAAAGGCGACTGATATTTATAGGCAATTGGGAATCCAAGCTATGACTGGACGTAATGATGGGCCATCTGATGAAGCACATGGGCTTGTTCTTCATCACATTTACTCACACACTTAGGTTCAGTTATGTATTTGTTAGGGAATTTAAGGTTAATATGGTGGATGGGACCAAAAATCATGCCGCCATTCTCCTCGAACTTTCCAAATTAATGCTACTGAGTTGTCACGAGCACCAAATATTTTTGAATCCTCTTGCATTTAATGGTCTATAGGTGTCTACCAGCTATATTCTAGTGACTTCTAGTTGTCTCTTAGCCAATTTGTTGGCCGGTTGAGAGCACACCATTCCTCAGCGCAACTTCCTTTTTCCGTGATAGGTTGCGTTGGAGATGCTTCTTTCATTTCTCTCCTCCCTTTATATCTTTTTTTTGCTGTGTGCAACGGCCTTATGGGAACATGTTTTAGTCATCGCGGTATGGTTTTAATCGGCTTCCATTGATCATACCTGCAACCGGTGTTCCATCCAACTTATGTATTTTTACCGCGCTTGCTTCTATAATGTGCGCAACCACATATGGGCTGAGCCAGCATGTTTTGATCTTACCTGGGTGCTTGAGGAACTTGCTGTCATACATCAGAACAAGTACGAACTATTTTGTTCCGATGTGGCAGTCATGCCATGATTTTTGCCATTGTTTTTCCACGTTTTGATGGAAGCCCACAGTGAAGCGTTCTTCCTCCATTTGAAGCAACTGTGCAATTCTTTCTTCTATGGCGTCGGTATCTGTCATTTTTGTTAACACAATGATTCATAGGCTCGACATGATTTACTCCATGGGAACGAATGCTTCTTGTCCATAGACCAAATGAAAAGGAGTGTATCCAGTTATTCATTTTCATGTTGTTCTGTAAGCCCATAATACTATTGAGACTTTCTGGTCCCAATCATCTCTGTGCACATTACAGACCTTGGTCAAGGAATTCTCCAGTATCTTGTTGAAGGACTCAACAGTTCCATTTGCTTGAGGATGGTAGGGTGTTGTCTTCTTGTGCTAGATTTGGAATTCTGCAGTCAATTCAACAATTAGTTTATTTACAAAATGTGTACCTTGGTCGGTGATAAGGATCTTTGAGCAACCAAACCTTATTACTACATTTTCAAAAGGAAACCTTGCCGCAGTTGCTGCGGTGCAAAATTTCATAGGTGCCACTTCCTCCCATATTGTTAAGTAATATGTAGTAGTTATAATATAGCACACACGATTCCATTTCCCTGGTGAGCTAACAGGGTCGACAAAATCCACTGCCCATTTATCAAAGGCCTGTAGTGTATGATTTGTGGCGCAAGTGGAATTTCATCACATTGTGATGGTTTCCCTGTTCTTTGACATTTATCATAGTCACAATAGTATTTCCTTATATTCATATGTAGAGTTGGCCACCAAAGTCCATCTTGCAAAATGTTGTGCACCATTGCCTTCCCGGCATAGTGTCCTCCTGAGACACCCGTGTTAACACTCTAGGAAACTCCTCTAGGTTGTAGCTCGAGGATTCCTGGTAACTTAAAATGTTTTTGGGTTTTCGGATATGGATCAAGCTGGATAACCTATATAACCTATCACTCTCAAGACATGCATGAAGCTCACTCAATTACAAGGCTTTTAGTTACAAATTGTTCAATAGTTTGACAAAAAGGTGCAGGGATGGAGAACTCACTATGCTAGTAGACTTACACACATAACACACACATTTAAATGGATAAACCCTAATGAGGATGGTATTTATAAATCAAATATCACTAAATAACCAATAGGATGACAGCTATCGACTTTTTAATAAATCTGACAATGACCTAAATGCATATTTAGGCAATAAACACAGTAAAGAAAGAGATGGCTGAACAAATCACAACAAAAGAGTTTATATGAAGAATAAACTAGATGAGACGCTTGATAATAGAACGGGATTACAAATCCCCAGAGTCGAACCTTTATTATTCCAATAATCATGGGCTTTATAGCCTTTTACAAAATTTACAGATCTTGAAAATTAGATCTGTTTACACAATAATAATTGAAAGTGATAGTTTTTCCTCATTAGGGCTTCAAACCCTTGCTAACTATTTGTTCATTTACTGTGAATATCTAGTTCACTGAGTGATCTTTTAATGATTGAAGTGGTCGCTGATCATTCCCACTGCTGGTTCACTGTGAATTTGCCATCAACAGCTAGTGTATCAGCGTTTAACTGAAGTGCCTAGTCTTGTTCAATCTGCCCGTAAATTTTCTACTTTACCGCCGCAGTTGCAGATCGAAAGCTTTTTCTTCTGTGCCATCAACAACTCAAGTATGAAAGCTTGCCGTAGCTTCGGCGCTTCAAATCTCAAAACTGGCACTCTCTATCATTTTCTTGTCAGCGATCAGGAGTAGTAATCACTAATGTATCATAGCCTTTTATCTAAACGTTGCCGCTACGTAGTCTTCAGTTTATCTGATCGTTGAAATTTTCATCTGCTTGCGGAGGCCTCAGACTGTCTTTTTTCCACCGTTGTGGCTCTTTCGTAGACTAACTCACAGATCGTTAGTCCCTTGATCCTCTGATCGCTGCATTTTTCCTTTGGTTGTAGAAGCCTTGTCCATCTTTCTTCCACTGTTGCAGCCCCTTAGTGGACTATCTCGCCGATACCTTAGTGTTTTCAAATCCCGAACTACTTTCATCGCTGTTGGATGTGAGTAGGAGTTTCCATCGGAGCCTTTAATCATTGTTTTATCCACCCTTGCGGCTCCCTAGTGGACTATTTTGCCGCTACGTTGTTCTTAGACCTTCCGACCACCGAAGAGTTCATCTATTGATTGATCGAAATGATCCTTGTCATCGATCGGAATCCATAGTCTTTCTTCCTTCCGTAGTTGCGGCTTCGTAGTGAAATATCTTGCCGCTCCATTGTTCTTAGTTCTTTAGAACTAATTTCATCGCTGTCGGAGGTCATTGGAAGTTTGAATCGGAACGCTTAGTCACTATATTCTCTGTCGTTGCGACGCCTTTGCGAACTAGCTTGTCGATTTGAAGTCTTCACAACTTTCGATTGATGTTTGAAAAACGTTCCGATGATGTAAATAGTTTCAGCAATATGCCTATCTACCAAAGGGGTCTTTCACCTACTTTTATCTTCCATATTTTGGTGGCTAATGAGATGTTCTGATCCTCACCCAAGCCACTGAAACCACAACTTTGTGAAATTTGCATAAAAAATAGAGGTCTTCAAAACTGTTAGTGATGTTCATATCCTTCACTGCATCATTTAAATTCTTCATAATATCAAAAATAAATTTATTTTATTTGGGAGATAACATCTGGCTCCTACTCGGGGATGGGAACCTCCCTGTGAAGTCCCAAGAACCCCAGACCAAAATGCCTTTCCCTAAAAGCAACTAAGTAACTTAACACTATTCTTTATTGTTCAATTGGGCATGGAGTCTTATTCTGAAAGAAAAACAACCTACTGTCTACTAATTTACAATCATAAGGCCTCAAAGCCTTAAATAAAATAGAGTTTTAGGAACCCCCCATTTACTGGGCCATTGAATACCTCTTCACCTTCTAGATTCTGCAATTTGAAGGTCTTATTCTTATATACCTGGTCTATAACAAAAGGGCCAATCCATAAAGAGTCAAATTTTCCATGTTTACCCTTGTCCTGTCTGACAGCATCCCACTTGAGGACCCAATCTATGACCTGGAAGTTGTCTGCCTTTGCTCTTTTGTCAAAAATGCCCTTTATCCTTTGTTGATGAGCCTCTGATTTTCCTACAACTTGCTCCCTGATCTGGTGTAACTCCACCAAATCCATCATCCTTCTCATCATATCATTTGGTTCATCTTCCTTTTCCTGAAAGAACTTTGCCACTGGAAGGATCAACTGGATAGGAAAGATGGCCTCAGTGCCATAAACTAACTTGAATGGAGAAGTCCCTATGGATCTTTTGTCTGTTACCCTATCCGCCCATAAAGAAAACTTAAGTTTTGAATCCCAACTTTTCTAATTTGTCTCTAGCAGTTTCCTGATGATTATGACTAATCTTTTGTTGGATGACTCAGGAAATCCATTGCATTGGGGGTAATAGGATGTGGAGTGCACCAGTTGGATACCCATTGATTCACACATTTTAACTAATGCCCCGGCCTTAAAAGCTAGTGCATTATTAGTCACTAACCTTACTGGGAAACCAAACCTGCTGAAGATGTTCTCATCTAAAAATCTCATGATGACTTGGTGAGTGGCATTTCTGGTGGGTACTGCTTCTATCCATTTGGTAAAGTAGTCAGTGGCTACTAGGATCCATTTATGCTATCCACTGGAAGATGGATTTATTTCACCTATGAAATCCATACCCCATTGCCGGAAAGGCCCATTCACTGTAACAAGCCTAAGCCTATTAGAGGAAATTTCAACTCAAAATGGGCCTCCTAAAATGAACTAATAAAATAATAGTTAAAATAATAAAATAATATTTATTAATTTTAGAGGAAGAAAATAAAAAAAACTACTTTTTTGTTTGTATTTTTGACATATATCCCTGTTTTTTTACTCAAATTTCGATCGGGAGAGCTCGTTGGATGTAGAATTAAATTCCACATCCAACGAGTACCCACTCAGCATACTTTTGATGGACCCCACTACCCCAAAAATAAGAAATACCTGAAAAAATGAAATGATGATGTCATCATTCTATTTTTTCAGGTATTTCTTGTTTTTGGGGTAGCGGGGTCTGTCAAAAGTATACCGAGTGGGTACTCGTTGGATGCAGAATTTAATTCTGCATCCAACGAGCTCTCCTGATCGAAATTTGAGTAAAAACACAGGGAGATATGTCAAAAATACAAACAAAAAAAGTAGTTTTTTTTATGATACCTATCCCCAAATTTATATTAAAAAAGTGTTTAAGACCTATATGGTATTTCAAATTTAAAGCAATTTCATTGGCTAACACATGATGACATGGAATTTGAATAAAAGTTAAAAGGCCCATTTTGAGTTGAAATTTCCTCTAATGTAAAGGACTTGAGCTGTATTTTCCCTATAAATATTTGACATTGGTCATAGGCTCTTACAAAAGTGCATACATCTGCAAAGAGGGCTGGCCAATAGTATCCTGCTTTTAAGATCTTGTGGGCTCTAGTTTTCTAGTAGTGGTGGCCTCCACATGTACTGGAATGAAAGTGATGCATGCCATGCTCTACTTCCTCTTTAGCTAGACACCTTAACAAAATCCCAAACTGATCCCTCCAGTACAATAGTTTGTCAATTATGCAAAACTTAACAGATTTCAACTTAAGGGATCGTGCTTGGTTAGGAGTGAGATCAGGAGAAACTTCTAATTTAAGCAGAAATTGAATAATACTTGAGTACCACTCACATGAAGACATGTTCTCAGCTACTGGTGGACTGTTATCCTAATCTTGATTTACTTATTTTTCAGCTGCTACCATAGTCTGCACCTTTGCTGATCTGACACATGTGAAAT
Source organism: Pseudotsuga menziesii (assembly GCA_001517045.1). Classification (NCBI taxonomy): domain Eukaryota; kingdom Viridiplantae; phylum Streptophyta; class Pinopsida; order Pinales; family Pinaceae; genus Pseudotsuga; species Pseudotsuga menziesii. The sequence goes on along the minus strand of LPNX010604637.1, from coordinate 79,913 downwards.
TTATTTCCATCAGTTCACAGTTTTCTTTGGCCATGAGTTTGGCCAGACCTAATCCCTTTACCAGCTTGGTGGGTTTTATCTCTACATCAAACTAAATGAGTTTGGCCACCCACTTAGATCTCTTCCCATCAATGTCAGGTTGAGTCAAAACATCGTTCACAGCAGCTGAAGGGACATACGCAATAAACTTTGCATGGAGAATGTAGATTCTAAAGTTCTTCAAATATTTTATGAGGGCATAATCCTGTTTCTCAATTGGGTCATACTTCAGCTCAGCATCTCTCAGGGTTCTGCTGAAGAAAGCAATTGGATGATCAAGACCTTCATCATTCTTTTCTAATAATACAGCTGCCACTATGTCATAAGATGCAAAAGAGAAAATGTAAAAACCCTTGGTGTAGTCGGGACTAATCAGGGTTGGGGCCTCCATGATGGCTTTATTAATGTCTTCAAAATAATTTCTTGCCTAGTCGGTCCACTTGATTTCTACATCCTTTTTTAGCATGACTATTATATGCTTTACCAGCTCAGAGAAATATGGAATGAATCTCTAGACAAAGTTTATCTTTCCTAAAAAGGATTGAATGTCTCTTTTTTGTCACATCCCCGGTTTTGACCCCGTTTGCATGATGTATATATTGTAATTAATCGTGGTAAGGAGCTAAAGGAAAAATCCCCACCATCAATTTGTGTGTGTATGTTTCAGCAATGGGTATAGTTGTTGATGGGTTGTCGTGCTATCCGGCACCTTATAATGTGGCATCATGTAAATACGCACATCAATTAAAATAAACCACAACCAGATACGACAGTGCAACGTTGAATGAAAAGGGCATGGTTCCAAAGGATAAGAGGTGGGGGATGTCAAACCTTGGTTATGGGGGAAAAGCTCATGTGTTCTACCACCTTTGTTGTTGTCACCTTTTGTCTCATCCAACCTTGTCAACCTCTTTAATGCTTCAGATGGTGGTTGAAGAGTTATGGCTGAGTGATTAAGGGAATTTATTGCTGGAGAAAACGTGGGTAAAGAGGCAAGCAATTACTCCATCTTCCCCACGACCCCATTCTCACTATCGGTTCATCTTCCTCATGCACAGAGCCGCTGCTGTTTTCTCTTCATGCGCAGGACTTCACTGGTTTCACCTACATTTTGCTCTCTCCTCACGCACTAAGATTCTGCGTTGATTTCCTCACGTAGGGAGCGGATGCAATTGCCGCTGTCACCCAGGATTTTCGGGTGTAGGAGCCATTCACGCTTAGGGCCGTGTATGCAGCTTGCTGTTGACTTCACCCATGTTTTGGGGCTGTTGCTATTCTTCCCATGATTTTTGGATGTGGCTGTGAGCCCAATTTCTTCCTCAATTGGGGACTGTGTGTGTCTCGCCCATGTTTGCAGGAGTTGTGTCATTCTCCAGTGTTTGTGTGGAGGAGCTGTGTGCTGTGGATTTCCAAATCCGTTGGCTAAGTCTCCCATGTCTATGCTGGGAATTCCGTTTCCTTTTCCATGTTCTATGGGCTGTGGATTGTTGCCATCGTTTTTATTGGGAAGATGGGTTGCTGATATACCCTGGTTTGGGTGTTGTTGCTGAGTTGTCTTGGCCACAATAGGGCCAAGAACAACTCCATGTTTTCTTGTTGACTCGAGCTGTGCTCGTCTGTTGTTTGGGACTGTCACCGGTTGCCTTGCCCTCATCACAGAGCTGTGAACCTCTTGTTTTGCTACCAAGTATGCAGTGGTTGTCCCCTTGGGATGTGCTGGCTTGGACAATCTGTTGAAGGCCTGTTAAACCCAGCTATGTTGGGATGTTGATTGTGTCCCTGGCTATGTGTAAGCCTGCGTTGACCCTTATCCTTGGAGGAATCATGCCCAGCTCGGGGGTGGCAGCATTGCTGAGAGATTGATGAGCACACTGGCCTACGGTTGGGTGGAACGTTGCAGCAATGTAGCTAGTTGCGGGACAAGTTCTTCATCAAAAGATAAGTGTTGCTGGTTACTTTCATCTCTGCAATTACTTTGATGTTTAATGAGTTACAAGGAACATGCGAATGATGTAATGTGTATGTTTGCTTTCGCTGAATGATTGAGGAATTATGCATCTGTGTATGCTTGTATGTTTGGCATCCTGTTATGAATGTTGTTCAAGCTCATAATATCAGCATTTACCCTGTTATGTTCATGGGGCGGTTTGCCCAACTATGTTTGATGATTTGTCGCGTCCTCTTTGCCGGTCTCAGGGACGGGGACATGACATTTTTGACCTTGGTATTAACAGCTGCTGAATTGCCTCCACTCTTACTGGATCAATCTTTACACCTTCAACTAAGACTATGTGGCCTAGGAGCTTTCCTTCATTGAGTGCAAATTGGGACTTCTTGGGGTTCAGTGATATTCCATACCTTCTGCACTTCAGAAATACCTTTCTCAAATGCTTTAAGTGGTCATGATGGCTATGAGATTAAACTGTTAATTCATCCAAATATATTAGCACATATTTATATTTTACCCATACGAAAGCTAGGTCCATAGCTCTCTGAAAAGTAGCCCCAGCATTCATAGCCCAAATGGCATTTTAGCATACATGAAGGTGCCCCATGGGGTGGTAAATGCAGTCTTCTCTTGGTCATCTTGGTGCATAGCCACTTGGTTGTATCCAGAGAAGCCATTAAGGAAGGACATGACCCTGGACCCCGATACTCTCTGCAGCAGATGTTCAATTTTGGGTAGTGGATAGTTGTCTTTTTTGGAACATTTGTTCAGGTTTCTAAAATCCACACACAACCTGGTTTCTCCTTTTTTCTTTCTTACCACTACTAGATTTGCAATCCACTGGGAATACCTGATGGGGATTATGATCTTGGATTTGAGGAGTTTGTGAATCTCTTTCTCAATCACTGGTAATAGAAGAGGATTGATGGGTCTCAGCTTCTGTTTGAAAGGAATGGTGTCCTTCTCCAAAGGAATCCTGTGCTAGATGATGTTGGTGTCATACGTTTTTAGGTCACTATACTCCCATGCAAAGACATCAGCAAACTCTTTTATCAAGCTACAATATTTAGACTTCTGTTCAGCAATCATCTCGGTGGATAGATTTATCAGTTTTGGATGGCTACGGCTGCCTATGTTGTGCTCTTGGATAGCAGGATCTAGCTCTCTTTTGGCAAGATTGAAAGGGACATCATTGTAATCAAACAGTTCTTCCAGTGGTACTAGACCTTGGGGTATGTGGTTGCTAGGAAATTGGACAATATCATGCTCAGTCACTTTATCTTTTAGCTTGAGCTGCTTGGATTCCTCCAGGTTAAGGTTTTCCTGGTCTATGTGTATGTCAAAGAATTCATCCACTAACTGAATGAATTTACTAAGCTCCCCATCATTTTCAAACACCCTCCAAAATTTTACATTGTCTTGCAAAGAGGGTCTATACTTGACCTGAACATCATAGCTGAGCCTAGGGGGTAAAGCAGGAACAAACAGACTTACAGAGACAACCAAGGAATTAGCTAGGTGATTCAAATCTCTAGGAATATATGATAGTTCAAAAAACATAAATGAGTCTTTGAGTTTCCATACCTCATCCCTGTAGGCCTTCAGTCTGATATTTTTCGTTTGAAAAGTGTTGTTGACCTATTGTATGATGAGGTCTGCATCCCCAAAAATCTTCATGCACATGATCCCCATCTCCTTGGCCACTTTAACTCCCAACAATAAGGCTTCATATTCTACTACATTGTTCATGGTTTTGAAATCGAGCTTATACAATAGGTGAATTTTCTCCTTAGATGGGTAGATCAACAAGACCCCTACGCCTGCTGAGTTTTGAGCACTTGCCCCATCGAAATACATGGTCCAGATCACTGTTGTGACTTCTTCGGGATGTGGATGGGTGGGCTTAGTGAGATGAGCTGATGTCTACTGATTATCATCTATTTGCAAGATGCAAGATCCAAAATTGGTGTCCACAGTGTAGATAGGGTGATTTACTGAGTGACTCTCCTTGCTTATAATGTACGCTAGCTGATTTTCCCTGTACAGTTTCTTAGTTTCTCCTCCAAACATTGGAATGGTGGTGTATGTGAGATCCATCTGAAGGGTGCCGCCCAATCTTTTTCTCCATGACCGGGACAGTAAAAGGCCGAATTTTGGAGGAATATCAGCCACTACGATGTCCATCATTACGCTTTTCAAAGGCAGCTGAGTTAAGTTTACAACAATGTCTTTGACGAGGCCCAAGCACTTGACCTTCCTGGAGTCAAAGGAGAATAAATCATGGTAGGGCTTGGTAATGCTGAGGCCGATCTCATCCATCATAGCCTTTGGCATTAAGTTATGAGAGGCTCCTGAATCCAGAAAACAGTTATGGATTATTTTATCATGGATGTTCAAGGATATATAGAATGGTGGGCAAGAGTCCTTTAGGTCTTCGATCATGGGGCCGAGGGTTACAACAGGCTTGTCATCTTGCAGGTTCACAAAGTCAGTGTCAATGTGCATGTTGGGCCTATAATTGGTCCCTTTTTAACCATCCTTGATCACCTTTTCTTCCCCTGTCCTACACCATTCAGCAAGCTAATCAGACCTGTTGTCCTCACTTTATTCCCCAAACTGCCAAGGTATGACTGATCATTGCTTTATCTTATCAATGCTTATGATTGTGATAATTAAGGCTTTGTATCTCTCAAATGTGCTAACATGTCATGATTTATGAAGGTAGTTTGAGATAAGTGGACTGCAGGAAGATGGGGCTGAACAAGTCTCGAAAGGAGGAATATTCGCCACTCAAGATGATCCTCGGCCCTCCTATCATCAATTAAGGCATGTGGTTTTAATGTGACATCCTAGACAGAGCTGTGATGAGGCAGCTGTAACAGAATGCGCTACAATTGGAGATCTTTAGTACATTGCTGCTCAAGTATAATTGTGATCAGGGAAGATCGCCATTCCTGAGCCAACTAACAGCTTTCCCATATTTCTTATATCTTTACTATTCCACGTTTGTAATAGCTAGTGTTATTTAGGGCACCTAAAGATCAGAGATCTTCATGGCTGCCCTTTAATAGGATCGGATGTTATGATCTGCATGTATAAGTATGAGGAGTTGTCTCGACCCAGGGGGTTGGAAAATAGATAATTCATTCATTGTATTAGCAGTGGAAGCAAATTGTGTAATCTTTATTTCTTTAATATAAGGAGTTACCTCTGGTTTAAGGGAGCTTCATGTTGTTCAACCAGCATCTCTGTATGAAGGCTGTGCCCACCTTCCACAGAGATTGCTGAGTTAATTTAGGACTTTTTAATTCAATATTGTGTGATGCTTTGTTGATCCTATTTCCTTTGCACACACTTGTAGTAAGTGTGGATTTACAGTATAATTGTGATTACATTTTCTTGAGATCGGTAAGTGGTACAGAGTGACAGTCGACTGAGTATGTAACTTTCTTTATGCAATTCATGTGGTAGCTATACACATCTTTGTTCATCCTACAGTTTTAACTTGTTATCCCATGAATCCTTGCAATTTATCTTTACTGTTACGATTGTTGACTTTCATTCCTGTAATTCAATTTCTCAGAGTAGCTGAACTCAATCCTTTGCAATTGAATTCCTAGATTAATATTTGATTTATGTTTATGGCTTTCAAGAGTAATCAGATTGAATAGGTGAATTACTTGTTCAGGGATGTGAATAGGATTTCCTTTTTTTTATCTACAATTTTCGTTTGATCAATTTTCCTTGATACATGGTAGAAAGTAATTGAAACTGTAGTATCTAGAAGATGAATGGGATTACACCGATTCTTGGGATGGGCATATTTGTTAGAGGATAAGAGTGTTCAATTACAGTGATTTTGTGTTTAAGCATATACTGTGCATTTATCCTTTGAAACAAAAGACTTTCTCGGGTTGACAATAAATCTCGTATGCTCTGTATGTTGGTAGTAATTCACCTGCATATCGGGTGCTCGACATTTTGGCACCATTGCTGGGGAAGGATAAAAATTAAACACTATCATTAGTTGCATCTAGTAATTGTTTCTAGTCAGTATTTTCTATTCTTTTTGCTGAAATGATTTGAGTTGCATGAATACGAGGAGCGTAAAACGCGATCAACTCCCAACTCCCAAAACCCCACAAAATACTAATAGTGCAGGTGGCTTGGGTCGTGGTCGAGGACCACCATTGGGCAGAAGGACATTCATTGATGATCTTGTTGACAGAACTGATTCATACACTAGGGCTTGCTATCAAGAAACTCCTATCAGAAGAAATCTTGCCGATCCTGGGGCACCAGCGTTAGGATCCACGGTGGAGAATACACGAGTAGCTGCGAATTCCTCGAATATCCCTACGGAAGAGGTCACAACTATTACAACTGGGCCTACTGGTATAGGTCCGATCTACCACATCTATGGGGAGGTTGTAACTGAAGAAGAGTGGACACAGTTCCACCAAAATATTACTGATCAGTGGAAGAGCAAGGAAAAGAAAGAAGAAAAGAACGAGGAACAGACGAAGAGAGAAGAAAAGAATGAGGAACAGAGGAAGGACGAATAGAAAAATGAGGAACAGAGCATAGGAATGAATGAAGAGGAGGAAACAAAAGAAGAGATGAGTAACAGACACGAGTCCAAAAAGGAAGAGGCAATGGGGGAAAACTATCATCATGAGAATCATTCCCTACCTGAAGGAACGATGGCTACACTGCAATTTCCGATTTAGCAGCCAGAGGGGACAGCTCCTATGAAAAATATCTCACCATCGGTGTTGCCTCTCTTCCATGGAAGTGCAGCAAAAGGTCCAGATGAATTCCTTTTTTAATTCGATATCCTCTGCCACAGCTATGATTATATCACCGATGCCCAAAAGCTCGAACTTTTCCCTGCCACCCTGAAGGACAACGCATTACGTTGGTTCATGAGCCTTGGGGGAGGAACTGTTGCTAATTGGGATAAAATGAAACAGGTGTTCCTGGAGAAATATCAGGAATATTGCAACACTAAGGACAAAAGAGAGGAATTATTCAAAATGGTGCAGAAGGAGGACGAAAGTCTAGAGGATTTCATGGAAAGACTACTGTACAATGTGCAGAGAGCCGAGAAGACAAACATGGGGCTAGACATGCTCAAGATAATCTTGCTTCAGGGGATCAGGGATGATTGTCTAGACATGTTAAAACTGCTAGGAAAGGGATATATCTCCAAAGAACCTTTTGGAAAGACTGTGGAGCTATGTAAGAGATACTCCAGGGGATCTTCCAGGAACAATAAGCGGGATAAATAGGATAAGATAGAATGTGATGTCTTTGACAAAACTCAGAAGTCGTCCAATGGAGGAGCTACCCATGTAGAGATAGGAAATCTCCTTGAAAATTTTAAAACAAAGATGATGAGCTCCATCTCCTCGGAGATCGATGTCCTGAAGGCAAAACAAAAACAAGCTGTGGAGGATCTCACACTAGGTGTGTTCTGCCCCCGATGTAGAAAGAATCATCCACTTAGAGAATGCCCGCTTGATAAAGTAGAAGTATGTCAGCTGTGTGAGATGAACCACAACATGAAAGAATGTCCCTCACTTCCCCAAGTGAAGGCTGTTCTGCAGGCATCAACTCCAGAAGTGGAATCGGCCTATTTCATTGCATAGAAGAAACCTTGGTAGCCTCGAAATCAAGGTATGCCTCTAGACTCGTTTCCATTTTTGAATAATATGAGCAATTGGAATAATATGCAAAATGTGAATACACAATTCCCTTCAAATTATGCTCAATGGAATCCTTCCCAACCTGCAATGCAAAATTACAACTCATGGAGTCCCTGGACACAGCCACCACATCAACCTACATCGTGGTCTCCTGGATGGAGGAATTTCCACCCCAGAAACCAGTTTCCTCAACCACCTCCACCACAACAGTCACCATATTCTCCTCAATACCCTCAATTCCCTCAATATCCTCAATACCCACCTCAGCAGTCGCAGCTGCAACTACAGAACAATTATGTCCCTAATATAACAATACGACCTCAGCTACCTGCCCAACCTAATCCTAACATGAATAATAAAACAGTCCATCAATTGGAGACTGTCAACATGTCGGCCTACTATCTTTCCCCTATACCTTGTAATGATATTCATTTACGATCTGGGAAAATAGTAGAACCCATAATTACAGAAGATGCTCCACCTTCTGTGCATAAAGAAGGAGGGAGTTCATAGCATCCACCTGATACAATTCCTATCATTGAAGATGCTGAGCATCCCTTAGATGGGACGGCTGAAACATCAAACGATAAATCTGACAATACACATCCTACCCAGCTGATAAGGAAACCACCATACCCTGAGAGACTAATGCTATCAAGAATAGGGGGGCAACCTCAGTTTAACCTCCTAGGAGAGTTAAAGAATCTATATGTTAAGATCCCCCTTCTTCAAGCTCTTCAAGACGTACCTATTTATGCTAGAACCATTCGGGACCTGTGCACTAAGAAACCAGGAAGGAAACCCAGAGATCCTCCCACTGTTCACGTCATAGGAAATTTATCTGCCTTGATAACAGGAAAAACCCCTATGACTAAGTATGACGACCCTGGCAGTCCTACTGTCACTGTACAGGTAGGACAGACACAAATACCCAACGTGCTAGTCGATTTAGGAGCAGCAATGAATGTCATAACCATGGAGACTGTAAAGAAGCTTGGGCTCACTAATCTTAGACCGACCCCCACCATTTTAGAATTGGCGGACAGATCCACCATTAGACCTGAAGGGATTCTGGACGACCTTGTCATCTTAGTAGATTCATGGGAGTACCCTGCTGACTTTTTGGTATTACAACCAAAATCGCAGCTGGGAGGACACCCATTGATCCTGGGGAGGCCTTGGTTGGCCACAGCTGATGCTTGCATCAGCTGTCGATCGGGGTCCATGACTATATCCGATGGTACAGATACTAAAAGCCTCACCCTTTATCCTCTAGCTCGGCCAAGTATAGAGGCTGAAACTTCCCTTTGGATAGAGCAGGAGGAGGAGGAGGAGGATGTTCAGCCACTACTAACTATAGGGAAGGCCTTAAATTTTAAAAATGAAACATAAGATGATGCTATTAGTAATTTTATTAGTGAACCCACTTTAGTCGATAGAGAGGTCTATCAAATCCTGAACATTACCCTGGGAAAGGAAGAACAAGAAAATCTTATGGAAGAAGCACTAGTTGGTGACACAAACATAATCCCAGTTTTGAAAAATTCAAAAAGTATTCCTATTGAGGTAGAGCTTGGAAGGACTTTGAATATCAATCCTAGTCTCTCCTTAGAGGAACAGAAGCGCTTGATCAGTCTCTTGAAAGAACACAAGGGGGCGTTCTCCTGGGAGTATACAGACATGAGGGGTATTCCTTCTAATCTGTGCACCCATCATATTTATATTAAAAATGACTCCTGACTTGTGTGTCAACCCCAATGACGCATGAACCCTAATCTGAGGGATATAGTGAAGGAAGAAATCCAGAAACTTTTGGAAGCAGGATTTATATATCCTATTTCAGATAGTGAGTGGGTTTCCCCACTCGTAATTATGCCCAAGAAAAATGGTAAATGGAGGGTCTGTGTTGATTATAGGGAACTGAACAAAGCCACCCAAAAGGATCATTTCCCTTTGCCATTTATTGACCAAGTACTTGATACCCTATCAGGGAATAATTTCTTCTCCTTCCTAGATGGGTTCAGCGGGTACAACCAAATTCAGATTGCTCCTAAGGACTAGGATAAGACCACCTTCACTTGTCCCTGGGGAACGTTTTCCTACAAAGTGCTTCCCTTTGGTTTATGTAGCACACTGGCAACATTTCAAAGAGCTGTAATTGGCATATTCTCTGAATTAGTTAATGATAGTATGGAAATCTTTATGGATGATTTTACTCCCTATGGCAAGGATTTTGAGGAAGCGCTGGAAAATTTAAAGAAGGTTTTAGTTTGCTGTGAACAGACTCAGCTCTCATTAAGCACCAAAAAGTGCCATATGATGATGAGTGAGGGGGTGGTATTAGGGAATTTCATCTCTGCCAATGGAATTCAGGTGGACCCTTCAAAAATCAAGGTGATAAAAAATCTACCTACCCCTTCAACTTAGAAAGAGGTGCGAAGTTTTCTGGGACATGCTGGATATTACCGAAGGTTTATAGAAAACTTCTCCAAACTTGCTTCTCCTTTGTTCTCTCTGTTAATGAAGGATGCATAGTTTGTGTGGAGTGAAGCATGCCAGATAGCGTTTGATAAGCTTAGGGAAAAACTGTCCACGGCTCCTATCCTAAGGGGACCTAATTGGACCCTACTCTTCCATATTTCTTCAGATGCCTCTGATACCACCATTGGAGCAGTATTAGGATAGCAAGATGGTCAAGCACCTTATGCCATCTATTGTGTTAGTAAAAACTTAGCCCTTGCTGAACTTAATTATACTGTTACCGAGAAAGAATTCCTAGCTATTGTCTACTCTATCAATAAATTTCGACATTACATTACTGGGTATCCTACATTTGTGCACACTGACCACTCTGCCATTAAATACTTAATGAACAAACCTATCACCAATGCCAGAGTGACCAAGTGGCTCTTGTTATTGCAGGAATTTGATATTACCATTATAGATAAACCTGGGAAAGAAAATGTTGTTGCTGATTTTTTATCTCGTTTCACTAACAGTGATGACAGTTTGCCTGTTGAGGACTCTTTTCCAGATGAACATCTATTCACACTTTCAGCTCATTCCCCCTGGTATGCATACATCGTTAATTATTTGGTTGCAGGAAATATCCCTCCACATATGTCTAAATGAGAAAAGAGAAAAATCATCCAGCAAAGTGCCAGGTATTGTTGGCTCAACGACCATCTCTTCTACACAGGCCGTGTAAGGGAAGATGAGATATTTCACATACTGAAAGCCTGTCATGATGAGCCTTGTGGGGGACACTTGGCAGACAAAAGAACAGGGCACAAAGCACTATGGATGGGCTACTATTGGCTGACTCTTTTCAGGGATGCTAAAAGGTATGTTCAGTCCTGTGACAGCTGCCAAAGGATGGGCCAGCCCAATAAAATAGATCAGATGCCTCTACAACCTCAAGTAGTAGTTGAACCATTTGATAGATGGGCACTGGACTTTGCTGGCCCTATCAGCCCTCTTTCCAGACAGGAAGCTTACATTCTGGTTTGCACTGATTATATGACCAAGTGGGTAGAGGCTGTAGCTTTGGCTAAGGCTAACGACCAGGCGGTGATCGATTTTCTGTACAGAGAAATCTTTACCCGCTTTGGGGTACCGAAGGAAGTAGTTACCGATGGGGGACCGCAATTCATGTCACACCAATTTGAATCCTTGCTCCAGAAGTATCATGTGCAGCATAGGGTGGCTTCACCTTACCACCCCCAAGACAATGGTCAGGTGGAGAGCACTAATAAATTTATGGAAGCCATCCTTACTAAAACAATTAAGAGCCATCAGAAGGATTGGGCTGACAGGCTTCCGGAAGCACTGTGGGCATATCGCGCGACTTGGCGCAACACCACAGGTTTCTTTCCCTATGATTTAGTGTATGGAAAGAGTGCTATCTTTCCAATTGAGTTTGAGATCAAAACCCTGAAGACAGCCTCCGAAATGAATCTGGATGTAACAGAATCCCAGAAGAGAAGATTGAATCAACTAAACGAATTAGATGAGAAACGGTTAGCTGCAGTGGACCAGACTGTGTTGCTTCAGCAACAGAGATCCAATTGGCATGACCAATTTATTAAAAAGAAAATCTTCTGTGAGGGAGACTGGGCGTTACTATATGACTCCAGGTTCAAAAGGGATTTTAAAGGTAAATTACGTACAAGGTGGCTAGGTCCATACTTGGTCGATAGGGTATTTGACAACAGCATTGTCTGTCTGGTGACCATTGATGAGAACCGCATACCATTATTTGCTAATGGCCACTAACTGTGACTGTATCGTAAGCCTATTTTGAAAGATGCATTCATTTCACAAATTGCTACCGATCCAGATTATCAGCTGGCACCAGGGCAGGAACTTCTCTCTGCCTTTGCCAATCCTTGAACTGTAAATCACATTTGAATTATTGTACATAAATAATGTTTTTTTTCTACTACATTTTATATTGTTTTTTCCCTTTTGCATTTGATCTTCTCGTTTGCTGTTGTTTTTCAAAAATTGGCAGGGAAGCGCCAGGAGAATGACCAGACTAGGCCTGTCGAACGAGAGTCTTTTTCCCATGCCTTCCTTCAAAATAAATTTTCTGGCAACCGTGAACCATTTCCTGGCGGCTGCGACATATTTCCTGGCGGGCGTAAAAAAATTTCCTGGCAGCCGTGACCTTTTTTTCGATCACCATAAAATCCTTTTTCCGGCAACCATGAATCATTTCCCGGCGGATGCGACATCTTTTCCGGCGGCTGCGAAATAGTTCCCGGTGGCCGTAAAAATTTTCCCTAGCAGCCATGACTTTTCCTGATGACCATAAATCCTTTTTTCGGTGGTCGTGAATCTTTCTTGGCAGCTGCAACATCTTTTTTGTCAACCGCGATATCTTTTCTGGCAACTACAGTTCTGCTCTATTGGCGGATGTCTCCAGCATTAAAAGCCGCTTTTTATTTCAAATCTTGAAAACTTGCAGAGGTAACTCTTGTGTTATTGGGAAATTGCTTCCTACACTGTTCAATCTGCTAGATATGGATCTGATTCCCCCTCGCGTCGACAAGCTGGTCCATAAGGCGACGATCTTCTTTATAATTCCAACCATATGGACGCGATGGTTGTGTTTCACGGGCAGAAAGAATTATGGCCATATTCTGGTTACAATGATGAAATCAATGAATACACACGTGCTCGGCCTCCGCAACGTCAGCAACCGCACATTCCACCAGTCTCCGCACGATATCCAACAAACAGTCCCACGAGGTATGGCTTTGATTTATCACGTGATTAAGTGTTGATATGATTTAATGATATCAGTCGTACCTTTATTCATATCACCATTATGGCCTATTTAAAGCTTTCCCTCGTGCGACGTAAACACTAATAACCGCCACCTTCCCCAATTCGGAATAAAATTTCGAACGTTTTTTCGTGCTGAACTTTCCAAATTTGCCCATTTTTCTCAACATCTCCGCTCAGCGATTCATGCATCCTCTGCGTTGCAACCTCCATTCTCGAACTCTGTAATCCATGGAGTAGCAACCTCATTCTGTAGCCAGGACCATGGGGATTCCAGCTCGTCATGAATCTTTGAATACACAGGAACTCAGAAAAAATCCTGCAGTTTTTGCCATCTTTCAAGCCGCCGGCTGGATCAAATTTTTTGAGAGACTAGACGGATTCAATCAGGAAGCAGCAATACAATTTGCTATAATACTCACACAAAATCACTCTGAGGTGTGGGGGCTACGCATAGAAGTCTCTGAGGCCATTATATCCGAGGTTACTGCCATCCCGCAGGTGGGAAGGGCATGGTTTGGACGACGAGTCCCCACGACAATTGCACGGGAAGCATTTTTAGTAGAGGGGGAGCAAGTTCAATCATCAAGAAGAGGGATTGCACTGCATTCATTGCCGCGACCATGGGACTAGGTGGCTATATTTCTAAAGAAATACATCACTTGTGAAGGTAGGTACCAAAATGTTTATAATTCTGAACTACCTTTACTTTCTCATCTCCACCATGGCACTTTAGTAAATATTCCATACTATCTGCTTCATGACTTGCGTCATATGGCGGCATTCGTCCAAGACGCTAAGCATCCATTTTCCTCCTTGACCCACCATGGTCTCATCAAATTAATAATTTTAAGAACCCTTGCCCAGCATAATATAACCTGGGAACAATTCACAGCTCGAGCTCAGGAACCTGCTCCCTTGCCGGGTGTCCCAATGGAACAGGAACAGGTTCAACCACAGTAGGAGGACCGTAGTCCCTCCAATATAGTTGGGGGGAGGGATGAAACGGCATCAGAAGAAGAGCAACTGGGGGCACAAGCAGAGTAATTGGGGGAGGATGTCGATAAAAACCTTGTGGAAAACCCTGACAACAAGGCAAATCTGACAGCAGAAGGTGAAATTGGAGCAGCACTAAATGCTGCGACAATTGAACCTGAAGGTGACAGAGCCAGGGCAATAGAAGAAAATATCAGGCTAGTAACCATTGAATCCTCACCTGAGTGGGGAGGAGGAACTTTAATTGAGGAAGAACAGCCTGAGGAGCAAGAAAACATCCCTTCGACCTCAGCTGTGAATACCGATATCCTAGCTCCACAAAAGAAAACACCACAAAGAAGAAGAAAAAGATCAATCAAGGAACTTAACATAACCTCACCAATCAGAAGGAAAAGAACTAAATCAGCTGCATCAGTAGAGGCAGCCAGAAAAATATGGGCAACCCTAGAGGCACAGGTTGAGTTCTCGATCCTTATACCGAGGCCAATGGATGCTCCACAAGGGCCAGTCGAAGAAAAACCCTGATTTGAAGAACTTCTGGCTGAGAACGCATTATTAAAAGAGGATGCCCAAGTACTTCGAAGGGAATTGGAAACATGGAAGGAAACCTACAGAAAACAAGGTGAAAGGAAAATGTATACATTGGTGGAGGCCACAGACCAACTGGAGGAATCAAACTCTACCGAGCCTGGAGAGGAAGATAAGTGAGTAATCTGTCCCAATTGTGGGGAAATATTCAAGGAGGCAGGCCACAAGATTATAATTTGCACCTGTACAGTACAACAGTCCGTGCCCACAATGGAGGAAGCTGCAGAAAAAGAAGATGCTGGCACACAAGAACCAACATCTTTAACCATCTGTGCTGAAGTTTCCACCAATCCTATGACAGAGGAGCTAAAGGATGAAATCATGTATGATGATGGGGATAGAGATTGCACTGTAACCCCATAATGCTCCCATGAAACAGAGATTATAGAGGCTAAGCCACAAAGGCAATGTATTGATGAATTTGAACAGGGTGTTGTAGCACAAGAACCAGCATCCATGAATATACTTGTCCAATTGGCCGAGAAAATGGGAGAAGAACCTGGGATGGAGGACACTCTGGAGCTTAATGAAGAACTTTGCACAGTAACCCCAGAATGTTCCCAAGATATAGAGCTCATAGGAGAAGAATTGCAAAAACAGGAGGATGAAGGGGTAAGCCAGGATGTTGTTACACAAGAACCAACATCCTTGGAGGTTGCAGTAAGGACTCCTGAATTGCAATTAGAAGACAACTCTGGAATGGATATCATGCCCGATATACATTGGAGCGAGGATGTACAGGTACAGACACAATCCTCAAGTGACACTGAAATCCTTGAGGAGGAGCTGCACACTGAGGAAGATATCCAATCTCAGTGGCAGAAGGACAAGGAAGACACTGTTACACAAGAACCATTGTCTCTAGAAGCAATGAATGAAGCCGCTGAAGAGAGTCTAAGGGATGTTGCTGTCACACAAGAACCAACAACTCTTGAATCAAATTTGGAAATGCAGGTTACCCAAGAAAAAGACACCATTACACAAGAACCAGTGTCTCTTGGAATGGTGGACGTGGCTATTGAAGAAAATCCAGGAGGAGTCGCTGTCACATAAGAACCAGCAACTCTTGAACCAAATTCAGAAATGCAAGGTCCCCAAGAGGAAGACACTATCACACAAGAACCAGTGTCTCCAGAAGCAATGGATGTAGCTGATGAGGAGAATCCAAGGGAAGTTGCTGCCACACAAGAACCAGCAACTCTTGAACCAATTTCAGAAATGCAGGGTCCCCAAGAAGAAGACACTGTCACAAAAGAACCAGTGCCTCCAGAAGCAATGGATGTAGATGCTGAAGAGAGTCTAAAGGAAGTTGCTGTAACACAAGAACCAACAACTCTCATAGTAAACTTAGATGTGCTAGAAGACACTGTCCCACAAGAACCAGTGCTTCTACCCCTTAGAAATTTCATTGACTTGGACTCAGATCAAGAAGAGCATCATAAAAAGGAAATCTTGAACCTGGAAGCATAAGTCTCAACTCTGAGAATGGAAGTGACCAAATGGAAAAGTTAGGTGGAGGAGTACCAGAAAGGGATGATTTCTCTCAGCGAGCATAGGAAAATCATTAGGGGATTGGAAGAGAATTGGGCAGAAGAACGAATGGCCCACCGAGTTCGAGAAGAAGAGCTGCAGAGCAAATTGAGAGAATTGAAAAAGTTCCAATCCATGCACCAGGAGAAGGAGCAAATGTATGCTCTCTCTCAAGAACTCATGGGCACTAGGAAGCCTTCTTCCTCTTATCCAGTATTCCTATTTGAACAATTTGTCTGGTTTAAATTGAAGGTTGTACAGGAAGGGAGTTCGTTCGAAATCACAACCTCAACAAAGTTCTTGGATACATTCTTTGGAAGCAATTTTGAGGAGCAGAATTTGTTGTGTGAACTTTACTTGCATGAGATGGCTTGCCCTCTGGACCGCCACTCAAATCCCGTTCCATTTGCAGGGGATGTTCAGCTAAGAGATTTTTCCTCTTTTGTGAGCAATCACGCTCAGTGGGAAAGGTCTTTTCAAATGTTTTCTCATAATGAAGCTCACACTAACCTATGGATTCGAAGTGAGCCCTAGAATCCTGGTATTCTTTTGGCTCGGTACAGATAATTCCTTTCACATCCTCCCCAGGCACAACATATAATGAGACTGCAGGAAGAGGTGATTTCCACTTGCACCAACTACATTTCTAGACACTAGCAAGTAGCACTGGAAGGGAGTAAGCACAGATGGCAGGCTGCCTCCTCTGCACTCAGAAGCCGAGATCCCTACTGTTTCAAGAATTTCAAGCAGGCACTTTCCAGAGTCAAGGGCTATGTGGGAAGTATGAGGGAGTGTGGGATTAATTGGTTGGGCTTGAAATTTAAATTCCCTCTCATTTGGCTCCCAACAAAACCGTATAACATGGATTTTTCCTTAACTAGGGCAGAGGAGCAGCGATGCTGGAGGTATTGGGTTACTCACAGAGGCTTTTTAAAGAAAGATGAGGTGCCTGAGTTTCCTTACAATTTTTCCTCCCTCCACGAGCAGAGCTCAGTGCAGGATTCAGATTTCGAATGATGCAGGTTGTTGCATGAGTACATGCAACAGGATAGTTGGGGGGAGATGTTGGGCCTAGAATTGGTCCCTTTTTAACCATCCTTGATCACCTTTTCTTCCCCTGTCCTACACCATTCAGCAAGCTAATCAGACCTCTTATCCTCACTTTATTCCCCAAACTGCCAAGGTATGACTGATCATTGCTTTATCTTATCAATGCTTATGATTGTGATAATTAAGGCTGTGTATCTCTCAAATGTGCTAACATGTCATGATTTATGAAGGTAGTTTGAGATAAGTGGACTGCAGGAAGATGGGGCTAAACAAGTCTTGAAAGGAGGAATATTCACCGCTCAAGATGATCCTCGGCCCTCCTATCATCAATTAAGGAACGTGGTTTTAATGTGACATCCTAGACAGAGTTGTGATGAGGCAGCTGTAACAGAATGCACTACAATTGGAGATCTTTAGTACATTGCTGCTCGAGTATAATTGTGATCAGGGAAGATCGCCATTCCTAGGCCAACTAACAGCTTTCCCATATTTCTTATATCTTTACTATGCCACGTTTGTAACAACTAGTTTTATTTAGGGTGCGTGAAGATCAGAGATCTTCATGGCTGCCCTTTAATAGGATCGGATGTTATGATCTGCATGTATAAGTATGAGGAGCTGTCTCGACCCAGGGGGTTGGAAAATAGATCATTCATTCATTGTATTAGCAGTGGAAGCAACTTGTGTAATCTTTCTTTCTTTAATATAAGGAGTTACCTCTGGTTTAAGGGAGCTTCACGTTTTTTAGCCAGCATCTCTATGTGAAGGCTGGGCCCGCCTTCCACAGAGATTGCTAAGTTAATTTAGGACTTTTTAATTCAGTATTGTGTGATGCTTTGTTGATCCTATTTCCTTTGCACACAGTTGTAGTAAGTGTGGATTTATAGTATAATTGTGATTACATTTTCTTGAGATCGGTAAGTGGTACAGAGTGACAGTAGACTGAGTAGGTAACTTTCTTTATGCAATTCATGTGGTAGCTATACACAGCTTTGTTCATCCTGTAGTTTTAAGTTGTTATCCCACGAATCCTTGCAATTCATCTTTAATGTTATGATTGTTGACTTTCATTCCTTTAATTCAATTTCTCAGAGTAGCTGAACTCAATCCTTTCCAATTGAATTCCTAGATTAATATTTGATTTATGTTTATGGCTTTCAAGAGTAATCAGATTGAATAGGTGAATTGCTTGTTCAGGGATGTGAATAGGATTTCCTTTTTTTTATCTGCAATTGTCGTTTGATCATTTTTCCTTGATACATGGTAGAAATTAATTGAAACTGTAGTATCTAGAAGATGAATGGGATTACACTGATTCTTGGGATGGGCATAATTGTTAGAGCATAAGAGTGTTCAATTACAGTGATTTTGTGTTTAAGCATATACTGTGCATTTATCCTTTGAAAGAAAAGACTTTCTCAGGTTGACAATAAATCTCGTATGCTCTGTATGTTGGTAGTAATTCACTTGCATATCGGGTGCTCGACAGTGCACCTTGGGCTGAAGGGAATTCAGAATGGAGGTTTTAAATGCATCATTCTTCATCAACTCAATTAAAGGGAAAGGGATTTTCAATTTGTGAATTTTAGACTCAAGGTTGAAGGAATAATGCAGCCTATTTGGAAACCTTACCTCATGAGCTATAGGTTTGAGTTCGACTTGATCAGGTGTGGCTGAAGGTGCTGGTTTATGCAATGCTTTGGATGGAACAGCTACTTTATTTGGTAAAACAACAACCTTTCTAGCAGGTGCAGCAAGCTGCTTGACGGGTACATCATTCTTTTTTAGTGGAGAAACCAACCTAGACCTTAGTTGGTAACCTCCCTGACCATTAGCCTAATAGACAGCCTCTTCAATGATCTACTCATCAATCAGGGCTTCTTCGTACTCTGCCTGTGTCAGAAAAGAATAGGCCACCTCATCCTCCATGCAGTGGATATTGTCTTCACCTTCTCCTTCTTCTTCAATGAATTCTAGCCCTTCTTCTAATACAACATTTTGAAATGGAGCTCTTATCCTCTGGTCTTCCCCTTGATTTCTCTCCCTTCTAAGAATCTGAATAGGGGGGTTTCCTCTTTTATAAGGGACAAAATTTGGGTTTCGAGGAGGAAAGTCACTTGGCCGTTTACTCCTCACTAGCAGATGTCCTTGGTCCTTCAATTTAGACATTTCAGTAGTTAGGTTATCTAAAATTTTGGTCATTTTTTCAATCTTTTTCTCTGATGCCAAAGCCCCACTGTAGTCTGTTGGCTTCTTTCTCCTGTCTACCTTCCCTTTGACCTTATGAGATGACAAAATGTTTGACTCTACCTCTAGGGCAGCATCCTACATGAGTGATAAGGAGGAAGACCTCCTTTCTCTGAGAATTAGGTAGAATTCAGAGTCAAAGGCATTTGCATAAGTTATCATAGCTGAGGTACTGGTGGGCTTAATCTCAGTGGGGATCTTGCTGTACATGTTGTTGAATCTCTTGGTAAAGTTGGAGATAGACTCACCATTTTCTCTTTTCAGGTTGCTAAATTATGTGATATAGTAGAGGTGGTCTCACCTCTCTCCCCAATGCTTTAGGAAAACATCGTCTAGGGCCTCTATGCCTGCCACTGACCCATCAGGAAGTTCTTTAAACCACTTCCTAGCCTGGCCATCTAGGCTTTGCACAAAAACTCTGGTCCATACATCTTCTTGTTCTATATTTATATTTTCAGCATAGCTATAAAAATCCTCTAGATGTTCTTCAATAGTGAAATCCCCTTCCCCTATAAACTTAGGCATATACTTGAGGTAATCCTTGGTAGGCATGGCTGCGAGAGGATTTGGCAAAATTAGGGGGGGAAATCTAGCTACCAGGATCCTTCCCATATTGGTCAATTGAGGGGTAGCCATATTGGAAATGGGTATGGACAGGTGTCACGTCCCCTTCCCTCAACCGGCGAAGAGAACGCGATGAACGCATCAACACAACCGGGCAAAATGCCCCATGAACATAAACAGAATTCAATTGCTGAAATTAAAAGCCTACAGAATGCATATTAAGATGCCTAAGCATACACAAATGCTTGAATCCTTCAATTACACAGCGGAAGCAACACCAACAAATTCCAGCATTTACATGTTCATCATAATTCCATATGCAATTGATATAATTGCAGAGATATACTAGCAGCACTTATCTGTTAATGAAGAATTCATCCGCAACTAGCTACGTCGCTGCAACGTTCCACCCAACCATAGGCCAGCGTGCTCATCAATCTCTCAGCAGCGCTGCCACCCCCGAGCTGGGCATGATTCCTTCAGGATAAGGGTCA
This sequence comes from Pseudotsuga menziesii, assembly GCA_001517045.1. Taxonomy (NCBI): domain Eukaryota; kingdom Viridiplantae; phylum Streptophyta; class Pinopsida; order Pinales; family Pinaceae; genus Pseudotsuga; species Pseudotsuga menziesii. The sequence goes on along the minus strand of LPNX010604637.1, from coordinate 59,460 downwards.
ATTGCAGGCTTGCACATAGCCAAGGGGACACAAAACAGCCAAACCAAAACCGCTGGGTTTCACAGGCTTCCAACAGACAAGCCAAGCCAGCACAGCCCAAGGCTCAACCACTGCATACCAGCAGCCCAACAATCCCTTCACAGCTCTGTGAAGAAGTCATAAACAACAGGGGACAGCCCCAAACCATGGAGGAGCACAGCTCAAGTCCAATGGACAACCCAGAGTTGGTTTTGGCCCTAACGTGGCCAAAACAACTCAACCACAACATCCTAGAACAGGGAAACAACAACAATAACCCAATTTCAAAGTAAAACAATGGCAACTATGCACAGTCCCAAAACACAGAAACTCAGCCCACGAATTGGAAACCCACAGTGGCTCAAAACGAAATTGAACACCACAGCCCACAAAACACAGGGGAAATAGCAGCCCCAAAACATGACAGTGAGAACGGCTCTCACAACATGGGAAAACGACCCAAACACCCTATGCGTGAGGAAGAACTTACACCCAATAGCAAAATGCACGGGAAATACATACCCCATTTCTCTGCGTGAGGATGAACAGACCACAGTAGGAAAATGGCTCACTGCGAATTGGGCACTACGGCCAACTAAAAACGTGGAGAAGACAAAAACAGGAAGCAATCCCTCTTCGTGAGAATGCACAGCAATGGAGAGGACGCGAATTTGCAGTCAGCGGGTGCTCAGCCACTCGTGGAAAGGAACAAAATGCCCACGTGAGACCAAATTCGTCCAAAACCTGTGCGTGAGGAACCAACAGACCCAAAATCGTGGTGAGTGAGTGAACAGACCAGGGAGGAGTGCGTGAGGGTGAAGAATGGGCAGACGTGGGTGGAGTGTGGATGTGGGTATGGAGCTGACAGCCCTGCCACCCCACTCCCAAAGGCAATAACTGCCCTCAACCACTCAGCCATATCTCCTCAACCACCAGCTGAAGAATTAAAGAGGTTGACAAACAACAAAGGTGGCAAAACAACAAGGCAATAAAACATGGGTTTTTCCCCCATAACCAAGGTTTGACATCCCCACCCCTTATCCTTTGGAATCATGCCCTTTTCATTCAACGTTACACTGCCATAGCTGGTTGTGGTTTATTTTAATTGATGTGCGGATTTACATGATGTCAAATTATAAGGTGCCGGATAGCACGACAAACCATCGGCAAATATCCCCATTGCCAAACATACACAACCAAATCGATGGTGGGGCTTTTGCCTTGAGCTCCTCACCACGATTAATTACAATATATACATCATGCAAACAGGGTCGAAACTGGGGACATGACATTACCCTCCCCCTTGGAATAACACCGTCCTCGGTGTTCCATTACATATATACAATACATATACAGTTGCACATCAAAATTTCAAAATTGCAGATCTATACCACGTTCAATCATCTACTTTGAACGTTCACAACCAAGCTTCTCGGCTTCCATGGACTTTTCCTGCTGGTTCTCAGCTTCTTGCTGATCCCGAAGTCTAGGAACTTTGCGGCTACCGCCTTCATCATGTTCCCACATTGGGAAGTCCCGGCGTAAATGATGTCCTTCGCATCTCCAGCATCTCACTGGTTGCTTCATCTTTACCTGCTCAATTTCCTTTGAGCCTTCATGCCTGGACCGTTTCTTATTGAGTCGCTTGGATAATTGTCCCAATGCTGATCCACCTTCCTTTCCTTTGCCGATAGCTCCCAGAAGGATTTTCACCTCCCTTTGCAAACCAAATAGAGTCTTGCAAAATCTGGTGGTTCATTTCACTCTGCCTTCTCTGTATCCTGAGCATCTCCCCAAGATTCTCTTGGGTCTTGGCAATCACTTGAAGGAGACTTCCAGCCAAGTCCAACAACTTTTGATCTGCTGCCATAATCAACGTGCACCACCTGGTTTCACTTTTCTCACCTGTGGAATGCACCATTGAAAGTCTATCAGACCAAGCATAATATAGATATCAAAATCAGTTAGTTAATTACCCAATTTGGCATGACAGTCCAAGTCTCAAATAAGGAAACTTTCATATTTTTCATGCCTTTCCCCAACAGGCACATGAGCTCCTTCATGTCCATTCCTGGGCAGGGAATTAACTATTCCAGCATTCACAATTTACTTTAAGAAACTACACACATTTCATTTCCATTATACATGCATTCAACAATCCTTTGTTTTCGCAATGCATAAACACATATATATATATATATGTATAATCAAAAGGCAAGAGAGAGCAGTAAGATATTTTCCCCTCTTTGTTCTGTTCCATCCTGGAACCCTCGCCATCGCAGTGGCTTTTCATGCTCTCAGCCTCTTTCACTTTACCGTGAATGCTGGACCAATCTCTCTTGGTCATGACACTTAGTGTCTTTGGTCCATTCCAGACCTCTTAAACCATGGAGTCTCTCCACATGGTTTGTCTCGGCTGCTAGGACTCCCCCGTCTCACTAGCACCTTTTCCATTATCGCTCATTCTGAGCTATTCAGGACAGTCACATGTCCGCATGCACCTCTAGGATTCTCTCATAGTCTTCACCTCCAGCGATACCTATATCCAACATTGAATAGATTCACATGTTCAGTTTACTCTCATCAGTTTTATCTCTAGAACAAGAGCTTAAAACATCATAACCAAATCATATACACATGTATATTCATAAGCAAAATAATCCAATACTTATCTGTATTGTGCGTTTCCTCGTTCGTCCACAGGATCCTGCTTCACTTTGCAAGCCTTGGGATCGCCTATGGACTCAGATGTTAGGTCAGCACGCAGGATTTTCCTCAACATCAAATAATCAATGTCCAATCAGTACATAACCATGTCAACTGGGCTTGGAACTTTATCATGACCATTTCCAAGTCTAGGATCTACTATGGATCCTTAGGCATATCGTAGCCCATCATACACTTATGTCAACAATGACACATACACTTATATCGCCATATACTTATACCAACATACACTTATATCAACAATACACTTATATCAACCATTTACCTTTACCTTTAGCCTGTCAACACAAGCAACACAAGCAATACAAGCAAACTCATCAGCATCATTGCTCTAAAACTGTAATCACATTTCATATCATTCACTATCAAATATTGAGACACCAGGAGTGCATCCACTCCCCAGAGTGTAATCAATATTGAAAACCCTTTCATCACTCGACATCGGAAAAGTGTGCACCCATTCTCGGTGTGTGCCATGCAGGCCCTATCCATATTCAAGCAATCGGTCATCATGGAAATAGATCAAAACATGTTCTGCATATGGAATTTAATAATTAAACATGCATATTCATAGCAAAGGTTACAGAACACTTATCCATTTTCCGTCGCAGTATGCCTTTAGATCTGTTAGGCACCATCAAGGAATTGGGAAAAACTGAATGCTACGCTGGTGAGCTCGCTGCAGAGCTAGGAACACCTACACCAGAACTAGCCTGACTTCTATAACATCCACACACACACCCAGCACAAGGAATCAGTCCCTTCTCTGCTACACAGTCCCTCAGGCCCTGCATCCCCTTCTAGTGCTATCCCGGGGTTGTGGAGAAGAAAGCCAGCCCTCTAGCTCTGTCTGTGTGGTTTCCAATCACCAGGTTTAAGCAAACCAAGCCCAATCCCTGCTTCCTGTTTACATTTCATATTCACACCTGTCTCACTGACATAATCCAAACCATCTCACTCATGTTATCACCAAACATGCAGTGCAGATGAGACATTTTTCAAAATGTCTAATGGATT
>LPNX010604637.1:21946-55352 GCA_001517045.1 Pseudotsuga menziesii | reverse complement strand
ATTCGAATTTAACAACCCGTACCAATTAATTTTCATAACCATGAGACTTCTTCTCATAAATAGTAGATTCTGGCAGTGGTCAGGAACTTACCTCTCACTTTCATGTTTGAAAGAATCTACCTGAAACATGAATCTCAACCAACCAAACACAATCTTGTGCAAGCCAATGGTGACTATAAGTGGTCAGCATTTTCTTGAATTTGAAATTCATAACGCAAATCTAACAAGCTCTTTTACACGGTAGATTCCAGCATTGGTCAGGGTCTTACCTCCCAATGCCGTTCTCGGAATAATCTACCTGAAACACAAGCTTCAAGCAACCAAACACAAGTTTATGCGAGCCAACAATGGCTAGTGGTTGCCAGCAATATTTGAAATTCAAAATTCAAATTTAACAAGCTCCTTTACATGGTAGATTCCAGCATTGGTCAGGGTCTTACCTCTCAATGCCATTCTCAAAGTAATCTACCTGAAACATGAGCTTCCATCAACCAAACACTTGGTAAGTATGGATGCATATACTATCTTATTGCTACAACCATCACTGAAGCATTTTCATAATTTATAAAATTCAAATACTTCAAAGGTTAGTCACATCAGTGTTCTCAAAGCTCATTTACTTTGTGCAATCATTATCATGCTAACATTGTAAGGTATAGTCATATCATTGATGCAATTAAATGAAAGTTTAGATACCCTTACTTCACAGGCGTATCATTCATACCACCTTGCTCTTCAATAGAGCATTTCTGGCAGCCAATTGATCATGACTATCCTGCATTCATAACAGCCTTCGAAACAGTTCCAGAATTATCAGTAATTCATCATTTCAGTCATTAGTTCTCCATAATATCACACACATTCATCTCAACGCATTCATGCAATGCATCACAACATTTGCACCTTTACTTAGGCAATCAGTCACTCACACCCTTCATATGCATACATTCAACGTATAACAACAAGATTCATAAAATATTCTTAATGCATGTTCATCCAACGCTACCTTGCATTGATTCAGGAATACTATGCATTCAGCCATATCATGGCCTAACCATGACTACCTCATATAGGATGCATGATTATAATCAATATCATCAACATATATAGACATGACACCTGTCTACATTCCATCATTCACATGGTATGAGGTCTCTTACCTGGACCAATTCATGGAATTTGTCATAAGCAAACTCTTACCTGCATGGGTCATACTTACACCCTTTCCATGACCAATTTGGTTGGTCCTTGCAGGAGGTTGAAGAATTTGCTCACCAACTTTTGTTATGGACTCGTTGCCTTATCCCTTCTCCATAGGGTTGCTGGTCTCATTCATTAGCATCAGCAACATAGCCATCTAGGTCCATGTCATCGTTGGTTTGTCCACTAATGCCAACATCACAACAATGATCATCATTAGTGGTTCATCATAACTATGTAATTTCCAATATTTTTATCGATCATGTAATATCCTATGCATGCAATACATATCTCCATGCAGTTCAAGCATAAACTTAGGAAATGAAGTTATAATCAGCAATATAGGGTTTAATGAAAAATTCCCTTTCAAATCCCTCATCTTCTTATGGAATTTCTTTTCCACACAGCAGCTGGTTGACTTCCTAGTCCTTGCTGTCCCTGGGCATGCAACTGTCCAGATTTGTCCATTTGCTAACAACGGCCATCATTAACACTTTGCTGCTCCATGCTTAGATTCTGGTCACTTATCCTCGTTCCTTGCTGGATAAGCTTTCCAACGCCTGTTCACACGCGTCATTCCGACCTCGGATGTGAAAACCACACCCCTTCTAAGAATGAAGACTTTCAGCAAACCTTTGCATTTTACACACAGCTGCATTTTGGCCGAGAATGTTAACTTCAGCCACCATACTTCCATTGCCTCATTCATCTTTTATGAATTCTAGATTCGACTAAAGTGCCCCAAACATAGATTCTTCTTCTCTCAAGAGCGACTGTCTTAGGGGGACGACGGGGGTCAAGGGGGTCGTTTTTTTTTTTTGTAATTTATTGTTTTTCGCGCAATTTGGCGCATTAGCTCGCTGCCATTTTTCTCATTTTCAGCCCCTGAAAATTCTCTGAAAAAAGCTCCAAATTTCACTGAGAAACAGTTGAAAAATCCTTCTCAAAACAGTTGAAATCAGCTCCTGGAACCATCATCACGTCCGCTGTATTGGCTCCCAAACCAATTTCACAGCCGCAACGTCGGCTCCCACTTCGATCTCCCAGCCACAACGTCGGCTCCTTTCCCATTTCTTCCTCCGCCGAATCGGCTCCCGGACCATTCTGTCCTCCGCTGAATCGGCTCCTCGGAACTCTCAGCCTTCCGCAACTGCGGCTCCCCGGATGTTCCAGCCCTTCCGCAACTGCGGCTAACTTCACATCGGATGCTGAACTGCCTTCCATCCGCAACGTCGGCTCTTCGGAAGTTCTTCCCATCCGCAACGGCGGCCCCTTGGAAGCTTCAATCCTTCCGACGTATCGGCTCTCCAACCAATCTCCCTTCCGCCGTATTGGCTCTCCAGGAGTTCTAAACCGTCTGCTCTTTTCTTGGACGAACTCTTCACATCGGGCGTCGGCTGAATCTTGAATTCGGACGCAGGATTGCTTAGCCGTCCGCAACGGTGGATGGACGACTTTGCCAATCCTTCCGCAACGCCAGAAGTTCACTTCCTTCAATGGCCCGACCGTTCCATACTTAGCCAAAATTCCGAGCTTTCTTTTCGCGCGTCGGCGATCGGATGGATCTTCAAACTCTTCGCGGCATCGGCGATCGGACGGATCTCGAATCGGACGTGAGATCACTCTACCACCCGCAACGGTCGGAGGTTAACTCTGTGAACTCGTCCGCAACGGTCGGACGGGAAACTTCTGCCATTCGTCTGCAACGTCGGACGTAGATCACTTCGCCGCCCGCAACGGTCGGACGGTAGACTTCTCCAGCTCATCCGCAACGGCGGATAGGAACTTCTCCAGTTCACCCGCAACGATGGAATTCCACTTCCTCCTGTGGTCCGACTGCTCACACTTAGGCGATTTTTCTGAGTTCGTTGCTGCCCTGCTGAACAGAGAAGGTAATTCTACCTTCCGTCACTGCGTCTTCTTGGCCCATAGAGGCCCATTGTTGCAACCATGGCGCTCTGATACCATTTTTTCACGTCCCCTTCCCTCAACCGGCGAAGAGAACGCGATGAACGCATCAACACAACCGGGCAAAATGCCCCATGAACATAAACAGAATTCAATTGCTGAAATTAAAAGCCTACAGAATGCATATTAAGATGCCTAAGCATACACAAATGCTTGAATCCTTCAATTACACAGCGGAAGCAACACCAATACATTCCAGCATTTACATGTTCATCATAATTCCATATGCAATTGATATAATTGCAGAGATATACTAGCAGCACTTATCTGTTAATGAAGAATTCATCCGCAACCAGCTACGTCACTGCAACGTTCCACCCAACCATAGGCCAGCGTGCTCATCAATCTCTCGGCAGCGCTGCCACCCCCGAGCTGGGCATGATTCCTTCAGGATAAGGGTCAATTGTAGGCTTGCACATAGCCAAGGGGGCACAAAACAGCCAAACCAAAACCGCTGGGTTTCACAGGCTTCCAACAGACAAGCCAAGCCAGCACAGCCCAAGGTTCAACCACTGCATACCAGCAGCCAAACAATCCCTTCACAGCTCTGTGAAGAAGTCATAAACAACAGGGGACAGCCCCAAACCATGGAGGAGCACAGCTCAAGTCCAATGGACAACCCAGAGTTGGTTTTGGCCCTAACGTGGCCAAAAAAACTCAACCACAACATCCCAGACCAGGGAAACAACAACAATAACCCAATTTCAAAGTAAAACAATGGCAACTATGCACAGTCCCAAAACACAGAAACTCAGCCCACGAATTGGAAACCCACAGTGGCTCAAAACGAAATTGAACACCACAGCCCACAAAACACAGGGGAAACAGCAGCCCCAAAACATGACAGTGAGAACGGCTCTCACAACATGGGAAAATGACCCAAACACCCTATGCGTGAGGAAGAACTTACACCCAACAGCAAAATGCACGGGAAATACATACCCGATTTCTCTGCGTGAGGATGAACAGACCACAGTAGGAAAATGGCTCACTGCGAATTGGGCACTACGACCAACCAAAAACGTGGAGAAGACAAAAACGGGAAGCAATCCCTCTTCGTGAGAATGCACAGCAATGGAGAGGACGTGAATTTGCAGTCAGCGGGTGCTCAGCCACTTGTGGAGAGGAACAAAATGCCCACGTGAGACCAAATTCGTCCAAAACCTGTGCGTGAGGAACCAACAGACCCAAAATCGTGGTGAGTGAGTGAACAGACCACGGAGGAGTGCGTGAGGGTGAAGAATGGGCAGACGTGGGTGGAGTGTGGATGTGGGTATGGAGCTGACAGCCCTGCCACCCCACTCCCAAAGGCAATAACTGCCCTCAACCACTCAGCCATATCTCCTCAACCACCAGCTGAAGCATTAAAGAGGTTGACAAACAACAAAGGTGGCAAAACAACAAGGCAATAAAACATGGGTTTTTCCCCCATAACCAAGGTTTGACATCCCCACCCCTTATCCTTTGGAATCATGCCCTTTTCATTCAACGTTGCACTGCCGTAGCTGGTTGTGGTTTATTTTAATTGATGTGTGGATTTACATGATGTCAAATTATAAGGTGCCGGATAGCACGACAAACCATCGGCAAATATCCCCATTGCCGAACATACACAACCAAATCGATGGTGGGGCTTTTGCCTTGAGCTCCTCACCACGATTAATTACAATATATACATCATGCAAACGGGGTTGAAACCGGGGACATGACAACAGGGATGTGGAAGGCAGCACTGATGAAAATAATTGCTGAGAAGGAAGTGGTATACTTATTCCAGTGGAGTCACCAGGGATTGGATCTTCACAAGCAGCAGTGCTTGAAGATGCCCAAGCCCTATATTTTTCTGATGTATCTAAAAATTTCTGGGAATTAAAAGTTTCAGTAGAAGAAATATCAGGAAAAATATTTCTTGAAATACCTGATGTAGCATTTTGTGCAACACTGCTGGTCTGTCTTAGTAAAGCCCTAGCTTTCCTCAAGATTTCTTTTGGATCTGCAACGGGTGTTGCTGGTGGCCCCTTTGGGTTTGCTCTGGTACTTGGTCTTCTTGAAGCCACCTTATATCAATGGAGTCACCAGATAGATGATTACAACCATAATAATGTCCAAACCTTGTCTATCATCAAAGCATGGATCTATGTCGTAACCCAAGGAAGTTGAGCTTCAGTCTCCTCTCCTCGGTAATGGCGCCAATTTGTTAACACTCCAGGAAACTCATCTAGGTTGTATCTCGAGGATTCTTGGTAATTTAAAATGTTTTTGGGTTTTTGGATATGGATCAAGTTGGATAACCTATATAACCTATCACTCTCAAGACATGCATGAAGCTCACTCAATTACAAGGATTTTAGTTACAACATGTTCAGTAGTTTGACAAAAAGGTGCAAGGATGGAGAACTCACTAGGCTAGCAGACTTACACACATAACACATGCATATAAATGGATAAACCCTGATGAGGATGGTATTTATAAATAAAATATCAATAAATAACCAATAGGATGACAGCTATCAGCTTTTTAATAAATCTGACAATGACCTAAATGCATATTTAGGCAATAAACACAGTAAAGAAAGAGATGGTTGAAAAAATCACAACAAAAGAGCTTATATCAAGAATAAACCAGATGAGATGCTTGATAATAGAACAGGCTTACGAATCCCCAGAGTCGAACCTTTATTAATCCAATAATCATGGGCTTTATAGCCTTTTACAAAATTTACAGATCCTGAAAATCAGATCTGTTTACACAAAAATAATTGAAAGTGATAGTTTTTCCTCATTAGGGCTTCAAACCCTTGCTAACTATTTGTTCATTTACTATGAATATCTAGATCACTGAGTGGTATTTTAATGATTGAAGTGGTCGTTGATCATTCCCACTACTGGTTCACTATGAATTGGCCGTCAAAAGCCAGTGTATCAGCATTTAACTGAAGTGCCTAGTCTTGTTCAATCCTCCCGTAAATTTTCTACTTTGCCGCTGCAATCGCAGATTGGAATCTTTGTCTTCTGTGCCATCAGCTGAATGCTTGCCATAGCTTTGGTTCTCCAAATCTCAAAACTGGCGCTCTCTATCATTCGCTCGTTAGTGATCAGGAGCGGTAATCACTAATGTATCGGAGCCTTTTATCTAAACGTTACCGCTGCGTAGTCTTCAGTTTATTTGATCGCCAAAATTTTCATCTGCTCGCGGAGGCCTCAGTCTATCTTTTTTCCACCGTTACGGCTCTTTAGTAGACTAAATCGCCGATCGTTAATCCCTAGATCCTCCAATTGCCATAGTTTTGCTCTGGTCGCAGAATCCTTGTCCATCTTTATTCCATTGTTTTGGCCCCTTAGCAGACTATCTCGTCGATACCTTAGTGTTTTCAAATCCTGAACTACTTTCATCGCTGTCGGAGGTGAGTAGGAGTTTCCATCAGAGCCTTTAATCATTGTTTTCTCTGCCATTGTGGCTCCCTAGTGGACTATTTTTCCACTATGTTGTTCTTAGTCCTTCCGACTGCCAAAGAGTTCATCTATTGATTGATCGAAATGATCCTTGTCATCGATCAGAAGCCATAGTCTTTTTTCCTTCCGCAGTTGTGGCTCCATAGTGAACTATCTTGTCACTCCTTTGTTCTTAGTTCTTCTGACCTGATTTCATTGTTGTCCAAGGTCATTGGAAGTCTGAATCAAAACGCTTAGTCACTATATTCTCCACCGTTGCAGCACCTTTGTGAACTAGCTTGTCGATATGAAGTCTTCACAACTTCTAATTAATGTTTGAAAAACGTTCCAATGATGTAAATAGTTTTAGCAATACGCCTATCTACCGAAGGGGTCTTCCACCTGCTTTTATCTTCCATCTTTCGGTGGCTAATGAGATGTTCCGATCCTCTCCAAAGCCATCGAAACCACAACTTTGTGAAATTTGCATAAAAAATAGAGGTCTTCAAAACTGTTAGTGATCTTCGTATCCTTCATTGCACCATTTAAATTCTTCATAATATCAAAAAAAAATTATTTTATTTGGAAGATAACAACCTGCACGTGCTTTAGCCATTACCCATTTCCTTTCATGATCAAAGACACATCTGCGTAGTATTTCATCTGGTCCCAACTTGTACAGTTGTCTCGTGATTAGCGTGTAGTCTATGACCTTGACAGCTAGTTGTTTCTTTTTCCTTGTCTTATAATATTCAGGTGCATATCCTGTATTCAATAAGTGTATAATAGCATCAAATTCTTTATCGACAACGTCAACAGCAAACAGCTACACATTAGGCAAATTGTCCTCTAAGCTGTGTGGTTCCTCACCACTTTCAATGCACGACAAGTGGTCTGGCCCAACATTCAGTCGATGTGGATTTACAATGACTTCAAAGTCAAATTCTTGAAATAGGAAGAGCCACCAACAGATCCCCCCCCCAAACACTAGCTTATTTACCATGTAATTCAATGCAAAATGATTGGTGAACATTTTGAAGTGTCCACCCAATAGATAATGTCTAAAATTTTGTAGTGCATAAACCATTGCAAGCCCTTCTCTTTCAGTTGTGGTGTAGTTTTTCTCTGCTATTGACAGTTTATTTCTTGCAAATTTGATTGGGTGGTCATTTGTGCCCTCTCCTGGTTGGGTTGATACTATACCAAGCACAATCGATGATGCATCAACATGTACATGGAATTCCTTCTTCCAGTATGGGAATATTAATATTGGCGCAGTGGCCATTTTTTTCTTCAGCTTATCCAAACTTCTGTGACAATCTTTGTTCCACTCGAATTTGGTGTCCTTCTTCAGTAACTTCTCCATTGGGGCAGTTATTTCCACGTATCCTCTTATGAATTTTCTATAATATCCAGTATGTTCCAATGTGGCTCTGAGTTGCGTGACCGATGTGGGTGGTGGAAGGTCGAGAATAATTTCCAACTTCGTGGGATCGACCAAGATCCCATCGCGGCATACTACATGGCCCAGCAGTACACCAAATGGTGTGCAAAATATGCATTTTCTCAAATTCAGCTCAATTTGATACTGGTGACACCTTTCCAGCATCATGCGCAAACTCTCAATATGGTCTCTCACCAGACCAAAGACCGTCCAGTCATCAAAATAGACTTCAAGAAACTTATGAATGAAATCTTTAAAAGCAGAAACTACTATTCTAGAGAAAATAGCAGGGCCATTTTTAAGGCCAAAGGGCATTACCGTGTATTGGTATCATCCCCATTATGTTACAAAGGTTGTCTTGTGGGAGTCCTCTTGCACAATTCTGACTTGATGGTAGCCCCAGAATCCATCTGTGAATGAGTACATTTCTTGTCCACTGACACTCTCCAATATTTCATCTATAAATGGTGTTGGGAATGGGTCATGTAAGCATGCATTGTTTAGCTTCCTAAGGTTGACACGGATCCTGACCTCGCCTATCACCTTTTTGTAATGAATCACTATAGGGCTTATCCACTCCTACTCTTCAACAGGTTCAATGATTCCTTCTTTTAGAATGTGATCCAGTTATGCTTTCACTTTTTCTTTATAGCACGGATTTAGTCTGTACGGGCGCTGTTTTACCAGTCTTGCATCAGGTTTGAGTGGAATTTTCATTTCACCCAATTCTCCTACTATCCCTTTCATTCCCTTAAAGTTAGTTGGGAATAGGTCTTGGAATTCATGTAATAGTTCAGTGATTTTGGCTACTGTCTCTTCATCCCAATAATCTCTAATGTTAACAAATTTTGGATTGTCCTCCAACCTAATGTTAACTTTCTTGATCTCTAGCGGCTTGATGAACTTCTCACTGGAAATCCCACTTCCTTATACTTTGTGCAATCCTTCCAACTCTGGAATATTGATGTTAGTCGGATCATCCTTTGGGTTTCTGGAGAGGTTATAGCATGTCATCTAGTTCTGAACTGTCTCACAACATTGGTGGGAATGCACAGTGCAGGCTTGAGAATATGCAACCTCCATTCAGATTTTTGTGATAATCTTCTCCTTAATAGTATTTAGCGCAATATCAACTATTGGTTGCTCATCTATGAACTGGAATGTGTATGTGAAATTATATGCAACCTTTTCCCATTCTTCTATTTCTTAGCACAGCTCCATAGATGTGTACCATCCTCTGGGTGCCATTTCAAGAGTATGAATGAAGTGGTGAACCCATTCCTGGCGTGGGTAGTTTGAGAACACTGAATAACACTAATCTAAGTGTTCAACAGGGTTTGACCTTGTCTCTGAACCTTACTTCCAGTAGTCATTTACACTGTGGCCATTCAGTTATCGAGATTTTGTGCATACCCCACCATCGCGTGGGTGTAGCTTTTAGCACAAATCCCAGTGTAGATAGTCACTGCAGCTCTATTAATAATTCTTCAAACTCAGTCAAGAATGTTGCCAAGTTAGGAAATCCTTCATATGTAGATCGGTGCCATGACTGAGTTCCCATTCATTGGACAGACTTAGTTATCCTGGCACATCTCCTCATAAAGACTTCATGTAATCAATTCTACCAGTTCTCAAGTGCCTCTCCTGAATCTGATGTACATGAACTCACACATCTCCATCTCAGGTTACCATCGGCAGTAGGATTAATGTAATCCTCCCTAAGGGCAGTGACATTATAGATGTTATCAAGGTGATCACCTTGCCCTTTGTTGAACACCGGTTCAACGTATCTTTGTCCTTCTAGTGGATCGAGGGGCACAACTACCCTCATCTCCTCATATTCAAATGATAGGATCCTTATTTTGAAATTTATAATGGTTTGATTTCCCATTTCCCAACCAATCCCTAGCAACGCAAGATATAGGTTAGTATCATCTACTATATTGATGACCTCAAAGTCCGTAAAAGTGCACAACCCTTCAATATCCACTTGGACCTGACTCAACCTACCAATGGGCAGGACCTTTTCCTGAATAGAAAGCCTTAATTAAATTAGGGACCATTCTACAGGTGGATTGCCCATTATTTCCCATGTTTGGCGCATTAAAATGTTAACATCGGATCCCAGGTCGAGGATGATCTAGTCCATGTCATAATCACCAATTTGCATGAACATCCTGAGTTCGTGTCCCATTTTGAACTTTGTTTTGACACTGTTAACTTTTTTCGCTGGTTGGTCTTCCTCTAGAAGCGTTTCTATAAGCGCTTCCAACTCTACAAGTGCATCCTTGTCTTGGATTAGTGCCAAACAACTTGAAAGGAATTGTTTGATATTACTAGCCTTATCTTTTTTAGAATAATCAACCCATAGTTACCTACATTAGACATTAATTTAATTATTTTTGTCTTATTACCTAGTTTCCTAGATTCCATTCTATGCTAATTGCATTTCACATGTCCTAGAAGTCAACACATACTAAAAATGAGTCATGGAGCACTTGGGAAATATCTTAGAAACCCAATTTAGCATGTCTTATTTATTCCAGATTCTCTAAAGTGCATATCTGCTTTTTCTGAAAACCTGCCTTGTTTTATTTCTGATTTAAGGCAAAAGGAAAAGCTAGACTAGGTGTAGTTGACTTGTTTTTTTTTCCCACATCATCCTCCCTCATTTTCTCCAAATAAAAGAATGTATGAGTTGTCTTTCCATCCCCATTTATCTTTCCCACTTGACTTAGAAAATTCCTGAGCATCTACCTAGATTTGGAAACTGCTTTATGCACCTATGGGGGATTTGACTAGATTTGGTAGGCCTTCTTTTTGACTATTTCGAATGGAATATTTATGCATTCGACTCTCTCATGTAATTATATATTAAAACGGTCTATTAATTCATAAGGTTGGCTATTATACCCTTACTCAATATAGATTAGTGTTATGCTCCAATTTCAGTCTCTTTTGGTGTTAATTTTGCATGTTTGATTAGAAGTTTTGTGAGTGTAATTGTTCTATATCTTGGGTTCAATTTCCACATGGTATCAGATCCTTTGTAGATCAATTTCTCTCCTTCAAAATTGTTATTTCAGGTTCGACGTCATTGACTGGGAGCACATTCTGCTGACTAGAGGGCAACGGTTTCTGAGCTATGGACTAATCTCAGAAGATAATCTTGAATCCATTCAATTTATTTGAGTGGAAAGCTGAGATGGAGATATTGTTGAGAGTGAAATGTATCTACATGGTGACTATGGAAACTAAGGAATATCCCAATGCAGCTGTAGAGAAAATTAAATGGCACAATAGGAGGGATGAGGCCTATGGTCTTTTTTGTCTGAGCATTTCAAGAGACCTCCTCTTCCATCTCGATGGATTAACATCACCTAATGAAGTGTGTGAGAAGCTAGAAGATATTTTTGGAAAGATATATGAGATGAGAGGACATCAAATCAAGAATGAGCTAATCTCCTTGAGTCCCAATAGCTTTGAATCATTGCAACTCTACTTTTCCAAGTTTAAGGCCCTTGTTTTGCAG
Organism: Pseudotsuga menziesii; assembly: GCA_001517045.1. Taxonomy (NCBI): domain Eukaryota; kingdom Viridiplantae; phylum Streptophyta; class Pinopsida; order Pinales; family Pinaceae; genus Pseudotsuga; species Pseudotsuga menziesii. The sequence continues at coordinate 43,776 of LPNX010604637.1, read as the reverse complement.
TTGAAATAGTGTGGGATCGAAAAGAAGGAAGAGAAACTAGTGTTGGACATACTCTCTAAGCTTGGTCCTGACTATTCAATGTTTGTTTTGACCTTCCATGCCACCAAGTTGATAGCTCAATCCTGGAAGATGCCTAAGCTTGCAGAGTTCATGGAATCCCTCACACAAGAGCAATATAAGTTGGTGATGATGGGCACCATCAAACCTTCCAAATACCAAGCTTTGGTTGTTGGAGATTCAAGGGTGGATTCAAAAAGAAATAAAAAATCTAAAAATCCACCTGAGTAAAAGAGAGACAAGTCTAAGTCTCAATGGGAGGCGCAAGGTTCCAAGAAGAACTCCCAAAAGAAGAAGAACAAAGGAGAAATGAGCAAGTGCGGATACTACAGTAAGGGCTATCATCCTGAGAGCTCTTGTATGAAGAAGAAAATTGACATGTTGACCCAAATTTTGGAGAAGAATAACATATCCCTTCCTAATTGCTCAAAGAAGAAGGAAGGAGGATCAAATTCATAATACAAAGAGAGAGTAAATTCCTTGGTTGCTGGCACATCAAGCTCACCTAGCTTCATCATAGACTCTGGAGCTTCTAGACACATGGTTTTGACAAAAGAGACATTCTCCTCTTTTGACATGTCGAAAGGTCCACCAATATTTTTGGAAGATGACTCTCTCACTGACAGTTTGGGGAAGGGTAGGATTGATCTTGACCATGGTAGTTTCAATAATGTGTTGTATGTTCTAGGTCTTGCGTCCGATCTCTTGTCAGTGTATCAGATGACTCATACTGGGTCTCCAAATAAGGTGATATTCTCCCCTAATTGTTGTAAGGGATTATGCACCTAATAATCATAGGTCGGGGGTTACCAACATACTCAAACACTTGCAGAAAATTGACTTCTAAAGTGCAAAATAGGAAATAGGAGGGTTAGAAGAACTTACTTGTTAAATGAAGTTCGATCCTTGCTAGTCCTCTTCCAATCTGCTCCACTTCCAAAGTATTCAAGGTTCACTCCTCTTTCACCTGTTCAGAGACAATCTTCCAAATATAGAGTAATTCATATATATATATATTAACAGGTTAGATAAATCAAATATGAAATACTGAAGCATAAACAATTATCAAACCAAGATATATGAGACACATGTGGAAGAAGTAATCTCTTTATTATCAATAATGAGAAAGTTCAGAGTACAACCAAACGTCTGAGACAAGGACTCCTCTGTCACCAAAGGATTCTGAGTTTCATTGCTCCAAAGAATTCTGTGAACAATCCACTAGCATAACTTTTCTCTTCAAGTGTAAGTCCCTACAACCTTCCCCAAGGCCTGTATTTATATGGGTGAAATAAGGTAGTTCTCGAAGGTTGGGGAAGTTGTAGCAATTAGGGAGATTAAGTAAAATGACTTAACTAAACTCCCATTAGCGCATGTTTTTATGTTTTCATGTTAAGAATCACATTTGCAGGTATGTAGTAGAGCAACCCGCAAATGACTCGCGACTCTGTATAAGTGTAACCCACGAATACATGGATTCGCGACTTGCTGTAAAGGAGAATCGTGAATGATGCACGAGTTGTCTAAAAAGAGAGTCGTGAATACATCCCAACATGGAAAAATGGCAAAGTAACTAGCTGGATGAAGGTAGAATGTATTTCATGACAAGCCAAGCTATAGTGTTAAGGGCAAACCTCTATCCATAAGTGTCCTTTGGTGTGCCGACATGAGGGATATCAGCACTCAGATGGAGAGGTGCCACTCAGGTGTATAACAGATGCCCCCTAATGTGTGAGGTCAGAGGGGAACGATGGCCGAAATACATTATAATCTTTAACTCTGGAGAAACTCAGAAATCCAATGGAGTAGAGAGAGTACCTGAAAAAAATACATAATAATGTGATATACAAAGTTACATCTGAGGATGCTATGTTCAATTTACTGGAACACTAACTCCTTTACAATATCTGATTACATCATATGATACGGGTAGAAACCACGTATGTTACAAAGGTGGATCGAAACCACAATACAATAATTATGAGTCTTCAAAGATATGGGAGCTGGATATCAGAATAGAACATGGTCTTGCGCAGCTTAGTCCAAAATGAGGGACTAAGGTCTTCATAAAGGATCCCAAAGAACCAGTACAATCCAAGCCATGTGAATAAGGGTTAGCTGAAGTCGAACATGGAGAGGATTCAATAGTTTGTCAACCAATAAGTGATAATTGACAACTAAAGCAAAGGAATTCACCAATGATGAAAGTGAATCCAGAGGTACTATCGTCAAAACTCTAGGTCTTCATCATCAGGAGGTGCTGAAACAGAACCATACTGTGATAAGGAAGGCAATGGATCCTCCAACAGATCACAAGAGTGACTAGGAACTGGGCAAAAGAAGGGAGACACAAGTAAAGGGATAACAGATATAACAGTGATGGGATTAGGTGATAGGTTAGACATTGAGTATAGTCCTTGAATAGTGAGCATGACACAGGGATGACCCAAGGTAGCATACAACGGATAGATAGAACAACTAGACTTATCTGTCATGTACGAGACATGATCAGATTCCCTAGGTATAATGGACAAGAGGAGGAGTCAAACTCAAAGTGATAGCTGAACACAAGTGTATACTGAAACATGGATATCGGAAAGCAAAGAGTGCTATGTTAAAGGATGACATGCGACCATTACTGAAAACAAGAAAAAACTTCTTCCTTACCTTCCCTGTTAAGTTTTAACGAGTCCAGGAAAGTAAACTCGGTTCCCTCTTCATTTTTTAACAGGCTTGAAGAGATGGGAAAATAATGCTTGATACACTAATCTGTGGATTTAATGAGCCCGAACTAGTACATGCTCATGCGGTATTTTCACATTTAGAGAGTCTAAAAATGCCAAAGAAGACTCCAGGGGAGTCCTTTTTCATCCAATTTAGTCTCTTGAGGCCGAAAAAGTATAAAACAAACCACAGAAGAACTCTCTTAACTTCCGAACAAGAAAAGGTGAACCTTTTTCGTACTTAGTCAGGAAGGTCCGAAAAAGGTTAAATTACCACCTACCCAACGCTCCTTCCAAAGCAGCATAAAATAGCTTGAGTTTTATGAGTGTGAAGGAAAGCAAGATCACTCGAAAAGATCCATTTGGTTATGAGAAATGGGGCTTACAACAATAAACTCGTTGCTTTGTTCTTGAGTGTTTAACTAGCATGACAAAGACACAAAGTACACTCGAAATATTTTTCATGTTTGGGTCCAGAGCACGAAAAAGAGAAAACTAAGCTCAAACCGGGTGTTCCTTTTCTATAAATTTAGTCCCTCGGGTCCGAAAAAGTGATAAACCTATACCTGAGAATACTCTTCTCAATTCCAAAGAAAAGAGAGTGATCCTTTCTCATATTATTCTGCATGGTTCGAGAAAGAGATAACCTACCACCAATGCGGATGCCCGTTCACATATTCTTAATGAGCTTGAATGGACGAGATAACTCAGCAGTCAAGTCTGTTTTGAAGGAGTCAGACCTAGGCCTAAAGAAACTCCATAAGGTTGGGGAGTCCTATAAAGGGATAGCTTGTAAAAAGAGATTCATAAGAAGCTCTATTTGGCATGAAAAATAGCTACGAGGAAACCCCTGGGCCTGAAACGGTGACGGAAAGAGTACCAAAGAATGGAAATGGCATATAAGGATGATACTCATGAAAAGGGATCCTAGCCACAGAAGAACAATGGTAGAGACAAGGGACTAATGGTTTAAAATACCATAGTCCGTGGCAAAATGTTGATAACTAAGGTTAATGTGGAGTGATAAGATGCCAACATGTGTTGGAAAGAGAAAAAACCACCCTATAGAAGCATCAACACTTTGTAAAAGTAGGTAAACCTGTTCCAAGGCACAAAGAGGGGAAATTAGTCAAATCACATTTCAAACTATATAAAAAGACCCACTTTATGAAATATTATTTCTATAAATAGTTTGAAAATTAAAACATTTCATACCATTTGCACTTTTTGAACCAAAAAGGAAACTTTACCCTCTATCTTTGATCGATCGCCGTCGACAATTGGACCATTAGATTCTAAATCTGTCAGCTTCAGGTAAATCTACACCCTAAGCTCTTCAATTTGATCCAAACAAATTTTTAATTTAATGGTTAATTCAGTATTTTTCATCAACCTAAATTATGGAAAAATGCATTCGCGGGTTGCAAGGCATGAAAGTCGCGAATGCGCATTTCATTCGCAAGTTGCTCAATAGGAAAGTCGCGAATGACTCGCGACTTGTCCCAATGGACAGTCGCGAATGCTGCACAATAGGGAAAAATTATGTGTTTTTGTCAGGAAAAATATGGTGCTGGAGTGGAGAGAGAGGGAACATGAAGTGATGGATCAAGCAGCTCTCCAAATCCTACCTACTATCCAAGCATTGAGGACTAGTGGGATTCTCAAGTTCTTTTACACATCGCCCATGCGGGCCAATGTCCGCGTATTAGAGTTCTTAGTCCATTACTGGGACCATGACCTGGGGATGTTCAATATCCAAGGTGAAACTTTGGAGCTTACCGTACAAGACATCTACTTCATAACCGGGTTGTCACAACGGGGAGCACCGGTGAACTTGGAAGGCACTGGCAGGGGTGGAGACCCCTTGAGTGTCCAGAACTATGTCGATGTATTCTGCAAGCCGGGTACTCAAAAGAAAGGCAGCAGCGTTCTCATTGCAGATATTCAGGATCTTACACTTCAGGTATTGGCCAGTACTATTGTGAGACTTTCAGGGTCAACAGGGTTGCATATGGCCACCAGGACTCAGATGAGAGTGGCGATGGACTGCTTTAGAGGTACTCTCTTTGATTGGTGTATGAGAATTGCCCCCATAATGAAGAGGCAATTATCCGATTGTAGGAGGGGAAGATGGAAGAACTTTGGCTATGCGAGTATACTAGTAGTGTTCTTCTTTGAAAGAGTGCCAGCTATGAGCCTTGCTATACCATTACAGGTCCATCATCCACGGCAGCCGAGGCTGAGCCGGTGGGGAGATATATTCCTCCGTCAAGGAGGAGGAGACGTAGTACATAGCATGTATGATGATGATTTCTATACATGGTGGGAATGGAAGGTACCGGTGTTAGAGCAGTTTCCATATGGCAAGTTAGATTTCCGAGGTGATCCGGACCTAGTCCTCCCTCTAGGAGGAGCTTGGGGAGAGATGGGTAAGTATTTTTTATTTTTGTCATTATCAAATTTTTATGGATTTTCAAATGATAGGATATATACATATGCACAAGTCTAAACCCTATTTATGTGTCAAAATGCAGATATTGGACCAGTCCGCCCTGAAGGGCACCCACGTACCTTTGTACATCTTGTTGCAGGGGGAGACCCAGGATTGATCAGAGTACTCAAGATGAAGCTAGGCAGGCTGACTGAGCAAGTACCTACGATACAGATAGAGCACCTCCCTGTAGCTATGCAGGAGTTTGTAGTTGGGGTTCCACCGGCCTGGCTGCGTCTTTTCATATGGGTAGCTAGGGTAGTACTTGTCTACAGAGATGTGGTGGAGGCTGCCAAAGCCGAGGAGGCTGAGGAAGCCAGGGGGCACAGAGATCACGGGGACCAAGGAGGTCCTAGTGGCCATGGCGGGCAGGCTTAGTTCTAGGGCATTTTGATGGATGATGATCCACATTTTTGTATATTTTGTACATGATGGGATCTACGGATTAGACTCGATCTATCTATGACAGATATTTACACACACACACACACACACACACACACACACACACACACACACACACACACATATATATATATATATATTTGTGTTTGGTTGTCAGCTTATTTACAAATTTTTCTTATATGTTCGCTGTATATTTTATAAAATGTCTGTGAGATGCCAGTCCAAAATATAATTAGCATATGCATCAGTTAATGAATTTTGGTTTCATGGAATGTGATTGAAAGTAATTACTTCAAAATGTCTTTCCAATAAACGAATTTGCATAAACTGACGTAACAATGTAGGATTACGCACCTGATAAGCTCGATTGAGCTGGGAAACAACCAACTGAGAATCCAAAAGGACTTCAAGCTGGGTAATGCCTCGTGACAAAGAATCCCATAGGAGCTCAATTACAGCCCTATACTCAGCAACATTATTAGAAGCAGGACCTAGAAAAGCACCACCCACGGAAACAAGCTGTCCTGAGGGGGAATAGATGACCCATGCTACCGAAGCTAGGTTACAAGTGTGATGGCTGGTGCCATCAGCGAAACCTACATACATCTCGAAAGACATCTGCAACAACCAGCAGATAGTATAAAAAATGAAACTGACAACCTAATGTACATAAAAATACATACACTAATATAAAAGAAAAAGTGCTAAGCCTAAGCGTAGTACTTCTTCAGGTAGATCCCATTTCTAGGCTCAGGCAGCTTATTCCCATCATAATCCACTAATTCATATGTGCCTTTACTCAAAACTTTAGACATGACATAGGGTCCTAACCACATAGCCTTGAATTTTCCTGCCCCCAGAGGTTCTTTATCTTGGTCCCAGAGCAACACAAGTTCCCCTTCAGAGAAAACCCTAGGTTTGACCGTTTTATCGTATTGAGATTTAACCCCATTCTTATGAGCCTGATTTGTAGTCAACACATCTCTACGTTGTTCATCAAGGTGTTCTAAATGGAGCAACCGTTCCTCAAGCTCAGTCATGTCAGGTAGCACATGAACAGCTATCTGCAAGGATGGGATTTCGTATTCAATCGGCGTAATAGCTTCCACCCCGTGAACGAGTTGGAAGGGGGAAAAACCTGTAGCAGTCCTTACATTGGTTTGATAAGCCCAAAGAGAAGGATATAACATGATGTGCCAATTCGAGCGGGCTGCATCAATAGTACATTTAAGGATAGTTTTTAAAGTCTTGTTTACAGCCTCAACCTGACCATTTGCTTGCGGATAATATGGAGAAGAATGCTCTTGTCGAAATCCGAGCATGGTGGTCAGTTTTGTCATCATGTGATTTTGGAAATGACTTCCATGGTCAGTGACAATCACTTTGGGAATACCAAACCTAGCAATAATCTGATTAAACACGAAGAAAGCTACTGTTTCCCCGTTGTCTTTGAAAGTAGGCATTGCCTCTGCCCATTTTGTGAAATAGTCAATAGCGACAATGATGTATTTATGCCCCCCAGCCGAGGTTGGGTTGCATGTCATATAATCGATCCCCCATTTCATGAAGGGGCCTATTGAGACAACAGGAAACAAGGGAGCAGGATGTGACCGCATTTTTTTGGTGTAAAGCTGGCACAGATGACAGCGTTTGACTGCTTCCACACAATCTTTAAAGATGGTGGGCCAGAAATACCCGGCATGTAATATCTTCTGGGCCGTTGCTAACCCAGATAAATGACCCCCACACGCTCCGCTATGGGAATCATTTAGGACAATATCCACTTCCTCATGAGTAAGGTAGCGACACAAGATGGAATCTACCCCTCTTCAATATAATGTATCTCCTATAATGAGGTAGTTTTTAGCATGAAGGCGTAATTTGCGTCGGTCTTCCCTAGAGTAAGTGGTAGGATACTTCAAATTCTGGAGATATATAAGAATATATCCGTACCAAGGATCAGAGGTGGATATGAGGAAGATGTGTTCATCTAGGAATGAGTCATCCTCAATCACTACATCTTCTTCTATAGGGAATTCTGCTATAAGCTTGGCAAAAACTAAGGACTTTTTGGATTTAGCGGATTGGAAAACCAAGTCAAACTCTTAGAGAATGACTATCCACTTATTGAATTTTCCCCCAACAATCCATTGGGATAAAACATATTGGAAAGGGTTTACATCCGCCACTACAGTAGTGGTCCTCAGTAAGATGTAGTGCCATAACCTCTGTACAGCATAAACAACTGCTAAGGATAACTTCTAGACATGGGAGTACTTAAGCTCAGGCCCAACCAAAGCATGACTAAGGTAATAAACAACATGCTCAACGAGCTTGTCATCCTCCTGAACTAGCACTACCCTAATGGTAGACTCTGACGCGGCCAGATATAATATAAAATCCCTAGAATAATCTGGTGGGCGTAATAAAGGAGCCGATAACAAGGCTTTCTTCAATGCCTCAAATGCAAGTTGTGCAGTTTCATCCCATACAAATGGGGTTTCCTATTTAAGCAGGCACATGAAACCTTTAGTGATCTTGGCATAATTAACGATAAAACATCGAAGGAAGTTAGACTTTCCTTGTAGACTCTGAAGTTGCCTAAGTGAACAAGGAGGAGGCAGATTTACAATGGCCTCAACTTTTAAAGGATCCACCTGAATGCCCCTACTAGAGACAATGAATCCAAGCAATATTCCTGATTCGACGTAGAAAACACACTTGTGGGGATTCAAGCGAATTTTATAGTATCTTCATCTCTCAAAAATCAACCGTAAATGATCTGGATGCTGGATCCTCTTGCAAGAATGAGCAGGAAAATCATCAAGGTAAGGCTCAAAAATGGCTTTTATGTCGTGAAAAGCAAAGTTCATGGCTCGTTGAAAAGTTGCCCCTGCATTTTTCAATCGAAAGGGCATTTTTCTATATGCAAATGTACCCCAAGGGAAAATAAAAGTAGTTTTATGCCGGTCTTCCGGTTTGATTTGGATTTGATTGTAGCCAGAGAAACCATCCATAAACGAGAATACCTCACTACCCGCACATGCATCTATGATCTGATCAATAAATGATGTGGGGTAGTTGTCCTTAGGACAGGATTTGTTAAGGTCTCGAAAGTCCGTACAAACGCGAATAATCCCTTGCTTTTTATCAACAGGAACTGGGTTGGACACCCATTCAATCAAAGCTATGCGATATATAAAACCTGCTTTCAACATCTTTTCAACCTCTACCCTCACGGGGCGTAATTTCTGCTGGACTGGTTTGGCATCAAGATAGGTTGGGATCTCATGTTGAACAATAGATGGATCAATGCCTGGAATCTCCTCATATGACTAGGCAAAGATATCGTGGAATTCCTTGAAAAGGGCAGTATAAATGGCAATCTCCTTCGGAGAGCAGTTTGCACCTATATAGATATTTTCCATGACATCTGGTTTGACAGAGATGTTGATTGGTATAGTGGTGGAAATGTTTGCCATATTCCCCTCGGCAAACACTCCTTCCCTAGGAAAAGGGTTAACAGGTGTATCAACATCATCCGACAGTCTCACATGAAACTCTTGGTTTTCTATCTTGCTTAGCTATGGAAGGAAATAAGATCGGTGATGAAGATCCTCACATATCTTATCACGTGCACACATAGCTTCCAGAATAGCTTCATCAGAAGGTAAAATGGTGTCTAAGCAATCTATGGAATGTAAAGAGTTTTTCGCCCATGTGGGCATATAGACTTCTTCCAGATCATCCGACACTGTAAGAGGATCTGGAATGGGCTCAATAGTGGTTTGGGTAATAGCTTGATATGCCACTTCCACTGCAGATAAGGGCACTTCCAGTTCCTGAGGGGTTGGGAGGACCCAAGGATCAGTCCTATCGACCACCGAATCAATGGACTTCCCTACAGTAGTAGAACCGATATAAAGGACTGGAGCTGGAATATCGAATGTGCCCATCAATGATGCGTACATTCCAGCCCCCAAGCTCTATGTAGCAAGTTTGGCCTGATCAACCAATGGCACAGTGGAATCTTTAGACTCTAGGTGGCCTTTTTAGGTAAAATCAAGTTGGTCAATAGTGACCACCTTTCCCTCATGTGGAAAAACCACGACACGAAAGACAGCAGATGCAACAGCAGACATTGCATAAGTCCAAATCCTACCCAGAAGCGAATTGTAGTCCAATGGAGCATCAATCACTTCAACTTCAACAGACACTACTTTGCCAGCCAACTTAATCTCAAAAGCTGGCAGGATACCATGTGGACGGAAATACCTTCCATCAAAAGTAGTAAGTAAAGTGGTTGATGGGACCAGCTCTGGGGATCCAAGAGCTTTCCAACAGGCCAAGGACATAACACAAGTAGAGGCTCCCTCATCAACAACTGCTCATCCAATGGTCTTACCACCATGGAAAACATCTATCGATAGAGCTACATGGTAAGGGAGGTGAATTTTGACATCAGAGAGATGAAATTTCGTTGTGAGACTCGAAGAGTCCATGCTACCTAACGCTGCTAAGAGGGCATCCCGCTAAGTGGGACAGATCTGTCGCACCTCCAAAGCTGACATTGCACAAGGAGTCTGAGCCAAGTCTTCAACCACTAAGTAGTTAGAAGCGGCTCTGGCATTTGGGTTATGCAAAGTCTTCTTAAAGACACCTTTGGGTATCTTTGGCATTATTTCTGCAGGTTTCTCTATAGTGAGAGGGTTGGAAGATTCAACTACAGCTTTACCCTTCTCATTGGTCTCTTTCTCATAGTTTTTGTTCCTGGTTTGTAACAAAGTTGAGGATCTAACCATGTTGATATAATTAGGGTCAGGGGCAGCTTGAGTGCCCCCTGCTACGGTAGAAGCTGAAGCAGAATTATGCCCTTGGGGAAACTGATCCTTCAGGACAGCCAGTGGTTGAGCTTGGAGTAGCTTCTGAGTTTGTTCCATGAGGGGAAAAAGATGAGTAAGGTGGTCCCCTTGGCACAACTTACAAGGGAACTTGACTTTCTTCTTTTCCTTTTTTCCCCCATCAGCATTGTTTGCGGGCTTTGGTTTGTTTTGATTTTGGTTTCCCTCTCCCTTTTTACCTTTCTTCTTCTTCCCACCGGGCTGCTGATTGCCCTTCGAAGAGGTTTGTGCAAAAACATTTGAATTTTGGGAGGAGGGGGCAGTCTTTGATGCCTCTGCCGTAGACTGTTTGACAGACAATTGATGAAGTTGTTTTGTTAAAGACTCTACAGTGGGAGAGTTTACGGACCCAACCACACCATCAGCATGGGGTCCAGGCTTGGGTTTCTCGGCCTCATGCGAAGGCCTTTGTGCCTCAGGGATAATTTCATATAGAATCCCAGACTGTGAATAAATCAAGTCCAACTGCTAGGCCCTGAGTATGGATTCTTCTTCATTAGTCACTCCTGATGTGGAAACATCCTTAGATATGTATGGCAACAATGACTTAAGGAACCACTCTAATAGAAACTCAAGAGGGATGGTAGCTTTGATAAGACTCTTTCGCCTCCTCCACTCTTGGATATGATCCGAGATGTGGGTTTCCTTGTTTTGTCTGAAAGTAGACAACAAGTCTGTTCTGAAATTGTAATGGATCGGAAGCTGAAAGTGGCTGAGGAAAGCACTAGCTAGGTCCCAGAAACTACTAAAAGCAGCAGAAGGCAGCTCAATATACCATTTTTCTGCAGTACCAGTCAAGGTCCTCTGGAACAGCCTCAATCTCACCGAATCTTCATTCAATGAGTTGGAGGAACACCATAAATGGAAGGTGGTGGCATGAGCCCTAGGATCTTCACCAGCCTTACCTTCGAACTTAGGGATGTCCGAGGGCAGTTTGGTGGGAATAGGTGGCCACAAAGGGTCATGCCTCACTGGGTCATTCATCAATTTTGATAAGTTTGGCAAGTTCAAAGTTGCCAGAAAAGGAATTTTGGGCCTAATAAGTGCACTAGATGTGCCAGCTTGGGGATTAGAGGGTCCAGCCCCCGAATGCCCATAGGTAAAGGTGGGGTTGCCCCCTGACACCGATTGTGAAGTGGGAAGGTTTCCTTGAAATGGATTCCATCCGTAGGCCACAGGATTTTGGGTGGGAGGTGTAGTGTAAGTGGTTCGGGCCATCCCCATAGAAGCTGGGGTCTGAAAGACTGGAGCAGGTATCCCTCCGCTAAACAAAGAAAAGGGAGAGCTCATGTATGGGACCGAAATAGGGGTATGGAAGCTATGCCCATAAGAGGTGTTTCCCCCAAACTGCACTCATACATATGAAGGAGATGGACCTACTTATGGACTGGATGGGGGAATGTGCCCCCCATTCCAAGGGAATCCTTGGACATAAGCCGAGGATCCTACCAGACCACTCTGAGTCGTGTAAGGGAAGGAAGAAGGAATGGTAGGTATACTGGGGATCCCAGCAACTGTGTTACCAGAAATAACTCCTATGTTGGAGTGAACCAGTGGTTGAACCACCCGGCTCGCTGGAGTCAAAGGTGTAGAAGGCAAACTAGATCTAGGGGCACTAACCGAGGGAGGTAGTACCCCTTCAACTGGAAGGGTTCAGGTAAACACAAATGGACTTTCTTCCATAGAAGACATGACTCTACTCAAAGGGATACCTACTACTGGTGAACTAAAATTTCTAACTTGGACGATCACAGGATCGTTAAGATCAGTCAAGGGGGTGTTAAAATTTCTTGCAAACTCATCAGTCTGCAATTCTTCTATCTCGACTGTGTCAAAATCAAAACGGTTAGCTATCAATTCCAGTTCACCAAGAACCTCACTTATTCCTACTGGTTCAAAAGAACCGTCTGTGTCTAATCTCCGCCTTTGGGGTAAAGGTGGAGGCTCCAATGCAGTGAGAGGAGGAAGGTTTCTCAACCTTCTTAACCTTCTAACAAGTTGGTCCTCCAGAATTAAAAATTTCACTAATCACACCCTAAGGTCAACTAAACACAAGCAAATCCACAGAGCATACACTAAAAAGATCCTAGAGTCTCAAGCAATCAAATCAGGGTATAAAGATATGCTTTCCCAAATAAAGCTGATGAACGATTACTTGGTGTCCTTGAGGGGTTCTCAGGCACAAGCGAAGGAATCACCCACCACCCTCCTGCACTTTCCACAAGGGTTACCTTCCAAGCCCGTTCAAGGTGAACCAGAAATAACCTTCCGGTTTACCTAGGTATGAACCCTAAAAGACAAGAGACTAAAGGCTACCTTGACAATACCAGCTGTCTGGGGGGACAGTCACAAGCTGAACTCGTACACATGGGTAGGGTAGCTGAGCCCGAAACTCTGTCTAGGACAGAATCCCCAGATGCGTAAAATTCCTGGGTTACATTTTGACAAGGATTCGGAGGGTTATCTCCTCTGTCCAAACCTCCACGCGGCCTAGTGCTTAACTCCCGTTTGAGAGGAGCTTCCCAGATACAGTGATAGAATCAAGGATTTACCTAAAGAACGGTCCACTACGTCTGAGTTTATAACTTGTGGGAATTTTACACTCCCTAGCGCACAAGTCTAGCCTAAGCTAGTAGGTGAAAGGCCCCTAAAAATAAAAACTTACTAGTAAATTTTAATTTATCCGTTTATTTTAAGGGATGTTTCTTACTCAAGAGGAAATGGAAGTGATGTACTGTATGGTGTTTTGACTCAGCAAGAAATAAATGAAAGTAAAGTGCATTCAAAGAAAACTACTACTATAAAACAAACTTCTTTTCATTTTTTTCAAATATGTATTGATGAACTATAGCACTGATAAGAGAAACTAAGCCTATATATTTTTGAAATTTTCTGAGATTATATTTTTAAAATGAAGCAAACACTACTAATGCAAAAATCACAATGCAAAAGACTAACTATGTTTTCTTTTCACTTTAAAAATTGCTCAAAAATCTACTATGCATCTACAATGCACTATGTTTGAGTAAACTTGAAACTTATGAACTGTATACAAAGTACAAACTAAAACAAACAGGCTGACAAAACCAATAGACCAGCAAGAAAAGCAGGCTAGGAACCCTAGCTTGGGTGCTAACAATGGCACAAAACCACTGCAGACTTAAAAAGGCAAGTGCAAACCAGCAACTGTCAGAAAGCAGACTGGAAAAATAGAGCCCAAGACCCTGATCACTGATCTAGACTAAGACACTTGGACCAAGAACCCAAACAGGCCAAAAGCTTCAGGATGCAAACAGTAAATAAACCAAGTAAAAAAATCAATGGCTTTCAAGAAGCACTTAAGATGTGATCACCTGAGGCAATCAAACAAACTCTATAGCATTCTTAAAGAAAGTCTTCTCAGAAAACAAGGACTATAGCAAGAAAAGAACAAAGTAAACTCTTCTTTAAAAATCCCAATTCTCAGGAGTACTCGTGACTGTCTAATAGTGCAACTCGTGAATGACTCGCGACTGTGCAGTATAACAACCCGCGAATGCAACTTTATACTCACGACTGTTCAGTAGAACAAACCGTCAATGGGTATAAAAATTTTCTCAAAAGCAAAGAAAAAACCCTAATACTTTCAAACGCTGAAGTAAGCAAGATCCAGGATAAAAAACCACAAACAGACTCACAAGCAAAACTGGTCAGGATAACAGAAATGACATACAGTAGTCTAGGCTTCCCCAGTGGAGTCACCAGTTCTGTTGTAAGGGATTATGCACCTAATAATCGTAGGTCGGGGGTTACCAACATACTCAAACACTTGCAGACAATTGACTTCTAAAGTGCAGAATAGGAAATAGGAGGGTTAGAAGAACTTACTTGTTAAACGAAGTTCGATCCTTGCTAGTCCTCTTCTGCTCCACTTCCAAAGTCTTCAAGGTTCACTCCTCTTTCACCTGTTCAGAGACAATCTTCCAGATACAGAGTAATTCATATATATATATTAACAGGTTAGATAAATCAAATATGAAATACTGAAGCATAAACAATTATCAATCCAAGATATATGAGACACATGTGGAAGAAGTAATCTCTTTATTATCAATAATGAGAAAGTTCAGAGTACAACCAAACGTCTGAGACAAGGACTCCTCTGTCACCAAATGATTCTAAGTTTCACTGCTCCAAAGACTTCTGTGAACAATCCACCAGCATAACTTTGCTCTTCAAGTGTAAGTCCCTACAACCTTCCCCAAGGCCTGTATTTATATGGGTGAAATAAGGCAGTTCTCGAAGGTTGGGGAAGTTGTAGCAGTTAGGGAGATTAAGTAAAATGACTTAACTAAACTCCCATTAGTGCATGTTTTTATGTTTTCATGTTAAGAAGCACATTTACGGGTATGTAGTAGAGCAACCCGTGAATGACTCGCGACTCTGTATAAGCGTAACCCGCGAATACATGGATTCGCGACTTGCTATAAAGGAGACTCGCGAATGATGCGCGAGTTGTCTAAAAAGAGAGCCACGAATACATCCCAACATGGAAAAATGGCAAAGTAACTAGCTAGATGAAGGTAGAATGTATTTCATGACAAGCCAAGCTATAGTGTTAAGGGAAAACCTCTATCCATAAGTGTCCTTTGGTGTGCCAACATGAGGGATATCAGTACTCGGACGGAGAGGTGCCACTCAGGTGTATAACACTAATGATGTTGAAATCAGTAAGATTTCAAATGGTAAAGTCATAGCAAAAGGTGTTGTTGATCACACTTCAAAGGTATACAAGTTTTTCCATTTTCTACCCTACTCAAACCCCTCTGCTCTTTTGATTCATGCTAATGAAGAAAACAAGATTTGGCATGAAATATTTAGCCATCTTAACTATAAGTATCTTTCTAATTTGATTGAAAATGATATGGTCATAGGATTACCAAAGATCAATTTTTCTAAGGGAGTCTATCAAGGTTGTATCCTAGGAAAACACCCAGAGCACAAGTATGAGAAAGCTAGTCATGAGAGAACCTCTACACCTATTGAGATAATACACAATGAAATTGATGGTCCATTCCATCATATCTCCATTATTCAAGCCAAATATGCAATGACCTTCATATATGAATTTTCCAGGTATTGTTGGGTTCACTTCCTAAAGCATAAGTCTGAAGTTTTTCACCTCTTCAAAGTCTTTAGAGCCTTGGTTGAAAACCAGTCTGGAAGGAAACTCAAGATCCTCAGATCTTACAATGGTGGTGATTATGTCAAGTATAAGTTAATTAAGTATTGTAAATATGCTAGTATTCATATGCAGTACTTGATCCCTTACTCACCACAGCAAAATGGTGTTGCTGAGAGAAAGAACAGATCATTAAAGGAGATGGAAACCTGGATGATGGAGGCTAAGACTTTGCCACCAAATTTTTTGGCTGAGGCTATAAATTGTGCATCCTACATTCAGAATAGGGTGCCTCATAAGCATATTGATGGTATGAATCCTTTCAAATCTTGGAGTGGGAACAAGCCAAATGTGACCCATTTCAGGATTTTGGCTCAAAGGCTTGGGCTAGAATTCCAACTAAAAAGAGGAAGGATTTGCAACCCCAAAGCCAAAAGTGCCTATTTTTTGGGCATTCTAAAGATTCAAAAGGGCACAAGCTGATCAACTTGAGCACTAACAAATCTTTCACTAAAATAAGTGTTCAGTTCCAATAAGAGCCTTTAGTAGCAGTTGAAGTTGGAGAGTCTTCTTCACCACCAGAACCATTGATTGTAAGTGGAGAGACTAATGAGTTTACTGATTCTGATATGTCTGATAATGATGATTTGATTGTAGATCCTAACAGGTCTACAGGACCAAAATGGGCATCAAATACCATTCATGCAGCTGGGGAACTAGCTGGAAATCCTAATGACACTAGGAGGACTAGATCTCAATTTGAGAGTGCCCTTTGTGTGAAAGATATCCTACTTGTTGAGAAGTGTTATCTGATGGTTGAATCAGATCCATGGACATAGTAATATGTAGCACATGATCCAATATGGCAAGCAGCCATGAAAGAAGAATTCAGCTCGCTTAAGAAGAACAACACTTGGGAACTAGTTGATCTTCCCCTAGGGAGGAAGCTAGTTCAATGTAAGTGGGTTTTCAAGAATACGTTTGCTGCTGATGGTTCACCTTTGAAATATAATGAAATATTGGTATCCAAGGGCTACTCACAAATACATGGTATTGACTACAATGAAACCTTTGCACCAATGGCAAAGATGGACTCCATAAGGCTAGCTCTAGCCATTGCAGCTTCGAAGCAATGGAAGGTACATCACATGGATGTGAAGTGTGCTTTCCTAAATGGAGATCTCACTGAGGAGATTTACATGCAAAAACCTGAAGGGTTTGTTTCTAATCCATCTTTAGTGTGCAGGTTAAATAAATCATTGTATGGGCTCAAGCAAGCCCCCACGACTTGGTATGCCAAGATTGATGGATTTTTGCTATCGTTGAGTTTTGTTCAATGCAAGTATGATCCTAATGTCTATTTGAAGCTAATTCATGGTTCTTTGATGATTATTGTCTTGTATGTGGATGACCTACTTATTACATGAAGTTCAAATAAAGAGATTGGCTCCTTGAAGGATGTAACGAACCATGCTGTCGTGCTCCCGATATGCAAGTAGATTACTACCAACATACAGAGTGTACAATATTTATTGTCAACCTAGGGAAGACTTTGTATTTCAAAGGATAAATGCATAGTATATGCTTAAACACAAAGTCGCTGCAATTAAACACTATTATCCCCTAGCAACTATGCTCATCCCAAGAATCTGCATAATTCCACTTATCTTCTAAATACTACAATCTCAATTAATTTCTACCATGCATCAAGGAAAATAACATAAGATTCAAATTACAATTGCAGATAAAAAGAAGTCCTATTCACATCCCTGAACAAGTAATTCACCTATTCAATCTGATTACTCTTGAAAGCCACAAGCATAAATCAAATGTTAATCTAGGAATTCAATTGCAAAGGATTGAGTTCAACTACTCTCAGAAATTGAAATACAGAAATGAAATTCAACAATTGTAACATTAAAGATAAGCTGTAAGGATTCGTGGAATAACAGTTGAAACTGTAGGATGAACAAAGCTGTGTACAACTACCACATGAATTGCATAAAAGATAGTTACCTACTCAGTCGACTGTCACTCTGTACCACTCATAGATATCAGGGAAATACCACCACAATTATACTATAAATCCACACTTACTGCGTATAAAGGGAATAAAATCAACAAGACATCAGACAACGGATGAATTAGGAAATCCTAGATTAACACAGCAATCTTTGTGGAAGGCGGGCCCAACCTTCACACAGAGATGCTGGCTAAACAATGTAAAACTTCTTAAACTAGAGGTAACTCCTTATATTAAAAAGAGAATGATTACACAAATTGCTCCCACTGCTAATACAATGAATGAATTATATGCTCAGCAACCCCCTGGGTCGAGACAGCTCCCCATATTTATACATGCAGATCATAACATCCAATCCTATTAAAGGGCAGCCATGAAGATATCTGATCTTCAGGTGCCCTAAATAACACTAGCTGTTACAAACGTGGCATAGTAAAGATATAGGAAATATGGGAAAGTTGTTAGTTGGCCCAAGAATGGCAATATTCCCTGATCACAATTATACTCGAGCAGCAATGTACTAAAGATATCCAATTGTAGCGCATTCTATTACAGCTGCCTTGTCACAGCTCTGTCTAGGATGTCACATTAAAACCATGTGCCTTAATTGATGATAGGAGGGATGAGGATCATCTTGAGCGGAGAATATTCCTCCTTTTGAGACTTGTTCAGCCCCATCTTCCTATAGTCCACTTATCTCAAACTACCTTCATAAATCATAAGATTTTAGCACATTTGAGAGATACACAGCTTTAATTATCACAATCATAGGCATTAAGAAGATAAAGCAATGACCAGTCATACCTTGGCAGTTTGGGGAATAAAGTGAGGAAAACAGGTCTAATTAGCATGCTGAATGGTGTAGGATAGGGGAAGAAAAGGTGATTGAGGATGGTTAAAAAGGGACCAATTCTGGGCTCAACATCTCCCCCCAACTATCCTATTGCATGTCCTCATGCAACAACCTGCATTATTCAGAGTATGAATCCTATACTGAGCTCTGCTCATGGAGGGAGGAAAAATTGTAGGGAAACTCAGGCACCTCATCTTTCTTTAAAAAGACTCTGTGAGTAACCCAATACTTCCAGCATCGCTACTCCTCTGCCCTAGTTAAGGAAAAATCCACGTTATACGGTTTTGTTGGCCACCAAATGAGAGGAAATTTAAATTTCAAGCCCAACCAATTAACCCCACATTCCCTCATACTTCCCACATAGCCCTTGACTCTGAAAAGTGCCTACTTGAAATTCTTGAAACAGTAGGGATCTCGACTTCTGAGTGCAGAGGAGGTAGCCTGCCATCTGTGCTTACTCCCTTCCAATGCTACCTGCTGGTGTCTGGAAATGTAGTTGGTGCAAGTGGAAATCACCTCTTCCTGTAGTCTCATTATATACTGTCCTTGGGGAGGACTTGAAAGGAAATTTCTGTACCGAGCCAAAAGAATACTAGGATTCTAGGGCTCACTTCGAATCCACAGCTTAGTGTGAGCTTCATTATGAGAAAAGGTTTGAAAAGACCTTTCCCACTGAGCGTGATTTCTCACAAAAGAGGCAAAAGCTCTTAGCTAAACATCCCCTGCAAATGGAATAGGACTTGAGTGGCGGTCTAGAGGGAAAGCCATCTCATGCAAGTAAAGTTCACACAGCAAATTCTGCTCCTCAAAATTGCTTCCAAATAATGTCTTCAAGAACTTTACTGAGGTTGTGATTTCGAACGACCTCCCTTCCTGTATAGCCTTCAATTTAAACCAAACAAATTGTTCAAATAGGAATACTGGATAAGAGGAAGAAGGCTTCCTGGTGCCCATGAGTTCTTGAGAGAGGGCATACATCTACTCCTTCTCCTGCTGCATGGATTGGAACTTTTTCAATTCTCTCAATTTGCTCTGCAGCTCTTCTTCCCGAACTCTGTGGGCCATACGTTCTTCTGCCCAATTTTCTTCCAATCCCCTGATGATTTTTCTATGCTCACAAAGAGAAATCATGCCTCTCTGGTGTTCCTCCACCTGGATTTTCCATTTGGTCACCTCCAGCCTCAGAGTTGAGACTTCTGTTGTGAGGTTCAAGATTTCATTTTTATGATGCTCCTCTTGATCCGAGTCCAAATCAATGAAATTTCTAAGGGGTAGAAGCACTGGTTCTTGTGGGACAGTGTCTTCCTTTTGGGCATCCTGCACATCTAAGTTTACTATGAGAGTTGTTTGTTCTTGTGTGACAACAAATTCCTTTAGACTCTCTTCAACAGCTACATCCATTGCTCCTAGAGACACTGGTTCTTGTGTAACAATGTCTTCTTCTTGGTTACCCTGCATTTTTGAAATTGGTTCAAGAGTTGCTAGTTCTTGTGTGGCAGCAACTTTCCCTGGATTCATCTCAATAGCTACATCCATTGCTCCTAGAGACAATGGTTCTTGTGTAACAGTGTCTTCTTCTTGGTTACCCTACATTTCTGAAATTGGTTCAAGAGTTGTTGGTTCTTGTGTGACAGCAACTTTCCCTGGATTCTTCTCAACAGCCATATCCATTACTTCTAGAGACATTGGTTCTTGTGTGACAGTGTCTTCTTTTTGTCCATCCTGCACAGCTGAGGCTAAATTGAGAGTTGCTGGTTCTTGTGTAATAGCTACTCCTCCTAGATTTCCTTCAATGGCCACATCCATTACTTCTAGAGACACTAGTTCTTGTGTGACAGTGTCTTCTTTGTCCTTTCACTGCTAAGATTGGATGTCTTCCTCAGTGTGCAGCTGCTCCTCAAGGATTTCGGTGTCACCTGAGGATTGTGTCTATACCTATTCATCCTCACTCCAATGTATGTCAGGAATTATATCCATTCCAGGGTTATCTTCTAGTTGCATTTCAGGGGTCCTTGCTGCAACCTCCAAGGATGTTGGTTCTTGTGTAACAACATCCTGGCTTACTTCTTCATCCTCCTGTTGTTGCAATTCTTCTCCTATGATTTCTGTATCACGGGAACATCCTGGGGTTATAGTGCAGAATTCTTCATTAAGCTCCAGAGTGTCCTCCATTCCAGATTATTTTCCCATTTGCTCGGCCAATTGGACAAGCACACTCAGGGATGCTGGTTCTTGTGTTACAGCACCTTGTTCAAGTTCATCAATGTCTTGCCCTTGTGGCTCAGCTTCTATAATTTATGTGTCATAGGAGTATTCTGAGGTTATAGTGCAATATTTGTCCCCATCATCATACATGATTTCATCCTTTGGCTCCTTTGTCACAGAATTGGTGGAAACTTCAGCAAGGATGGTTAAAGATGCTGGTTCTTGTGTAGCAGGATCTTCTTTTTCTGCATCTTCCTCTATTGTAGGCGCAGACTATTGTGCTATACAGGTATGAATTATAATCTTGTGGCCTACCTCCTTGAATATTTCCCCACAGGTAGGATAGACCACTCACTCATCCTCCTTTCCAGGCTCGGTAGAGTTTGATCCCTCCATTTGGTCTGCAGCCTCCACCAATGTGTACATTTTCCTTTCACCTTGTTTCCTGTAGGTTTCCTTCCATGTTTCCAATTCCCTTCGAAGTACTTGGACATCCTCTTTTAATAATGTGTTCTCAGCCATAAGTTCTTCAAATCGGGGTTCTTCTTCAACTGGCCTTTGTGGAGCATCCATTGGCCTCGTTACAAGAATCGGGAACTCAACCTGTGCATCTAGGGTTTCCCATATTTTTCTGGATGCCTCTGCTACTATAGCTGATTTAGTTCTTTTCCTTCTAATTGGTGAGGTTATGTTAAGTTCCTTGATTGATCTCTTCCTTCTCCTTTGTGGTGTTTTCTTTTGTGGAGCTGGGGCATCAGGATTCACAGCTGAGGTCGAAGGGATGTTTTCTTGCTCCTCAGGCTGTTCTTCCTCAATTAAAGTTCCTCCTCCCCACTCAGGTGAGGATTCAATGGTTACTAGCTCGATATTTTCTTCTATTTCCTGGGCTCTATCACCTTCAGGTTCAATTGTCACAACATTTAGTGCTGCTCCAATTTCACCTTCTGCTGTCAGAGATGCCCTGTTGTCTGGGTTTTCCATAAGGTTTTTATCTACATCCTCCCCCAATCG
>LPNX010604637.1:0-21899 GCA_001517045.1 Pseudotsuga menziesii | reverse complement strand
GCAGTTTCATCCCCCCCCCCCCCAAACTATATTGGAGGGACTCCGGTCCTCCTGCTGTGGTTGAACTTGTTCCTGTTCCATTGGGACACCCGGAAAGGGAGCGGGTTCCTGAGCTCGAGCTGTGAATTTCTCCCAGGTTATATTATGCTGGGAAAGGGTTCTTAAAATTATTAATTTGATGAGACCATGGTGGGTTAGGGAGGCAAGTGGATGTTTAGCATCTTGGACAAATGACGCCATATGACACAAGTCATGAAGCAGATAGTATGAAATGTTCAATAAAGTTCCATGGTGGAGATGAGAAAGTAAAGGTAGTTCAAAATTATAAACAGTTTGGTACCTACCTTCACAAGTGATGTATTTCTTGAGAAAGACAACAACCTGGTCCCATGGCTGCGGCAATGAGTGCAATGCGATCCCTCTTCTTGATGATTGAACTTGCTCCCCCTCCATTAAAAATGCTTCTCGTGCAGTCATCATGGGGACTCATCGTCCAAACCATGCCCTTCCCACCTATGGGATGATAGTAACCTCAGATATAATGGCCTCGGAGACTTCTATGCGTAGCCCCCACATCTCGGAGTGAGTTTCTATGAGGTTTAAATCAAATTACAAGGCTGCTTCCCGATTGAATCCATCTAGTCGCTCAAAAATTTCGATCCAACTGGCAGCTTGAAAGATGGTAAAGACTGCAGGATTTTTCCTAAGTTCCTGTGTATTCAAAGGCTCATGACGAGCTGGAATCCCCATGGTCCTAGCTACAGACTGAGGTTGCTACTCCACGGATAACAGAGTCCAAGAATGGAGGTTGCAATGCAGAGGATGCACGAATCGCTAAGTGGAGATGTTGAGAAAATGGGCAAGTTTGGAAAGTTCAGCACAAAAAAACTTTCGAAATTTTATTCCGAATTGGGGAGGGTGGCGGTTATTAGTGTTTACATCGCATGAGGGAAAGGGTTAATTAGGCCATAATGGTGATACGAATAAAGGTACGACCGATATCATTAAATCATATCAACACTTAATCACGTGATAAATCAAAGCCATACCTCATGAGACTGTGCGTCGGATAT
This sequence comes from Pseudotsuga menziesii, assembly GCA_001517045.1. Lineage (NCBI taxonomy): Eukaryota > Viridiplantae > Streptophyta > Pinopsida > Pinales > Pinaceae > Pseudotsuga > Pseudotsuga menziesii. Next base: position 20,826 of record LPNX010604637.1, on the reverse strand, counting down.
CCCACGTAGAATGGTGGAACGTGCAATTGTTGACGTCGCGAAGCCGAACTCATGCACAGTCATTAATTTGATCATGATGACCAGGATAATGCAATAATTCCTTCCGCCAGTGAAACACAAACCATCGCGTCCCCAAGGTCAAAATTATGAACAAGGCTGCCATCATATGGCCCAGTTCGCTGACACGAATAGGATGAATCAGAGCCATATCAAGCAGGTTGAAGCAATTTTTCCATTAACACAGGAGTTACCACTGCAAGTTTTCAAGTTTTGAAATAAAAAGGCGGTCTTTAATGCTGGAGACATCCGCCAAATAGAGCGGAATTGCAGTTGCCAGGAATGATGTCGTGGCCGATGAAAAAGATGTTGCAGTGGCCAGGAAATATTCACGACCACCGAAAAAAGGATTTATGGTCATCAAGACAAATCATGGTTGCCAGGGAAAAGTCTTACGGCTGCTGGGAAAGATGTCGCAGCTGCCGGGAAATGGTTCACGGCTGCCGGAAAAAGTTTTATGGCTGCTGGGAAAGATGTCACAACCACCAGGAAATGGTTCACGGTTGCTGAAAAAAGGGTTTTATGGTCATCGAAAAAAAATAACACAGCTGCCAGGGAAAATTTTTACGGCCACTAGGAAAGATGTCGCAGCCACCAGGAAAGATTTCGCAGCCACCGAAAAATTTATTTTGAAGGAAAAGGAAATGCAGCACCGAAAGGCATGGGAAAACAACTCCCGTTCGACAGGCCTAGTTTGGTCATTCCCCTGGCGCTTCCCTGCCTATTTTTGAAAAACAACAACAAATGAGAAGATCAAATGCAAAAGGGAAAAATAATATAAAATGCAGCAGAGAAAAAAAACATTATTTATGTACAATAATTCAAATGTGATTTACAGTTTAAGGATTGGCAAAGGCAGAGAGAATTTCCTGCCCTGGTGCCAGCTGATAATCTGGATCGGCGGCAATTTGCGAAATGAATGCATATTTCAAAATAGGCTTACGATACAGTCGCATTCTGTGGCCATTAGCAAATAATGGTATGCGGTTCCCATCAATGGTCACCAAATGGACAGTATTGTTGTCAAACACCCTGTCGACCAAGTATGGACCTAGCCACCTTGTACGTAATTTACCTTTAAAATCCCTTTTGAACCTGGAGTCATATAGTAATGCCCAGTATCCCTCATAGAAGATTTTCTTTTTAATAAATCGGTCATGCCAATTTGATCTTTGTTGCTGAAGCAACATAGTCTGGTCCACTATAGCAAACTGCTCTCATCCAATTCGTTTAGTTAATTCAATCTTCTCTTATGGGCTTCTGTCACATCCAAATTCATTTCGGAGGCTGTATTCAGGGTTTTGATCTCAAACTCAATTGGGAAGATGGCACTCTTTCCATACACTAAATCATAGGGAGAGAAACCTGTGGTGTTGCGCCAATTCATGCGATATGCCCACAGTGCTTCCGGAAGCCTGTCAGCCCAATCCTTCCGATGGCTCTTGACTATTTTAGTAAGGATGGCTTCAATGACTTTATTAGTACTCTCCACCTGACCATTGGCTTGGGGGTGGTAAGGTGAAGCCACCCTATGCTGCACATGATACTTCTGGAGAAAGGATTCAAATTGGTGTGACACGAATTGCGGTCCCCCATCGGTAACTACTTCCTTCGGTACCCCAAAGCGGGTAAAGATTTCACTGTATAGAAAATCAATCACCGCCTGGTCGTTACCCTTAGCCAAAGCTACAGCCTCTACCCACTTGGTCATATAATCAATGCAAACCAAAATGTAAGCTTTCTGTCTGGAAAGAGGGCTGATAGGGCCAACAAAGTCCAGTGTCCATCTATCAAATGGTTCAACTACTACTTGAGGTTGTAGAGGCATCTGATATGTTTTATTGGGCTGGCCCATCCTTTGGCAGCTGTCACAGGACTAAACATACCTTTTAACATCCCTGAAAATATTAGGCCAATAGTAGCCCATCCATAGCGCTTTGTGCCCTATTCTTTTCTCTGCAAAGTGTCCCCCACAAGGTTCATCATGAAAGGCTCTTAGTATGTGAAAGATCTCATCTTCCCTTACACATCTCCTAATCTCAAGATCGGGCCCTGTGTAGAAGAGATGACCGTTGAGCCAACAATACCTGGCACTTTGCTGGATTATTTTTCTCTTTTCTTGTTTAGACATATGTGGCGGGAGATTTCCTGCAACCAAATAATTAGCGATGTCAGGGAATGAGCTGAAAGTGCGAATAGATGTTCATCTGGAAAAGAGTCCTCAACAGACAAACTGTCATCACTGTTAGTGAAACGAGATAAAAAAATCAGCAACAACATTTTCTTTCCCAGGTTTATCTATAATGGTAATATCAAATTCCTGCAATAACAGGAGCCACCTGGTCACTCTGGCATTGGTGACAGGTTTGTTCATTAAATATTTAATGGCGGAGTGGTCAGTGTGCACAAATGTAGGATATCCAGTAATGTAATGTCGAAATTTATTAATGGACTAAACAATAGCTAGGAATTCTTTTTCAGTGACAGTATAATTAAGTTCAGTAGGGGCTAAGTTTTTACTAACATAATAGATGGCATAAGGTACTTGACCATCCTGCCGTCCTAAAATTGCTCCAATGGAAATAACAGAGGCATCTGAAGAAATATGGAAGGGTAGGGTCCAATTAGGTCCCCTTAAGATAGGAGTTGTGGATAGCTTCTCCTTAAGCTTATCAAATGTTGTCTGGCATGCTTCACTCCATGCAAACTATGCATCCTTCATTAACAGAGAGAACAAAGCAGAAGCAAGTGTGGAGAATTTTTCTATAAATATTCGGTAATATCTAGCATGTCCCAGAAAACTTCGCACCTCTTTCTAAGTTGAAGGGGTAGGTATATTTTTTATCACGTTGATTTTTTAGGGGTCCACCTGAATGCCATTGACAGAGATGAAATGCCCCAATACCACCTCCTCACTCATCATCATATGGCACTTTTCAGTGCTTAATGAGAGCTGAGTCTATTCACAGTGAATTAAAACCTTTTTTAAATTCACCAGTGCTTCCTCAAAATCCTTGCCATAGGGAGTAAAATCGTCCATAAATATTTCCATACTATCATTAACTAACTCAAAGAATATGCCAATTACAGCTCTTTGAAATGTTGCTGGTGCATTACATAAACCAAAGGGGAGCACTCTATAGGAAAACGTTCCCTAGGGACAAGTGAAGGTGGTTTTAACCTGGTCCTCAAGAGAAATCTGAGTCTGATTGTACCCGTTGAACCCATCTAGGAAGGAGAAGAACTTCTTCCCTGATAAGGTATCGAGTACTTGGTCAATAAAGGGCAAAGGGAAGTGGTCCTTTTGTGTAGCTTTGTTCAACTCCCTATAGTCAACATAGACCCTCCATTTACCATTTTTCTTGGGTACAATTACGAGTGGGGAAACCCACTCGCTATCTTAAATAGGATATATAAATCCTGCTTCCAAGAGTTTTTGGATTTCTTCCTTCACTATGTCCCTTAAATTTGGGTTCATTCGTCGTTGAGGCTGACACACAGGCCGGGAGTCACTTTTAATATAAATATGATGGGTGCATAGATTAGAGGGGATAGCCCTCATGTCCGTATACTCCCAGGAAAATTCCCCCTTGTGTTCTTTCAAGAGACTAATCAGGCGTTTCTGCTCATCTAAGGAGAGATTAGGGTCAATATTCAAGGTTTTTCTAGGGTCTACCTCTATAGGAATACTTTTTGAATTTTTCATTACTGGGATTATGTGTGTGTCACCGACTAATGTTTCTTCTGTAAGATTTTCTTGTTCTTCCTTGCCCAGGGTAATGTTCAGGATTTGATAAACCTTTTTATCGACTGAAGTGGGTTCACTAATAAAATTATTAATAGCATCGTCTTCCATTTCATTTTTAAAAGTTAATGCCTTCCCTATAGTTAATAGTGGCTGAACATCCTTCTCTTCCTTCGATTCTATCTAGAGAGAAGTTTCAGCCTCTAGAATTGGCCGAGATGGAGGATAAAGGGTGAGGATTTTAGTCTCAGTGCCATCAGATATAGTCATGGACCCCGATTGACAGCTGATGCAAGCATCAGCTGTGGCCAACCAAGGCCTCCCCAAGATCAATGGGTGTCCTCCCAGGTGCGATTTTGGTTGTAAAACCAAAAATTCAGCAGGGTACTCCCATGAATCTACTGAGATAACAAGGTCGTCCAGAATTCCTTCGGGTCTAATGGTGGATCTGTCCGCCAATTCCAAAATGGTGGGGGTCAGTCTAAGATTAGTGAGCCCAAGATTCTTTATAGTCTCAATTGTTATGACATTGATCACTACTCCTAAATCTACTAGCACGTTGGGTATCTGTGTATGTCCTACCTGTACAGTGACAGTAGGATTACCAGGGTCATCATACTTAGCCACTGGGGTTCTTCCTATTATCAAGGCAGATAAATTCCCTATGATGTAAATAGTGGGAGGATCTCTGGGTTTCCTTCCTGGTTTCTTGGTGCATAGGTCCTGAACGGTTCTAGCATAAATAGGTACGTCTTAAAGAGCTTGAAGAAGGGGGATCTTAACATAGAGATTATTTAACTCTCCTAGGAGGTTAAACTAAGTTTTCCCCCCCCGCCCTTGGTAGCATTAGTCTCTCAGGGTATGGTGGTTGCCTTATCAGCTGGGTAGACTGCGTATTGTCAGATTTATCATTTGATGTTTCAGCCATCCCATCCAAGGGATGCTCAGCATCTTCAATAATAGGAATTATATTGGGAAGATGCTGAGGAGTCACCCCTTCTTTATGCACAGAAGGTGGAGCATCTTCTGTAATTACAGGTTCTACTATTTTCCCCGATCGTAAACGAATATCATTACAAGGTACAGGGGAAAGAGAGTAGGCCGGCATGTTAACAGTCTCTAATTGATGGACTGTTTTATTATTTGGGTTAGGATTAGGTTGAGCAGGCAGTTGAGGTTGCATCGGTACATTCGGGACAGAATTGTTCTGCAATTGCAGCTGCGACTGCTGAGGTGGGTATTGAGGATATTGAGGGAATTGAGGTTATTGAGGAGAATATGGTGACTGTTGTGGTGGAGATGGTTGAGGAAACTAGTTCCCAGGATGGAAATTCCTCCATCCAGGAGACCAGGACGTAGGTTGGTGTTGTGGCTGTGGCCAAGGATTCCATGAGTTATAATTTTGCATTGCAGGTTGTGAAGGATTGCACTGAGCATAACTTGAAGGGAATTGTGTATTCACATTTTGCATAATATTATTCCAATTTCCCATGTTATTCAAAAATGGAAGCGATTCTAGAGGCATACCTTGATTTCGAAGCTGCCAAGGTTTCTTCTCTGCAATGAAATAGGCCAATTCCACTTCTGGAGTTGATGCCTGCAGAACAACCTTCACTTGGGGAAGTGAGGGACATTATTTCATGTCATGGTTCAGCTCATACAGCTGACATACTTCTACTTTATCAAACGAGCATTCTCTCAACGGATGATTCTTTCTACATCGGGGGTTGAACACACCTAGTGTGAGATCCTCCACTGCCTGTTTTTGTTTTGCCTTTAGGACATCGATCTCCGAGGAGATGGAGCTCATCATATCTGTCTTAAAATTTTCAAGGATATTTCCTATCTTTGCACGGGTAGCTCCTCCATTGGACGACTTCTGAGTTTTGTCGAAGACATCACGTTCTAGCTTATCCCGTTTATCCCGCTTATTGTTCCTGGAAGACCCCCTAGAGTATCTCTTACATAGTTCCACAATTTTTCCAAAAGGTTCTTTGGAGATATCTCCCTTTCCTAGCAGGTTTAACATGTCTAGAAAATCATCCCTGATCCCACGAAGCAAGATTATCTTGAACATGTCCAGCCCCATGTTTGTCTACCCGGCTCTTTGCACATTGTACAGTAGCCTTTCCACAAAATCCTCCAGACTTTCGTCCTCCTTCTGCACCATCTTGAATAATTCCTATCTTTTGTCCTTGGTGTTTCAATATTCCTGATATTTCTCCAGGAACACCTATTTCATTTTATCCCAATTAGCAACAGTTCCTCCCCCAAGGCTCATGAACTAGCGTAATGCGTTGTCCTTCAGGGTGGCAGGGAAAAGTTTCAGCTTTTGGGCATCGGTGATATAATCATAGCTGTGACAGAGGATATCGAATTCAAAAAGGAATTTGTCTAGATCTTCTGCCACCCTTCCATGGAAGCGAGGCAACACCAATGGTGAGATATTTTTCATAGGATCTGTCCCCTCTAGCTGCTGAATCGGAAATTGCAGTGTAGCCATCGTTCCGTTAGGCAGGGAATGATTCTCATGATGATAGTTTTCCCCCATTGCCTCTTCCTCATCAGACTCGTGTCTGTTACTCATCTCTTCTTCTGTTTTCTCCTCTCCATTTGTTTCTATGCTCTGTACCTCATTCTTCTCTTCGTCCTTCCTCTGTTCCTCGTTCTTCTCTTCGTCCTTCCTCTGTTCCTCGTTCTTCTCTTTGTCCTTTCTTTGTTCCTCATTATTTTCTTCATTCTTTTCCTTGCTCTTCCACTGATCAGTAATCTTTTGGTGGAACTGCGTCCACTCTTCTTCAATTACAACTTTCCTGTAAATGTGGTAGATCGGGCTTCTACCAGCAGGTTCAGTTGTAACAACTGTGTCCTCTCTTGCAGGGATATTTGTGGAAGTCGCGGCTGCTCGTGTGTCCTCCACCGTCGATCCTGACGCTGGCACCCCAGGATCGGCAGGGTCTCTTCTGATAGGATTTTCTTGATGGTGAGCCCTGGTGGATGAATCAGTTCTATCAACAAGATCGTCATTGAATGTCCTTCTGCCCAGTGGTGGACCTCGACCGCGACCCGAACCACCTGCACTGTTAGTATTTTGTGGGGTTTTGGGATCTGAAAGATGATCACGCTTTACCCTTCTCGTATTCATGCAACCCAAATCATTACAGCAAAGAAAGTATAAAAGACTGACTAGAAACAATTGCAAAAATTTGCAACTAACAACGGTGTTTAATTTCTATCCTTCCCCGGCAACGGTGCCAAAATGTCATGCTCCCAATATGCAAGTAGATTACTACCAACATACAAAGTGTACAATATTTATTGTCAACCCAGGGAAGTCTTTGTATTTCAAAGGATAAATGCACAGTATATGCTTAAACACAAAGTCGCTGCAATTAAACACTATTATCCCCTAGCAACTATGCTCATCCCAAGAATCTGCATAATTCCACTTATCTTCTAAATACTACAATCTCAATTAATTTCTACCATGCATCAAGGAAAATAACATAAGATTCGAATTACAATTGCAGATAAAAAGAAGTCCTATTCACATCCCTGAACAAGTAATTCACCTATTCAATCTGATTACTCTTGAAAGCCACAAGCATAAATCAAATGTTAATCTAGGAATTCAATTGCAAAGGATTGAGTTCAACTACTCTCAGAAATTGAAATACAGAAATGAAATTCAATAACCGTAATAGTAAAGATAAGCTGCAAGGATTTGTGGAAATAACAGCTGAAATTATAGGATGAACAAAGCTGTGTACAACTACCACATGAATTTCATAAAAGATAGTTACCTACTCAGTCGACTGTCACTCTGTACCACTCATAGATCTCAGGGAAATACCACCACAATTATACTATAAATCCACACTTACTGTGTATAAAGGGAATAAAATCAACAAGACATCACACAACGGATGAATTAGGAAATCCTAGATTAACACAGCAATCTCTGTGGAAGGCGGGCCCAGCATTCACACAGAGATGCTGGCTGAACAATGTAAAACTTCTTAAACCAGAGGTAACTCCTTATATTAAAAAGAGAATGATTACACAAATTTCTCCCACTGCTAATACAATGAATGAATTATATGTTCAGCAACCCCCTGGGTCGAGACAACTCCCCATATTTATACATGCATATCATAACATCCGATCCTATTAAAGGGCAGCCATGAAGATCTCTGATCTTCAGGCGCCCTAAATAACACTAGCTGTTACAAACATGGCATAGTAAAGATATAGGAAATATGGGAAAGCTATTAGTTGGCCCAGGAATGGTGATCTTCCCTGATCACAATTATACTCGAGCAGCAATGTACTAAAGATCTCCAATTGTAGCGCATTCTATTACAACTGCCTTGTCACAGCTCTGTCTAGGATGTCACATTAAAACCACGTGCCTTAATTGATGATAGGATGGCTGAGGATCATATTGAGTGGTGAATATTTCTCCTTTCGAGACTTGTTCAGCCCCATCTTCCTGCAGTCCACTTATCTCAAACTACCTTCATAAATCATAACATGTTAGCACATTTGAGAGATACACAGCTTTAATTATCACAATCATAAGCATTAATAAGATAAAGCAATGACCAGTCATACCTTGGCAGTTTGGGGAATAAAGTGAGGACAACAGGTCTGATTAGCATGCTGAATGGTGTAGGACAGGGGAAGAAAAGGTGATTGAGGATGGTTAAAAAGGGACCAATTCTGGGCTCAACACATGCATTTTCTATGACATATTTGGGATTGTTGAGGCAATTCTTGGGTCTCGAAATTGCTCAATACAAACATGGAATCAAAGTACATCAGTCCAAGTATGTTCTATATTTTCTCAACAAGTTCAACATGAAATATTGCAAGCCAAGAAAGACTCCCTTCCTTTCAGGAGTTAAGCTTGAAGAAGCAGGTTCTTCTCCTATGGTAAATAATACACTGTATAGGCAGTTGAATGGGTGTTTGCTTTATCTTACACACATTTGACCTAACTTATATTATGCAATTAGTGTGGCTTTGAGATACATGGATCAGCCTCATGAGATCCACTAGAGAGCAGCCAAAAGGATCCTAAACTTTGTTCAATTAACAAGAACTCATAGGATATTCTACAAAGAAAAATCTGATCTTGATTTGATTAGGTTTACTGACAATGATTGGGTAGGTGAAAACACAGATCAAGAGTCTAAATCATGATATGTGTTCATCCTTGTAGAAGGGCCAATCATTTGTCCAAGCAAGAAGCAGAGTGACATAGCACTCTCATCTATAGAAGCATAGTATATAGGAGTTGTAAATGCGGCAGCTCAATGTTTTTGGTTGCAGGGGATACTTGGAGAATGTGGCTTCAAATCAAAGTTTTCAACTATTATATACTATGATAATCAGAGCACCATTCTAATATGCAATGATCTAGTTCAGAGATAGTGAACCAAGCACATTGAGATCCATATGCACTACATCAAACAGCTTGTGCATGATGGTACCATTGATCTACTCTTCTGTGCATCTTCAGAACAAGTAGCAGACATGTTCACCAAATTTTTTTGTGAGAATACCTTCAGAAATATAAAATCACTGCAAAGGATTGCTGATCATTCTATGAATCATGATTGCTGACAATATTTCCAAATTTTATTTTTTTGTCCATGTTTAAGGGAGGATTTTCCCACTGGGTTTTTGCCTCTTTCCTTGGTTGTATGGACAAGAAGTATGTAAAGGGTGACTAAGCCTTGTTGCTAGGCCCTATATTTTTCTGATATTTACTCATAAGGTTAGTATTAAGGGGGGGTGTTAGAATAATCAACCCATAGTTACCTACATTAGACATTAATTTAATTATTTTTGTCTTATTACCTAGTTTCCTAGATTCCATTGTATGCTAGTTGCCTTATACATGTCCTAGAAGTCAACACATGCTAAAAATGAGTCATGGAGCACTTGGAAAACATCTTGGAAACCCAATTTAGCATTTCTGCTTTATTCCAGATTCTCTAAAGTGCATATCTTCTTTTTCTGAAAGTTATCTTGTTTTATTTCTGATTTAAGGCAAAAGGAAAAGATAGACTAGGTGTAGTTGACCTTTTTTTTTGTACACATCATCCTCCCTCATTTTCTCCAAATAAAATCATGTATGAGTTGTCTTTCCATCCCTCTTTATCTTTCGCACTTGACTTAGCAAATTCGTGGGCATCTACCTAGATTTGGAAACTGCTTTATGCACCTATGGGGGATTTGACTAGATTTGGTAAGGCTGTTTTTTTACTATTTTGAATGGAATATTTATGCATTCAATTCTCTCATGTAATTATATATTACATCATCCTATTAATTCATAAGTTTGGATATTGTACACTTACTCAATTCTCTCATGTTAGGATTTGGTACTGGGTTAGCTGCTACAACTGTCTAGGATTTCCATATAGCGATAAGTTGTGGACATTGCTCCACATTGTTCTTTTGTTTTCAATATGATCAAGTCTTCACAGGTTCATCACAGTCTCTAGAAAAGTGGCCCTACACTCCACAATTGTATCATAGCACTGGCCCTCTTCCTCAGCCCAATCCTCCTCCTCCTCGGCCCCTGTAATTGCCACCCCCCTCAACTGAGGTTGTGGAAGTTGTGGTAGGTATTGCGGTTGTTGATACTGATTTTGATATGGGTTATATGTAATGTCCCAAATTTTGAATTGGGTCACAATGGCCAAATCACATTTTCCATATTCATGAAAGTTGTCAAAGGGATGCTAAAAGTCAAATAATTGCCAGGGAGGAAAATCACTATTTCCTAGGTTGGCGGTGGAAGATTTGAGATTTGGAATAAGGGGGATAATAAATGATGTTTAGACATTAGAAGAGGATAAATATTTAATAATTTAGCTTATTAAATAAATACAATATAAAATTGAAATGGCTATGGAGAATGGAGACACATGGAGACTATGGGGCCCACTCAAGCTAGAATTCCTATGTTAAATGGCATCCTTCTCTTGTAATTTTGAATCTATTGGAATCCTAATGTTTTGGGATGGATTATGAGGTTAATATACTTGTCCATATACTTCATTAGGCTAATTTTGGATTAATTGTAACTTACGTGGAAGAGGAAGAGTCAAGTGGGAGTTTCATGGACACTTGGCTAGATTCCCCTTACATTTATGATATATATGACACCAATGATGGAGATTATATGATAGTTATGACACAAGTAAGATCTGAATGCTGAAATACTAACATACTGACATGTTAGTACTGAATAGAGAATCTTAGAGGTCGAATTTGGGAGTTGGAGAAGGCCAAGAGGATCCTACTCAAATTTGGGAGAAGAGGGAAGGTGAAGAGAGAGGCCACATGTCATAGCATGAGCAGCCACACCAATTCGACTTGGATTTGGTTTATGGATGGATTTGGAACCTTATAAGACCAATAATTTTTATAAAATACATGTATCATCCAAGAGAATAATATTTTTCTCATTTGTGAAATTGTCATTTGTGAATTGTGAGAGCTAGTGGATGGCTAGTTTTCTTGCTTAAGCCAATTTTCAGGGTGAAAGATTCCCATCCAAGTTGGTGTTGGAAAGGCCACTCAGGTATTTCATGGAGATTTAATGAAGTCTTATTTTCATGTCCAAGCTACAGTAATTTCATGGACATCTCAATATCATCTTGTTCTTCCATTCATCTCAAGTTTTCTCACCTTATTTCCACTCTATGGAGTGAGGCACACTTGTTGATCTATTCATCTCTTTGAGGGAGATTCTATTCATCCAGTATTTTTTATTCTGATTTAAATTATATATTATTTAAGTTCATAAATCTATTAGGTCTAAAATTCAAGATATCTCATGTATTATTGTCCAATATTGAAGAAACAATGCCATTTCCCCAATACCTTGTTGTAAACTCTTGCAATCTTGATGGAATCGAATATATGTGTGAAAAATTGATGATTTATGAATGAATAAAATTTAATTAAAGTATATTATGGGTTTCATTGTCTGTAACTGAGAATTTTTGACCACTGGGTCGAATTTCATAGCATTTAGGGAAAACTACATCTCATTTCCCTGAGGGTCCAAAACTAGTTTTTTATATCTGATTGAAAGAAGTGATAACATCCATGGGATTTTGATTGGTTCTGAATATTAGTCTCTAATAATTTATTATACACATAAACTTATTCAATTTTATAATTTGATTGATTTTATGTACATTTGGGAAGCCATTCCAGCAATTACCCGGGAGGTATTTGAGCCCTAAAATTGCTAGTAAATTTATCTATCTTATTTAGAATTTGATATAGACTTGAAAAACTGATTACAGGAGAATAATACATACCTGAAAATAATAATTAATTTATTATATCATTCATACACCTTCTCTAAATATTTTGGAGCAGTTGGGCTGATTTGGAGACCAAGACACTAAAACTAGTCAAGAGCCAAAATTGTGAAAATTTTGGAAAATTGGGAATTTTAATAAAATTTCAAAAAGAGGACATTACAGTGGTATCAAAGGATGGTATTGACACTTATTTAAGTTATGTATGGTATATATTAATTGAATAAATTCATTAATTCATGTCTTGATGATATGACAAGGCAGGTTAAGGAAGCATTCGAATTAATGGCTAGCCAATTTATGGGTAGTAGAAGTTTCCATCATGAAGAGACACATAAGACCATTTATTTTGAAGAACTTAATGATTGGTTGAAGGAATTTATGCAAAATAATTCAAATAAGAACTCATTAAGGAATAATCATCAATGCACAAGTAAGGAGGAGACCCATGAACGACCTAGTTCTGAAATAGGTGAAGTAGAAGAAGTAGTACGCGAAGATGATCGAAATTCACTCCCAAGTGAATCTGAAAAATATGAAGAGACATCACATGAGTATGAAGAAGTTTTTTTTGAAAATACTGAAGATAATTTTGAGACACATGGTACCTTGGAAATGAAACAAAGAGAATCTAATGATGGATGCTTGAACTATGAAGGAGTACCTACTAATGGGTGCTCACACCTCTATGTTGGTAACATAGATATCACTTTTGAAAGTGTTGCTACAAGCCAAAATTCCATTAAACATGAAAATGAATACCTTGCAGCAGTTGAAGAAGAAATAAGGTCAACTTCCCCATCACCACTTGAGCTTCATGAAGTTGGTCCAAGCAAGAAGGAAGAAGATGAGGAGGTTCATTTGCAACAGCCTAATTTTCTTGAAGTGTCCTTAAATATGAATGAAAATAAGATCCAAGATTCCCTTAGCATACTCCATGACACTCAAGCGCTGGTATCAAATTCTTGTTGGCGAGCTACTTCCTTGGAGGAGCCATCCTTCCTTGAAGACATGGAGAAGATTCAAAGAAAAATGTGCAACATCAAAGGTAATTTCATATATTTTATTTTTGATAGAAAAAATGTCATTGATATTAGTGAATGGTTACATGAATCATACTTGAAGAATCATGAAGTTATTCATAAGCTCACAATTCAAAATGATCAACTTCTTGAAAAGTTTCAAGACACTTGTTTTTCCTCCTTTGTTTCAGATTGTCAAATGGTAGATTGTTTGGAGGATTCTCATGACATGGTGGATCATGAGAAATTTGGAAATTTTAATGTACTTTATGTGTTTGAAGATTAACTTGAAGAGATACAAACACTTGATGTGGTGGAAGAGGAACTTGAATTGTCTCTTAATGAAGGTTATGCAATTTTTAAAGAACAGCATGATTCCTCTACATTGGAACCAATCTAGGACAAAGGTTTCACACTCTTGAAGGAGCTGCATAATCCTACCCCTATGGATCCTTCACATTATGACAATTTTGCACTTACTGATCATTTGGGTGAGTTTGTTCTTTCTCCTACATCCTACACTTCTAAATTTTGTAGCAATCATCCTAATTAAGTATGGGTGAAAGGATTCTTTTTTATGGTTCCACATGAAGAGCATGGACATTCTATTTCTCCTTTTGATGATGGAATTATTAGAGAACCATATTATTTACATTTGCAGCAACATCCTTGTTTACATTATGATTATACACATCTACATGGGTGCACCTATGATGTTCACTTGAGTCACTTGGAGACTCATGATTTTCCTTTATCCTTTCCTAGTCTATTTGAAGTTGGAGGAAATTCATCCCACACTTGGGTGAAGATTTATATGATTGAAGAACATTATTATTGGAAGCAACATCCTCTAATGTTACATGATGATATACATATTCATGAGTGTATTTATGAGACTTCTTTGAGCCACTTGAAATCTTCATGTTTTCCTTGCTCCTTATTTTGTTTAGATTTTGGTGGAGGTTCTCCATTCACTTATTGGATGAAATAACACATAGATGATTATATTGATGCACATTACATATCATTTGGAGCACATTAGTATTCACATTTGCAGCAGCTACACCAATTTGACTTGGATTTTGTTTATGGATGGATTTGGAACCTTAGAAGACCAATAATTTTTATAAAATACATAGATAAGCCATGAGAAGAAGCTTTTGCTCATTTGTGAATTTTGTGAGAGCTAGTGGATGACTAGTTTTCTTGCTTAAGCCAATTTCGAGGGTGAAAGATTCCCATCCTAGTTGGTGTCTCGAAAGGCCACTCAGGTCTTTCATGGAGATTTAATGGAGTATTATTTGCAGGAAAAATCTATAGGAATTGCATGTACATCTCAATATCATCTTGTTATTCCATTCATCTCAATTTTTCTCACCATATTTTAGCTCTATGGAGCGAGGCGCAGTTGGTGAGTTATTCATCTCTTTGAGGGAGCTTATATTGCTCCAGTATTTTATATTTTGATGTAAATTCTCTATTATGTAATTTAATAAATCTATCAGGTCTAAAATCCAATATATCTCATGTATTATTGTCCAATATTGAAGAAACAATGCCATTTCCCCAATACCTTGTTGTAAACTCTTGCAATCTTGATGGGATCGAATATATGTGTGAACCATTGATAATTTATGAATGAATGAACTGTAATTAAAGTATATTATTGGTTTCATGGTCTTTAACTACTAATTTTTGGCCATTGGGTCAAATTTCATAGCATTTGGGGCAAACTACATCTCATTTCCCCAAGGGTCCAAAACTAGTTTTTTATATCTGATTGAAGGAAGTGATAACAGCCATGGGAGTTCGATTGGTTATGCATATCAATATATAATAATGTATTATACACATAACCTGCTTCAATTTGATAATTTTAGTGATTTTATGTACATTTGGGAAGCCATTCTGGCAATTACCCGAGAGGGATTTGAGCCCCAAAATTGCTAGTAAATTCATCTATCTTATTCAGAATTTGATATAGACTTGCAGAACTGATTGGAGGAGAATAATAAATCCATGAACATAATAATTAAGTTATTATATCAGTCATACACCTTCTCTGAATATTTTGGAGCAATTGGGCTGATTTGGAGACTAAGACACTAAAACTAGTCAAGAGCCAAAATTGTGAAAAAATTGGAAAATTGGGCATTTTAATCAAATTCCAAAAAGAGGACATTACATTATACGGTGCCACATTCTGAAACTACGGTGCCACATTCTGAAACTACTGTGTAGGATGAAATAAAGGCACAGCCTAAAACTGTTGTGTAGGTTGAAACTGAGGTGTAGCCTGAAACTAAGGCGCAACCTAGAACTGGGATTGTACCTGTTTAATATTTATTTGCTCCTCCACTTTCATTAGATATGAATCTACCGTTTTCTCTCTTAGAAGTTTGTTATACCAAAATCCTATCACCATCATGTAATAAGACTCTTAACATACCTACTTGCCCTGGATCCCAACACTTGGAGTGGAAACTCATACCATTTTGTCAATCTTTCACAAAAATGCTCAGTACCGTGCCTTCCCCTTTGTCCAAGAGCAGTACCTTGCTCGCACCGCCTATCCATTGTTATCCACAAGTGGTGCCACTGCTTATGGCCCTTATTCCATAAGCATTTCTTACCTGAACCACTCTGTCATTGAAGGAGAAAAGCGTTACCCTAGGTAAAATGGGAAAAAGAGAAAATTCTCGAGGCTTCTAGATCATGAACCTTGTGTCCTCCCTTATCCCTATAATTGTGGGTTAGTTGAGCTTGAGATTCCTCATCCTAGGATCTTAGAAGCCACCTCATCCACAAATCTCTCAACCATCCCTATCCATTGAGCCTTATAAATACAAGCTCATGTCCATGGTTGAAGGGAGAACTCTTAAGGTATTGTTATGCTGTTGGATTGATTACTTGGCCTAAGCCATTGGAGAGAATAGAGAGAGAATGTTGGAGCTTATGGGGATGAGAGTGTTTGGCTTCATGGAGATGCATGTCAACACTAAAGTTTAACTAGTTGTAAACTTCTCCATTTTATCTTAATGCAAAGCTGATTTCCGTCCCACATTACTGTTGTTCTTTGATTTCACATGTATGTTGTTAGATTTCTTAGTCACTAACATGGATCAATAGATTATATTCTAGCATATTTGATGTATTTGCATGTTTAATCTGATTGCAGGTACATAGGGTTACTATCGAAGCATCACATTCCAAGTATCTACAGCGTCCAGGGAGGGTCTTCAACCTTTGTCGTTCATTTGTTCTGGATCTGAACCATTTAGACTAGTGGAACACTTTACTATCTGTAGAAGGTGAAATATTCTAGATAACAAATTTGGAGACTCCGCTGGGGAATAGATATATCTATCAGTTGTTCTAATCTTCCTCATTTCTTCAACTCTTGTCCAAATCCAGGCTCCTTCTCCAACTCTCTTCAGTCAGATCTGCTATCTAACTTAGTTAATTTGGGTTTGAAACTTCCAGATCTGTTCAGATTTGAATCATTTCGACCTTTTTTGCTCGGTTTATATACTCAATCTATCAACCTTTACCCTGATCTAGTATTTTTCTAACTTGATCTATCATTCTCTTTGTGTTTTGTATTTTTACAAGGAACCGCGCCTGTGTAGTGGATGAGGAGCGGTGCCACCGCCTGAACAGAGTGAGAAATATGTGGTGCCACCTCCTGTATCCCATTGGCGAGAAGCGGTGCTGGGATAGAACCGCTCTGTCAACACCAGAGAAGCGCGGTGCCAGGTAGGCATCATTCCAAGACCTTCTTTTCCTCATTTTTTGTAAAAATTTGAGTTGTTTTTTTTCAGTCCTGCACTGTCAGGATTATGTGACAGAATCTGATTCTTATGGCTTGAAATTTTATGGTTTAAGATTGGTTTGATTGGGAAATTCAAAATCTAGATTAGGATTTTTTATTGTTCATTTGCTTCTGTGCTTGTTGGTTGTGTTTGCGAAAGGATTTCTTATTTTTTGAAAATCTTACGGTGTCAGTAAGATCTCTTTTCATTTTTGTTGAATAGACTAAAAGAAGAACATTTAATTAGCATCTTAGTTTCATTTCTTGTTTGCATAGAGAACTTCTTTTTTCCTTCCTTTAAAAAAGAAATTTTTTGACTGAGATTAGGTTATCATCATTGAGCGTTGGACATTAGATCTCTGATTGGATTCACAAGATTTCAAGCTCTTCATGTTCTTTTGTCTCTTATGCATTTAGAACTATCTCAATCAAAATAAAAAATATGGTAGTTTTCAGTTAGATATGCCTATGTTTTAAGAGAAAGTTGAAAAATAGAGTGCATTTGCATGTAGTGTGCTTCTTGTTTTTCTTTTAGGAAAAGAGATTCTCCCCCTTCTTATTGCTTTCAGAAAAGAGAAATCAGTTTGGAAAGTGTTGATTGTCTTCGATTTTGTGTTCAAGACTATTGATTGGAAGTATTTTTTGTTTTGAAACAAAAGAAAATTATCTCTTTCCCTCCTGTAAGTAGGCATACTGAATGGTAAAGTGAAATATTTTTGCATAAGCATACTACATGGTTTTAATTTTCTATCAAAACATCATACATTCACCTAATTGTCCACTTTAAAATCAACGGTAGTTATAGGTTAAAATTTATGTAGAAATTGGAGTGATAGGTTAGAGACGTGTTCAGGCGTCGTTAAGCATAGGATCTGTCATTATTTGTCTGCATTACATTTCGGGACTCGTGTGGTTCTTCCACATACCATCGGTATATCAAACGGCCTTTCACATACCCTTGAGGTATATATAAAGGTACTTCACGTACTCGATTGTATATCGAAAGGCCCCTTGTGTACGGTTATGCATTAGACAACACTACTACCAATTCGAGCTCCCACGTACCTTGAGTATATCGGGAGACCCCACTAGGATACCCTATCCATCTAAGAAAATCCCTTTGGCCATCTTTCTTGGAACCATACACCGAAAACAACATTCGGGGAGATTACTACGCACGTACCCTTGAGGTATATCATGAGTGGCACCTTCTTGACAATCCTGGTGAGAGACCTAACTTTTTGAACTCCTCTTATCATTTTAAGTGTGCTTGTTTTGACCTATAGCTTGTGTAGGGAAATTTTTTGGTGTGTTTTCTAGATTTTTAGACCCTAGGTTAAATAGGAACTGTACAAACTGGCTGATTTAAGACAGTCCAGAAGAGTACGGGGCTTGCCACCTAATTTTATTCCTGTTTCAGGAGAAAATCCAATGGAAGCTATCAACCAAGGAGCTGCTACCACCTCCCAAGTGGGAGATAATGTGGTTGCAGAAAGTGGAGGACCATATTCTTCACACTCACCTCCCTTGGTCCAAAAACCTTCTCGGGGAAATACCTAGTTCCATTCTCCCATGGAAGGTCATGTTGATGATACTAACTATCTGGATTTTGGTCCCAATGCTCCATTTTGGGATACCCCTGTAGGACAGGCCATTGCCTCATTTGGAACTAGTTTAAACTCTTATGAAGATGAAGAAGAATGTAGGCAATACCATGCTACCATTCTCTGTGCATAGGAGATTAACAAGCAGATAGATGACCTATTAGTCCCGACACCATCACGTTCCACATCTGTTCCTGTGGGGTATCATTCACTAGCCAATTCTATGAGACCCATTGAACCGATTATAGATCATCCAATACCACCCCACAACCTAGGTCAAAATACCACCTCCACTACCTCCCATATTATATTTGTTCCTAATCCTCCCAGGTCTTCTGCACCTGGGGCTCAACCTTCAATTCCCATTTTTTCTGTACCTTCTAGTGTCGGGGGGCAACCCCTGGCACGACCTATGTTATCTGACACCAGAATTGTACCTAGTCAAGGACATACCTCTAATATAGAACCATCTACAATTTATGTCCCTCCCACCAATACTAATGTGGTTAATCCCCCACCTAGTTCAGGTCATCCCTCAAGGGCACAACCTGTAACCATTCAATCTTCTGGAGATTATGGTTATCACATACCTGTAGGTAATATTAATCATCCACCCAATCCTACAGGGATGCCTTATGATGGAATTCCATACTCTAGTAACACTTTAACTCCATGGGGGCAACCCAACTAGTATTACATGCCAGCTATGGGGGGGATACCTATACATACTGCGGGAAGTGTCGGAGGACCGCCTTATGGAGGTCACCCCCCTGGGGGGCCTAGTGGTCCCGAAGGATCTAAAAGCTTTCCTCCTTATGGTCCTAGTGGTCCTGGGGGGCCTGGTGGCTTTCCTCCTTATGGCTCTGTAGGGTCTGGTGGCCCTCCACCTAGTGGTTCCAGAGGCTCTAGAGGTTTACCTCTTGGTGGCTCTGGAGGGTTTGGTGGTCTGCCTCCTGGTGGTCCTGGTGGTCCAAGTGGTCCTAGTGGTCCCAGTGGTCCCAGTGGTACTGACGGCCCTGGTGGTCCTCCTCCTAGAGACCCTAGTGGTCCTAGCGGTCCTGATCCTGGAAATCAACCCCCTGCAAGTGGATTTTCCGGTAATTCTTCATCACAACAACCTCTTTTTCAGTCCACTTATGGTCCTACTGGTAATTATAT
This sequence comes from Pseudotsuga menziesii, assembly GCA_001517045.1. Classification (NCBI taxonomy): domain Eukaryota; kingdom Viridiplantae; phylum Streptophyta; class Pinopsida; order Pinales; family Pinaceae; genus Pseudotsuga; species Pseudotsuga menziesii. The sequence continues at coordinate 1,078 of LPNX010604637.1, read as the reverse complement.
GCCATATCAATATTACCAGTATGTGCAACCCAACCGGAAGTTACCTTTCCTAGAAACTTTGGACTTACCTTACTTGTCCAATTTGATTAATGACCCCATTCGACACAATCCCTCGTGACCTCCCACTCCAGTAAAGTTACCATCAGATATCTCAAAGTTCAATGGGAAGCAGGGAGACGATCTGAAGAACCATGTTATGACATTCCATTTGTGGTGTTCTTCAAACTCCCTCATGGATGACTCCATTTGACTACGAATCTTTTAGCAAACTTTGACCGGTACAGTCATGAAGTGGTACATTGAACTACCACAACATTCGTTTGTGGATTTTGGCTCATTGGCAACCGTGTTTCTTACACACTTTCAGCTTCATATTCATTATGAAATGAGCACTGATCTTTTAACTTCTCTGCGACAGAAAATCTCCACCCACATATCCAATCATATTCATGAGTGGAGAAGGTAGAGAAGGATTATTAAGGCCCCTATTCTGGATCAGTTGTTAGCTGATTGGTTTACCAAATCCTTGTTTCCTCCTATCACCTGAGATGTGGCTATGGGCAGTGCCGTTACTAAAAATCAGGCTATTAGTCGAGCCTAGTATCTAGACTTGGTCTATTCCCAGTCTGGAACTCTTTATGACTTGATTCCTCAAGCTTCTCGCCCAAGCACCGATCCCGCCAAGCCACCAGTAGAAGTACCTGTTGATGGGATTGTTGGTTCAATCCAATCCCCATCAGCAGTGAAACCTGCCAAGCAACCCCAAACTACCAACCCTACTCCTTCAACTCCTAAGGATTTCGTCAAGGTCAACTCTATTCAAAGTACTCAAACCTCGGGCAATAATAAAAAGAAAGGTAAAAATAGAAATAAAAAACCTGGAAACCAACAGGAAACTCCAAGACCAACCAACAGTGATAACGATAAAGGGAAAAGAAAGGAAAAATATCCTGGTCTGTGTAACACCCCGGTTTTGACCCCGTTTGCATTAAATATACATGATACATATGTTGTAATAATCATGGTGAGGAGCTAAGGGAAAAATCCCCACCATCAATTTGGTTATGTTATGATTCGG
>LPNX010604635.1:96898-108209 GCA_001517045.1 Pseudotsuga menziesii | reverse complement strand
AATTTTATGACATCTAGCATACAGTTTGTAAATAATAAATTATGTTTCACACCTCAAAATCACTCATAAATTTTGAGACAAATCAATTCTATTCCGAGTCCAGGTCTAATATTTGGTTTAATAATTATGACATCTAACATACAGTTTGAGAGATTATGTTTCACACCTCAAAATCACTCATAAATTTTGGGGAACTTTTATATAGATTTTGAATTATCAAGTAATAATCATGGACATATTGATATTACATGACTAACCACTTTTACTATATCGTTCAAGTAGGGAAGTGTAATGAGGACCATGACCAAAGCACACTACTCATACATTTAAGCAACTACAGACCATACCAATAATAAAATAGCTTAAAAAATTCACAGGGATAAAAAATGCTTTCCACAAAACTGGTAGAGACAGAACTTCTTTTGGATGAGGCTAACAACAATGCAAGTTTAAATTAAAAATTACACCTATTTAAATTTCCCTTTTGGACTTCCACACAGAATATCAAACAGAATAGCATATAGCCTTTGATAAAATAGAGAGCTGGGAGCCAAGCTATACAATTGAAATTCAGAACTCCAAAAAGGATGAAGATATCTTACTGTTTGGATGAAACATCCTAGAAACAAAACGTACATGCAATGTCTTATTTGGATAGTCCTCCGTAAACTGAAGAGTTAACTTAAATGTACCTGCAAAAAAACCAACACTAGAGATGAAAAAACATAAAAATACTTTGTTCAAACACAACATTTTACTTTCTCATATAAACCATCATCCAACTCACTACATAACACATTTTCAAATACTGTTACTTCATCCAAGATTCAATTTCAAGGTAGCTAAGTTGAAGTCAATATAGATGACCAATCTAGAATAGCCAAAACTACACAACTTGACAAAACATCAAGTTATTTAACATTACTCATCACCAACATATCATGTGGAGAAATTTTAAAATTGGATTGACAATATAGGCAAAATATAGGAAATCTTCGACGGCCTACCTTGACAGGCCATAAAAATTTCAACTTGGATTGACATTCAAAATTAAGGCAAAATATAGGAAATCTTCTATAGCCTAGTTTGATAGGAGAAAAGAAGCCAATCTATAGAGGTTAATCTTTCAGACTACTCAATGTAAACAAACAAAATGAGGTATAACTTTATAGAGTTAAAATTAGTAAACTCTTTGGGAGCTAATCTCAAGAATACTAAAATATTTGATAAACCATCCCAGGTGTTAGCATTAAAATCTGTATAGCTTTGACCTATGTCCCACTACTTGCTGACCTAAAAATATTCTATTTTATCTGGGGCTACTGTGTATAGGGAAATGAAATTAACTTAATATAGCAAATTTCTCTTGAAACTATCATTTCAACTTTCAGATAAACAGACATGCTTAAATTTTAAGCAGCCCCAGACTTATTTAATATCCCATGACAAAATTTAAGCAATTTTCTCTTGCAAAATAAAATGTCTTTACAAATCCACTCTTACTTTTGTGCAGTGAAAAAACTTCAAGCAATTCTAGTCAGTTAAGTGAATTTCAAATGACTAACACTCATGTTTTCTTTTTTTTCTTAGTTGCTTCAAGGAGTTTGAAGTAAAAATAATTGGTATATCTGATATAACATATTGCATGAGACCTTGGAACATCTCCTAAGAGTGTTACTCATAAATTATTAATAGAAGTTCCTATTGACAATCTTTTATCATATTTTTCTTGATCATTGCTTCAAGCAAGTGGCTCAGATAATTTCATTGGTTTTAAGTTTTAAGACCTCTGACTCTTGTTTAGACTCTTCTAGTTATGATTGATTTGATATTTGAACATCAAGTCTTGTAAATTACCCCCATATTTGAACCCTAGACATGTGGAATCAGCATACTTCGAAGAAGAATTATTTATCAATCAAAAAACAAACCACCAGTTATCATTATCTACACGCATGAATCGATTTTAAACCGCTACATTGTATTTACACTAGATTATACCTTTTAGTCCCATTGACCTACATTTGTAGTCATTTGTTGAACATTAATAAAATTATCTTATCTTATAACTTCTAAATTTTTTTACTGAATTCCCCTTACTACAAGGATGTATTTCTTTGTCATTATTAACATTCCATGTGATAAGACATTTGATTGTGGTGATAAATGGTGATTCAAAAACCAATTCACATGTGGGCATTTGAATCCAATGTTAGAAACAATAGTGAAGCCACTTGAGCTATCCCAAGTCACTGTCTCAAGTGGCCCCCATGTTTAGTAGAATAATACAATGGAGGCTTTCACAGTTTGACAAGTTTTCCTTAATGTTTTCTCTGGGATAAGTTCTCATGGAGTAGCATCAATTTTTCTACTATCTACATCTGGTCACAACAAAAATTTTAAAGCGTCTGAGAGGATTTAGGATGGGCAAAACAAAATTTTGTATAGTTTCTATTTCGTGATAGTAAACTAAATTTTGATAGATCACTAGATTTGGAATCCATTTTAATTTATATATGTGAATACAATTGTAGTACTAATAACCTGATGCAGCCTAATTCCAATTTACTAATTAATAACCTGGATCCATCTTAAATTTAATCTAAAAACTCTATTAATAACAAGGATCTATCTTAACTTTAATTTATAAACTCTATTAATAACCTATTATATCCATCAAAGTTAAGATTAGATCTGAGATGGGTAGTTTAGTTTAATTTCCTAGCAATTTAATTTCCCGTGATCTTGTTGAATTTGATAACAGGGGAAGAGATTATTGATAAAACACCGTTGGAAAAATGGATGGAGGACATGAAAGCACCTACTCTGGAACCACTGTTGGTTCTTTACAACCAACTGAAATTGAGAGGGATCAAGATCTTCATCATCACAAGCCAAAGCGAATACTTGAGGGATGCAATGGTGCAGAATCTCGGCAATCTGGGCAGGTTATGTGGGATGGATTGATCTGATAATGAGGTGACCACACCATTAACTCCAAGCTATAAATCGATGGAGTGTAAATGAGGTAAGAACGCCATTAACTGCACTGCAGATTGATTCTCTCACTTGTTCCAAGAAGTGTAGATTTGGCATTTGTCATTGTTTATCTGGTAAGTCTGGCCTACCTTAATTGCATGAAACCAAACCCAACAAAATAATGAAGTATAAACATACCTGCAGATTGGATTTTGCAAGAGGCAAAATTCTAGAGCCTGGAAACCTGTGAAAAAGCTTAGCAAGATCCTTGCAACTCCATAATAACCTTTGAAACCAAATTCTCCGAGATTGAAACCCTATTAAGCTTTGAAACTTGATTATGTGGACAAAATTGGTCCCATTCTACTCCGCTATCAGGATTTTTGGACGAATTTCTTTAAAAAAAATCTCCATAAGGAAAAACTAGGGGCAATTTACACTAGATTTTAGATTAACAATAAAAAAATTGGGCAAAATTGCTATTGGTGACTTCCATGGCCAGAAATTAGGGGCGAATGTGGGAAAATATTAGTATTTCCCTGGGCTAAAATTCATTTTCCAGTTTTTTGCTCTTTCGGGATGAAGGCGAATTAAATTGGGCCAGCTATATATGAAATAAATAATGGGCTATTTTATTAAATAAAATAAAAACATTTTAATATAAAAATCCGCCCACCTTTTTTTGGGTAACCCTTAAAATTCGCCATTGGGCTAAAATTCGCCCTTAAAATCATCGTTGGCTTTGGGTTTTGGAATACGGGGGACAATAAATGATGTTCATAAATTAGAATGGAATAAATATAATGGAGCTTATTAAATAAATACAAGAGAAAATTTAAGTGGCAATGGAGCAGGGAGATACATGGAAACTATGGGGCCCACACAAGCTATAATTTATGTGACACATGGCATCCTTCTCTTGCAATTTCAAATCCATGGGAAGCCTAAATTTTATTGGATGAGTTAGAAGGGTAATACACTTGGCCATATGCATCATAAGTTGAATTTGGAAGGAAATGTAACTTACATGGGAGAGGAAGAGTCATTTTGGAGCTAGTGAGACACTTGGACTAGATTCCCTAGCTCTATGACAACAATGATGAAGATGCTATGAAACCTATGACACAAATCAGATTTTAAGGTGGACATGTGACATTGCAGGTCGAAATAGAGAATCCAAGAGGGCGCTCATGTGATTTGGGGAAGCTCAATGAGTTCCTACTCAAATTGGGGGAAGATGGAAGGCTAGGATAGGGAGGACACATGGAGAATATTGAGCCCACACCTAAGATTGATTTTTCTTGCATTTTTGGATGGATTGGTAACCTAATAAGGCTAAGGATGTTTATAAAATACATGAATCAACCAATATAATAGATTTTGTTCATTTGAGAAATTGTCATTTGTGAATTGTGAGAGCTAGTAGATGACTAGTTTTCTTGCCTTAGCCAATTTCAAGGGTGAAATATTCTCATCCAAGTTGGTGTTTGGAGAGGCCACTCAGGTCTTTCATGGATATTTAATGGATTTTTATTTGCATGTTTAAGCTACAGGGAATCTCATGGTTTTTTCTATTGCAACACTTTCTCTCAGCTATTTCCAGCTGCCAGAAAGAAGATCCAATAATTTCTGCAAAAATCTTTGTATTCAAATATCCAAAGCCAAGAGTGCAAAATTTCTCAATGGGATACAATGGGAGGGGTCTCGTATTTATATATAGTTTGAAAGACACAAACCCTAACTTATTTTTACATCTGACGGTTGAGATTATAACATCATCAATGATGGAGATCATTTTTACATGGATCAACTTGACTAGATCAAGGGGGGCGCACTTTTTGCCCAAGGACACCTTGTAGAAGGAAAAAATAAGATATACCATAAGATGTGATCATGATAATACATAAAATGGGGCCACTAGGGTATTTATTCTGAATAGGCCCCATTACATCCTCATAACATATGATATAACAGCGCAATACATCAATTAGCTAAGTTGAGGGGCGCCCCTTGGGGGACATCCTCACTGGATGGGCCAAGAATAAAATCATCCAGACAACAATGCTGACTAAAACTACTGAATATCTATCTAGGGAGCCAAACTAAATCATATGAAAAATTTCCAAGCCATGTCCTTGACCCAATAGGCCAAATCAATTTTTATAGTGAATTCTCTAGTTCATTTTATGGTGGTACATCCTCTGAAACTGACAAAAATCATCATAACTCTATCCATCCTAAGAGCTAGGTAAAACTGACTATATTGGAAGATCATTCTAGAGACATAGAAGAATGGTATAAGTTACTACTCATACCCCTTTGAACACTGTAATTCTCTAGGAGAACCAAAATAACTACCATCTGTAATAAAATTTGATCATTTGACCAATAATAAAATGATAATAATCAATGATCGTGAGATATGGGTCCAAAATCTCAAAACCAAACCCGCAGTATTGCTTCTAGTCATGTCTAAAACAAATATAAGAAATAAATATACACATAGGTAAGAAATTCCAAGGTAATAAATTCTCCAATGGTGTATATCAAAACCAAACTTAAATCATGTAATTCATAATCATGGTGACAACAATAGTAATAGTAAGTAAGATATACCAGTTCCTTTGAAAAGTTTTGGAACCTTCTAGAAGTTTTCTTATCCATGGCATACTTACAAATATTAAACAATGTGTTGTTTCTGGGTGAGGATGGAAAACAAGGCTAACGAAAAGGGAAATGGATTTTGACTAACTTTGACTATGTGATCTCTGTGAATGATAACAAATAAACTCAAACAAAGTGATGTATGCATGACAGATAGAAATAGGGGATGGTGGTGTCTCACAAGTGGTTAAAGTATTTGGGTCTGTTTCCTTCAAGCTCTAGCAATTTTTCCTTTTCATCACTTTCACAATACAGGTCAACCTCCAAAGGAAATTTCCCTAGATGCCTTCTGAGCTCCAGTACTGACAAAGACATAACTTTGTAGGCTAGTCTCACCTTGTTTCCCTTTGGGGGAAAATGAGCTGAACACTATACAAAGAGTGAGTGCTCATCCTTTGACCATTGACCTTTCTTAATACTTTCACATTTCACATAAGATAGTATCCAACCTACATGAGTAGGTTCCCTGGAAATCCTTTTGGGCTCTAGTAAATGACTAAGTCCTAACCCTGCTATCAGCAAGAAGTCCATATCCCCAACAGGTTTCCCTCTCCCTGCTGCCCCTGTGGAGGGAAGATGATCCATACATTATACAAAGAATAAGTTCTTGACCACTTGGCCATTGACTCCTTTTTAACCATTTACTTTACATCATTTCGATATAGCTTTTATGCGTTCCGATGCTTTATTGTTTAGAAACATTGTTTGGAGGAACACTTCTTTTAAGGACTAAAGGAGAACTACTTGGTGAACCTAGCCACAATATCCAAGCCACATACTTCATAGCCAAAGGCACAAAACAACATGGAGTCTATCATACACAGGGGTCAATATGGGGAAAATATGTTCAATCTGGAAAGTCTCAATCAATATAAGTCATGGGATAAAATTAAACAACAAACGAACTAGATGGATGCGGATAAATGACACATGGAACCAACATTGCACTAAGGTATACTGTTTGTACAAGAATGGAATGAGCAACAATCTTCACATCAATTCCTTTGATTAATCTCAACACAAGTTCAAGCATTAATACATGTATAAGCATAGGTCACCATAATCATCCTAACAAGAAAAGCATAGGTGTTTGATATACATCATATATCAAATTCAAACTATAGAATCATATACCTGATCTCATGATATACACCTCTGTCCAACTGATAGGCCCCTTTGTAAATGTGTGTACCATATCTGATCTACTACTATGTTCAAATGAACTAGGTCATCACTTAAAGAATCACAATGTATTAATGGATCTCATTCATGGAAAGGAGCCTATGTTGATTAAGGATCTCGAATGGCTGAGGCTGTAATAATCCATGTGTTAGGATTATAATCATCCCTTGTCCAAACTGGTCAATTATGCCTAACTTAGGAGTATTTTTAGTCATTATTGAGTCACTAGTACCATTGGGTCCACTTGGCCTGATGGGGACACATGTACCAGTCACTAGAGTCTAGGGAATAGTGATTGAGGATAACTTCCATTGACTACGCTTGAATGCATCAGTTTAGGTGCCTCCTAGACCAATCCCTACATTTAGGAGCCACTAGGAGTGCCGAAACCAACCTCATTTAGTTGTCGGCAGTTGGTGACTAGTCAAGCCTAATTATGAGTCAGTTACATTCAGTTAGATGTCCTCCATTTTAGTTATTCCATGTATTCACATGGATGCATGTGGGAAGGAGACTTTTCTCACCTACCACATCAGTTAGACAAGTTTAACTGATTCTAAATGTCTAAGAGACTGATTTAGACAATTGGAGATAGCTAGTGAAGCTCTGATAGTGATTTAGATAGGTCTAGTTATCTATGCAATCAGATTGAGTTAATCAATTCAATTTTACTCTCATGGATTCGAATTGTATGGTTATTAATTCCAGTGTATTGCATTGTAACAATGATCGATATTGCATCCATTTTACTTTTTGATTAATGAAAGCATATACAGCTGTAACTCATTTTTTGTGCTGTTTCATATCATATTCTAAGTGAATTTGTTTGTGGAATCTTTTGTAAGTTTTGTCTTCATCCATAGATTCCTATGAGCTCAATTTAAAAATGGTTTCAGAGCCTTGGCAAGACAAGGTATTTCTTCTATATATTTCTTGCTAGATCTATGAAGCAATTTGAGCAAAAAAACTCAAAAACATTCCATCTCTGCACCAGAAGTGGATATTTTACCACATAATTCCTGGAACCTTACCTTGTTGATTAAGATTTCTTGATTGGTTAAGCCAGGTGTGATGTAAACTCCAAAAGTGCATTTTTTTTACCATACTTTGGTTTTTTTGTGTAATTGCAGGTACAGCTTCATATGGATTTTAAATTATCAGATCCTCTTCTTACTCCATCCACAAGATATTTAGAATGGAAGATGGAGATGATTTCATATCTAAAGAGAAAATATATCTATTAGGTGTCTATTGGACTTGTTAAAGAGTCTTATGAGGATGAGAATGACTGGATAAATGATGGTGATAGAGATTTTGGAACAATATGTCTGGCCCTTTCTCCAAGCTTGTGGTACCTTGTTAAATATGTTGAATACCCAAAGGATCTCTAGACAAAATTGGGTAGAAACTTTGGTAAGCATAATGAGGATCATAATATAAATTTGGAGAGAACACCTAGCACCACAATATTTCTTTCTTCAAAAGTCTCGGCCTCTACTCTCTCTAATGAAGTTGTTCAAGACAAATAACAAGCAAAATCTTCCACACAATCAATTCGAATTGAAGAAAGTCTCCTTCCAATGACTCATTCTCATTTTGCTCTGGAATATTATGAGATCTCCAATATCTCATATTCTAATATGGTTGATACAGAAGAAGAAATTTGAATCTATGATATTGAAGAAAAACTTGGTTTCACTTCTATGTAAACATTCTCCAATGATTCTCCCTTAAATTTTGTGCAAAATTTGAGAGTGATTGCTTCCAAAAGTGAAGAGGAATTCAATTTCTCTCCCTCTAATGTTGTGGCTGGTGTGTAGATAATTAATACTTTGGATATTTTGGAAATAATATCAAATTGTAGGAGTGACCCATTCACTCGTATTGATGTAGAGATTCCAGCAAATTCCTACAGGACTGCATGCACAAATACTTAGAATTTTGAGGAAGGAGAAAGCGATGCATCTACCATCTCGGTGGACCACACTTTTGGATATGATATGAACTTATTTGGATATGATATAATATTATGTGTATTGTATATGATATTATTTGGTTCTAATTTTAAGTTCCAAGAGCTTTCAGTCATGCTTGTAGTTAGTCTCATCAATTTTTGTGTGACAAATCAAGTACCGCAAGTCTTCTTCAAACTTGCAGCTGGGGATTTGCTATTAGTTTCCTTTTATGAGGTTTTTGATATTGTATTTTGTGATTAATTTTTTATTTCTAAAGCTATATCATATTATTTATATTAAGCATTCACTCTCCACAGTCCTAGGGCTTCTCTACCTTTGTATTTGATCACATGCTCATCTCCTCACAGAACTAGTAAAGATGGAGACATTCTGCATTCACTTGGACACTTACTCATAACACTTGGAGCTGATATTATCTCACATGGTTTGTTGTTAAAGGATGAAATATATCATTTTCTTGGGTGTTCCTCAGATTGTTCAAATTATCAAGAACTTTTGCTCTCTCATTAGTTGATTTCAATTTCTCTACATGGGTCTAGTTTTCATCCAGCAGCTGTCTATATTTTTGACTTAGTTGAGCATATTCTTATTCTTCCAAAGAGGAATATTCCTCTAGAAATAATCATTTAGTTTGGATGGACAGTTTCACATGCCAGGCCCCGGGATACATGTGCACATAAGAACCATCTTGATCTTGATTCACTTCTTAGTTTGAGGGGGGGTACTTTTCCCATGAGGTTTTCCCCCGTTTCCTTGGTTGTATTAAGCAATTAATTTTTTCATTTTAGCTGTAATGAGTGAAATTTGGTCTTAGTTACCAGGGCCCACAGTTTTCCAAGTTAGCATTCAGGGGGGGTGTTAGGATTATAATCATCACTTGTCCAAAATGGTCAATTATGCCTAGCTTAGGAGTCTTTTTAGTCATTATTGAGTCACTAGTGCCATTGGGTCCACTTGTCCTAATGGGGCCACATGTACTAGCCACTAGAGTGTATGGAACACTGATTGAGGCTAAATTCCACTGACTACACTTGTGTGCATCAATTTAGGTGCCTCATTGACTAATCCCTACAATTTATGAGCCACTAGGAGTGCCAACACCAACCTCCTTCAGTTGTCGAGAGTTGGTGACTAGTCAAGCCTAGTTATGAGTCAGTTACATTCAGTTAGATGTCCTCCAGTTCAGTTAGCACTATTATTTGCATGGATGCATGTGGGAAGGAACATTTTCTCACCAACCACATTAGTTATACTAGTTTAACTAATTCCAATTGATTGAGAGATTGATTTAGACAACTGGAGATGGCTAGTTAAGCTCTGATAGTGATTTAGACATGTCGCATTATTCATGCAGTTAAATTGAGTTAATCAATTTGAATATCGTCTCATGGATTCAAATTGTCTCGCTATTAATTCCAGTGTATTGCATTGTAACAATGATCCAGATTGTATCCATTTTACATTTTTATTAATGAAAGCATATACAACTGCAACTCATTTTTTGCAATGTTTCATATCATATTCTGAGTAAAATTGTTTTTGGAATATTCTGTAAGTTTTGTCTTGGTCCATAGGTTATTGTGAGCTCAATTTTAATACCATGCTAAAACCCCATGTGAATGAAAAGCTTGGAAGAATAATTAAATCAATAAGTATGCTACATCATGGTAGCCCAGTTGCAAATGTATATGCGATAATAGTAACTTCTCTAATTCTTCTTGTATATATATTCCCCAACCTCCAATCATAACTCGACTATCACCTCTTTCCCCTAATCGCATTCAAAATAAATCCCCCTCTCTCTACCCCTAATCCCCTCCTCCTCTTGCCCCACAATCACACCCCTAACTCTCTCAATCTCTCTATTTTTGTAACCTCCTACTCACCCCCTTTCACTAACCCAATTCCCTCCTCTCCCTCTCTGCTCCTCTTCCTAAGAATTTTTAACCCCACATTCTCTCTCTTTCTCATACTCCTCCACCTACCACTACCCCCCTTGATTTATCTCTAATCACCCCACTCCTCCCCAAATCCCAAATCTCTCTCTCTCTCTCTCTCATTCGTCATGAAATATGTTCATTATATATACCTAGTCATCCAAATATTTTTTATATTTTTATTTTTAACCATTACCAATTCAAGTACTAGCCATCTCCTCCTCACTCCCTCTCTCTCTCCAATACTCCTCCACCTACCCACAACACCTAGTCCTATATAGATCTCCCCCAATCTCCTAACATTACCCATGATCTCTCTCTCTCTCACCGATACCCTACTCCTTTCCCTAAATATAACCTCCTCTTATCTCTTTCTCTCTCTCTCCCCTTCGCCCCTAACTCTTATTAACCCCCTGTCTCACTCCCTCTCACTCCCTTACTCCTCCACGTACACCTAACCCCCACCCATCTCTCACCACCAACCCCCTAACACACCACCACCCCAATCATTTTCTCTCACACAAACACACACACACACACACACACACACTATACACATACCTATGCAACCCC
>LPNX010604635.1:43834-96684 GCA_001517045.1 Pseudotsuga menziesii | reverse complement strand
AAATAATGTGTGCTAATGAAATATGTAGAAGCACATGAAGTATTTATCATACAAAGTCATTTTGAAGAAGTACATAGAGGAAAATGTGCATGTCTAGAGAGAGAAACAATCCCACAAAAACATGGGACATATTTGTGCAGATAACAACCTTGAAGAAGAAGTTAGGAAAAAAAATAAATTAAAAAATGTCTACAAATAAAACTAAGATATGAAATTGTGTGTGAAAGTCCCACAAATACAAATGCATATGTGCGTAAAACCCCACAATGTTGAATTGTGAAAGGTTATATGCTAAGAAAAAATAAGGTAAAGAGGGTCTCTTGTTAGCAAAGTAAGAAAGTTGGGGAATCACAGAGTTTAAGGCATCCCAATGATTGGATGCATCCTTTCTACTAGAAAGAGTATAAATAATCAAGATTTGGATGTGTCAAAGTAACCTTGAAGAAGATGAATATCTTATTGTGGAGTACACGAGCTTCATAATTATTGGGGTAAATCAATGGCTCATTGATGAAAGAAAGAAGATAATGCAGAGGAGTTGGATTGCACAAATACAATGAAGAGAATTATAAAGTGTGCAAATCAGAATATTACCTCTTACCAATATGTGCAATGATAACATACAGTGATTGAATCAAAGTGCAAGGTCCCAGATGTGAAAACGTGTGTGCAAAACACAGAAATATGAAGTTTGTTGGTATGAACAATGAAAAAATAAATATTGCATATTTTCGAAGTAACTGAGTGTTCATAGATATCTGAATACTGGATGAATTAAATTGTTGGTTTTGGAGCATGATCTTCCAGATCTAGAGGTATTATTCATTCATGTTTGTATCCCAGGTGTATTGTACACTCACTCCCCTGTGTTGGCCAATAGTTATGCGGACCCATGGTATTGGGTTAACCATAGTATTTTTCCGTGGTATTTTTCCCCTATAAAATAAAGCATTGTAACATGAATGTGTATTGTATTATATCATTGTAAACAATCTCTGTGATTCTGTGAGAGAGACTGTGAGAGCATGAAGAGGAAGTGCAGTGTTTTTGTTGCAGGTTGTATCCCTTCATCTTTCTAGACTGTAATAAAAGGACTGGCAATTTCTTTGTGGATGTAGCCCATCGTTTGGGTGAACCACGTTATATCTATGTATCTCCGTAATGTGTTTATTGTGTTTTGCATCTTATTTAATGATTTAATTGTATAACTATTATTGCTCTGTGGTCCTATTTTCTAACATTGAATAAATCACAAATACTATCTCACATTACATATAAAGTGACTGACTCTTGTGACACATATCTCAAAATAATAAGACATACTTCAGTGAGGTTGTATTAGTTGTTGATAAGAAAAGTCATATATCACAAATTAGTTTCCATCAAATTTGATACACAACTATTTTATTTCAGGGAGGTAGGTAGGGGAAAGGAAAAGGGATTTGGATATTCCTTGTAGTTGTAGCTAGTAAAACAATTAGGGGGTCGTACTCTCCTTCTACTCCGTGCTAGTAAATATTATTGTGATTACATGATTTTGTTCAGTTGCATTTGAAGAATAATTGGAGATCGTAGTATTCAATAAGTTTTTCCCTGACTACTGCAAGTTGGAGCTTGCATAAAGAGATATGCATATGTTCATGTCGGTTACTGAAGTTCGTGAGTTGGTACTTGTGCATATTGAAGTCTTTATAGGTTTCCGCATGTATTCAATAGGTTTTTTCTTGTAGATTTGGTTGGTACATTAGTGATTTGGTGCTCAGAGTTGGATATTATTCTCTCCTAATAATGTAATATTCTTATATATATAGATATTTCATACAATTACTCTTACAAATTTTGTGTGCAAATGTGTTTACTATTGTTCTGGAAAATTTTGTACTTCAGCTGAAACAATGTGGTATCAAGAAGAAATAACAACAGCTTATTTTTTCCTTTCTTTTGAAGCTATCACCTCAATACTCATCGTTTGTTTCAACATTCCACTTAGGGAAGCTAACACTTCGAAATTGGAGAATGCCATCTTTGGTAGACTTCATGGAGTCTTTGACTCAAGAGAAATAAACATTAGTTCAAATCGGTACCGTAAAATCCACCAAGGATTAATCCCTTTCTTCAATGGTTTTGAATCAAGCTAAGGGAAAGAAAAATCCCAAGTATTTGAACCAAAAAGAGAAGAAGAAGCAAGAGAAACCCAAATCTTCAGATTGGGGTTCAAATTCTAGCAAGGACAAGGGAAATAATCAAGAGAAGACCAAATACACTTAATGCCACAAAGGTTGGAATACAGAGAGTGCATGCATGGAGAAAATCATTGACATGATTGAACAAATACTGGAGAAGAACAACATCCCACTTCCAGAAGGCGCAAGGAAGAAGGATGGTGGTTCAAATTCTGAAAACAATGGGAGATGCCATGCACTGGTTGCTGGATCTTCTGGATCTTCCTACTTCGTCATATATTTGGGTTCCTTAAGGAACATGGATTGTATATAAGTATCCTTCTCGGTCCTACATCCATACAGTATTCCATCCATCCTCATGGGTGTTGACTCTAATATCCCATCGAAAGGGATTCGCAGGATCAATCTTGACAATGGGTACCTCAACAATGTATTGTATGTTCTTGATCTTGAAACAAAGATACTCTATATCTATCAAATGACACATACATTTTCAGTCAATAGAGTAAAATTTTCTCAATATGATGTAGAAATATCAGAAATTTATACAATCAAAATTGTTGCAGTGGGTATTGTGGATCACAAGTCAAGAATGTACAAGTTTTCACACTTTCTTCCTTACTCCTCAAGGAATGTGTTCTTCAAATATGAAAATGAGACCAAAAATCTATGCCATGGGATTCTTGTACATATATACTAAACATATCTTCAATATTTGAGCAAAGATAACATGGTTGAAGGTATTCCAAGCATCAAGGTTTCCAATGGCACATGGAAGGGATGCATTGTTTGGAAGCATGCAGAGCACAAGTATGATAAGGGGAAGGAAAGAATCGATTTCCAAGTGCTTGAATTGATCCATTAAGATATGACAGGACATATTCCCACACCCTCCTATGTAAACTCAAGGTATGTCTTAAAATTCATAGATGATTTCTCAACATATTGTTCGGTGTATTTTTTCAAGAAAAAATTTGAAGTGTTTGAGATCTTCAAAGTTTTCAAATATTTGGTTGAGAACTTGAGTGGGAATAAGATCAATTTCTTAAGGAATGATAATGGAAAGTAATATGCCAATAATAACCTACAACAGATATGTGAGGATAATGGAATTCAAATGCAACATTTTGTGCCTTACACACCACAACAAAATTGTGTGGCAGAGCGCACGAATAGAGCATTGAAGGAGATGGCCACATGCATGTTAGAGGTTAAGTATTTGTATTCTAATTTATGGGATGAAGACATAAATTTGTTGCACACATTCAAAACATATTTAGACAAAAAAAAATTATAAGAGAAAACTCCATTTGAGTCTTGGAGAGGTCACAAGCCCAATGTTTCTCATTTCAGGGTTTTTCGCTCAAAGGCTTGGGATAGGAAGACTAGATCTCAATTTCACAATGCTTTGTCCTTGTGATTCGAATATTCTTGATAGGTGTTTTATCAGATATGATACAAATTCATATGAATACGCATCACATGACCTAATATGGAAAACAACCATGCAATAGGAGTTCAAGTCTTTGCAAGATAATGGAACTTGAGAGTTGGTTCCTCTACCTTTCAAGAGAAAACTAGTGCAATGTAAGTGGGTTTATAGGAACAAGATTATTGATGATGGTTCTGATAACAAGTATAATTCTAGGATTGTTTCCAAAGGATTATCTAAATCCCATGGATTAGACTATACAAAGACATTTTCAACGGTTCCAAAGATTGACTTTATCAAGCTAGTTTTGGCCATTGTTGCATCTAAGCGATAGGAGGTGTACCGTATGGATGTGAAGAGTTATTTTCTTCTTGGTGAAATTCATGAGGAGATTTATATGCAACATCCTAAATTTTTCATTCATGATCCTTCACCTGTTTTCATGTTGAATAAGTTTCTCTTTGGACTCAAGCAAGCCCTCAGGGCTTGGTATGCCAGTATGGAGATCTTTCTTCTCTCACAACATTTTGAAAGACAAAAAAAATGATCCTAATGTGTATTTTCATCATTTATATGAATCTATTAATACAATAGCACTAAATTTTGATTATATTTTGATAACTGGAAGTTGAATTTATGATATAGGTTTAATTAAGTCTTCATTGCACAATGTGTTTTCAATAACTACCCTTGGATTGTAGAAACAATTTCTTGGCTTGGAGATCGAGCATTCTGATGCAGGTACTAAGTTTTTCCAATCAAATTTTGATTCATACCTATTATTAAATTTCAAAATGGATGAATGCAAAGAAACCTAGTGTCCCTTCCTTTTAGATGTAAAACTAGGGGATTTTGGTTCATCTCCATTGGTGGACAACCCACTGTATAGCAAACTAGTTGGAAGCTTGTTGTATCTCACACACTCTCGACCTGATTTGGATTATGCAGTAGGTGTTGTTGAAATGTATATGTAGGATCATCATGAGATCCATTGGAAGGATGGAAAAAGGATCTTGCATTATGTGGAAGGAACCAAACACTTCGAGAAACAATATGTTGCTAGTTCTCCACTATAACTAGTTGGGTTTATACTAATTCTGGTTGTGATGGAGATTCCATTGACATAAATTACACTTCAGGTTGTGTATTCATGCTTACACATGGTCCCATATTCTGGACAAGTAAGAAATAACACATTGTATCCATTTCATCAGCTGAGATCGAGTACAGAGGAGTAGTGAATGCAGTTACACAATGTTTGTGGTTGCAAGGAATTCTTGGAGAACATGGTTTTGCATTTGATTCACCCACTGTAATTTGATGTGAAAATCAAAGTGGAATAAATATATCCACATATTTAGTACAGATACAAAGGACCAATCACTTTGATATTCACATGCACCATCGCAGATTTCATTCTTCTATGAAAACACAGCTGCGGAACAATGAATAAAGTGATATCATTGTCATATTTCCCATTTACAAAGAAAATTATTGACATCTTCACCAAGACCTTCACAAAGAATAAATTCACCTATTTGAGATCACTCCTTGGAGTGAGTGACACATGGTTATTACTCAAATTCACTTTGATATTTTTGATCCATGTCGATTTTAGAGGGGAGGTTTTATTCGCATGTTCCTTTCCTCCTTACCTTGGTTAATATGGAAAAATATTTTTTTGTAAGAGGAGGATTGAGCCTTAGTTTCCAAGGCCTCAACTTTTGTTGTGGTTACACTAAGTCATGATTAAGGGGGGGTGTTATAACATCATACCACCTAGTACCATGGTCACATATCACCTAGGACATACCTTCATTTTTTTCACTTATGTTGCATAGTCCAAACCTTGGTTATGTTAGTCTCCTATAGTATTTAGTGTTTTGGACCATCAAATGCACACAAGCACCCACATTTTATCATTCAAGAGCACAAGTTCCCTCATTAATGAATTTTTTTTTCCTTGAGGTGATCCTACTCATTAAAATAGGGAACTGGTTTGATGAGAGGTGCCCATGCATTGTATTTCAATATTTTTGGCTATTTGGACCATTAAATGCTACCTAGAGCCTCTCTCACTCACCCATTTGCTCCAACACATATAGAATACCATCATTTACAACCCAACATTCTTCAAATTCATTTACATGGCCATGCGTGATAGTTTGATGTGGTTTTGGAGCTTATTGGTGTACCTAGGGGGTTTGAGGTCCAATCTAACCCTACCACATGTATGCCACTAATTTTCCTCTAAAGGCTAACAATTTTATTCTATTGTATTATAAACATATTTAGATGTTGGACTATAATAGAAAACTCAGTTATTGACACCATCTCTATGTGTTAATATTGCTCATTTACACTGTTTTCTTCATGTTTTGCCAAATTCTTTAGTTGTGAGGATTATATTACCTTCTAGATATTGTTGTGAATCATAATTTTAGACATTGTGTGATTTTTTACTTGCATATGTTCTTTTATCTAGAAGAACTAGTTGTTATGTGTTGAAAAACATTTACTTTCTATACTGTTATTTATTTTTCAGCATATGCATCTCTGGAAGAGAGCACTAGGTTTTAGAGATCACACTCCACTTAAGCACACATGTCACACCTTAAATTGAATTCTTGGTCCATAACCATAAGCTGAGCCTAAAATTTATCTAAACTCAACCAACATTGTAACCTCATTTGAGGACCAAAACAATATTGTAGTTAAGGTAGGACATCATGGATAGGCATCCAAATAACGATCCTTAGTCACTTAGATTCAATACATAGTTTTTTTCTTCTAGGGAACCAAAATCCTTTAGTATTTTTTGACACAGTCACAACTAGTGTATACATAAAGTTTAGAAAAGGATACATTTTCATAGTCCTCCTTATGCATCTTGAGGGTAATATCGGGTGTCAAGGACCAAAGGGTTGAAGTTCCAGGAAACCATTCTGAACATGTGATGAATGAGGTAGCCTAGTTTCTATTCTCTTACAGATATTTTACCTGAGTCCCCTCTCAGTAGTGGGATTCTCTTATCATGTTGTTCTTCCATTTCGTATTGTTTTCTTATGGATTTCATCAGCCAACAAAGAATACGATTTGTGAGGGGATTCCATCTTGTATCTAGGAGCTTGCTTGCACTTATACCCCATAGGTTAGTGCATCATTTTATTCAAAGGTAGTTCTTCTTGTCAGATTTATGGCTTCTTTTGTTGTAGACTCACCTATTGTTCTATTCTATAAATAAAACTAACTACCTAAATTTAATCAAACATGTTGTGACTCGCAGCTACAAGATTGAAAACAATTGGTTATTGAAGGAAATATATGTAACAATTAATACACTTCTGCAATAAATATGAATATTAACATGAAATAATGAAATCATAGTCGCAACATTAAAAAAACACACACTTACATAATGATAAAACACATGTACAATGCTTTGAACCACACTTGCAAAAGTTATGACCACGGGAAGTTGATTGTTCAACTAACCACCTCGGGGTCACAAAATTTATGGCGATTCATATTCTAGGGTTATGATTTGTATGCTTAAGGTTAGTTCCCTCATTCTTATGATAAATAGACCTTTTCATCCTCCTTTTGTATGGATCTTGGCATGGATGAGAGTAGTATCCACATCCCTTATCAGAGATAGCTACTACCATTCTAGTTTTTTTATTTTACAGTTGGTTCTATTTATTCTATTTAATAAAATGTGTTTACTTTATCATTATTTTCCTTGAAATGTATCTATTTTTTTGAGCACACCCTTATAAAAATTGAACTCACAAAATTGCTTGAAAATATGCGAGAAACACTCAAGAAGGAGACTGAATTTGTGATAATCCACAAACTGTTGATGATATTAATTTACCTCATCCATCGTTAAATATATGTAGGCTTATCATACAATATATACTCCAAGTATTCGAAAGATTTAGGAATCTATTCGAATTGGGACAAAAGCAGTCTTACTAAACTAGTCAAAATACCCCATAGGTGGATAAAGCACTTTCCAAATCAGTGAAGAGGATCACAAATTTCCTGAATGAGTGTGTACAGCTCATAAGTGATGAAAATTTTAATTTATCATGCTTTTATATGAGGAAAATAATGGATGCGAGTTGGTGCAAAAAAAAAGGCAGTCTACCTTAAAACTAGCTTTAGCTTTTTCCTTAAAACTACAGAAAAGCTGGAAAGACTAGGAAAAGCAGTAATGCGCAGTTTCCATTCTCGACAGTCTATGGGTTGACAATATCTTATCCAAAATCTTTATAAATCACTCTATGAGGAATTTTTTGCAAGTTTGACCTCAAAAATGGGTTTGGGTGCAAACTAGCTAGTGTAGTACCTAGGAATTAATCAAAAGGGATTAATTATTTTATCCTAAGTCTTGGGATGGGTTTTGATTATTTCAAAACCCTCTATTAATCTTGATTTTAAGTACAAAATCAAAAAAATATCATAAATATAGGGCTTAGAAACAAGGCTTAGTCACCCTTTACATATTGCTTTTCCATACAAAACAAGGAATAAAGGAAAAACCACAAGTGGGAAAATCCTCCCTCAAACATGGACAAGAGAAAAAATTTATGAAATATGATATCCAATCTATCTTCACAAAATGATCAGCTATCCCAAGTAAATAATTAATATTTCTGAAAGTCCTCTCTGAAAATACTTTGGTGAAGATGTCTGCAACTTGCTCAGATGAAGAGCAATATTGCAGATCAATGACCCCATCATGCACAAGTCCTCCGATGTAGTGCATATGGATATCACTGTGTTTGGCTCACTTCCTTAGTACTGGATAAGTTGAGATATGAATGGTAATCTGGTTGTCACAATATATGGCTGTAGAAGTCTCTGTCTCGATCCCAAACTTTCCAAGTATTCCCTGCAACCATAAACATTCAGTAGCTGCATTCACAGCTCCTTTATACTCTGCCTCTATAGATGAAAGTGCAATGGAAATTTGTTTCTTACTTGACCATATGATTGGTCCATCTACAGGAATAAACACATATCTAGAATTTTATTTCCTATCAGTGTTATCAGAATCCCAATCAGAGTCATTAAAACCAATCAACTCTAGGATAGATTGTGCAACATAGTGAATTCCATGAGTTTTTGTTCCTTGTACAAAGTTTAGGATTATTTTCTCTTCCATCCAATGGATGTCATGAGGCTGATCCATGTGTTTGGAAGCTACAGTCACTGCATAATATATATCAGGTTGAGTATGATTCAAATAGAGAAAACAACTAACCAGTTTCCTAGACATGGTGTTGTTTTCCAATGGAGTTGACTGCGCTTCTTCAAGCTTAACTCATGAAAGGAAAGGAGTCTTTCTTGGATTGAAATCATTCATTCTAAAATTATTCAGCAGATATGAAGTGTACTTGGACTGATGTACTTTATTCCAAGATCTTATTGAGAAATATCAAGCCCCAAAAATTGGCTTAACAATCCCAAATCAGTCATAGAAAATGCATGGTTCATTGCATCCTTGAAGGAGGAAATTTCTTTCTTGGAACTTCCTGTGATCAAGAGGTCATCCAAATAAAATACAATGATTATTAAGGAACCATTAATCATATTCAAATATAAATTTTGATCGTACTTTCATCTACAATAGTTTAGTGATAGTAAAAAACCATCAATCTTGGCATACCAACCTTTGAGAGCTTGTTTTGTCCCATACAATGATTTCTTCAACCTACACACAAGAGATGGATTAGTCACAAAACATTATGGCTGATGCATATATATTTATTATTTCATATCACCATGTAATAAGGCACTCTTCACATCCATGTGATGTACCTCCCACTGGTTCAAAGCTGCAATGGCCAAAACTAGTCTTACGGAGTCCATCTTTGCAATTGGTGCAAAGGTCTCATTGTAGTGAATTACTTGGAATTGGGATAATAACTTGGAAACTAAAATTTCATTATATTTCAAAGGATAAACATCAGAATAAAATTTATTTTTGAAAACCTACTTACACTTGAATAGCTTCCGATCTGGGGGGCGAGTGACTAGATCGCATATATCATTCTCTTGGAGAGAATGGAATTCCTCCTTCATGGATGTTTGTCATATTGGGTCTTCACATGCATATTCATATGTATGTGGATCATATTCAACAATTAGAAAACACTTATAAAAAAATAAGGGTCCTTGATAGAAATCACACTCTCAAACTAAGATCTAGTCCTCCTAGGATCTCTAGGATTCCCAGCTAGTTCCCTAACTGCATGGATAGTCTTTGTTTCCCACTTTGGTCTTGTGGGGATTTTTGGATCTGAAATTAAATCATCATTATCATACATATCAGAATCATAAATTTCATTAGTTCCTTCACTTACAACCAAGGGTGGAGGAGGTGAGGAGGACTCTCCAATTCTTGTTTCTACTATAGGCTCTTATTCAAACTAAACACTCCTTTAAATGAAGGTTTTTTAGTGCTCATGTTGATCAGATTGTACCATTTGGAGCATTCAGAATACCCCAAAAATAGGCAGTATTTTCTTTGAGGCTCGAAATACCTCCTTTTATCTAGTGGAATTCTAGCACATGCTCTTGAGCCAAAAATCCTGAAATGAGACACATCTGGTTTGTGCTCACTCCAAGATTAGAAAGGGGTAACTCCATAAATTTTTTTGTGTGGCACCCTATTCTAGATGTAGGATTCATAGTTTATATATTAAGCCTAAAAAATTGGTGGCAAAGTATTACACTCCAACATACAAGTAGCCATCTCCTTGAGACTTCTATTCTTCCTCTCAGCCACACCATTATGTTGAGGTGTGTAAGGAATAGAGTGCTATATCTGAATACCTACATATTTTCAACAACTAATGAGCTCAGACTTGACATATTCACCACCATTATGAGATCTAAGGATATTGAGTCTCCTCCCAGACTCGTTCTCAACCTAGGACTTGAAAACCTTGAAGTGGTCAAATACTTTAGTCTTGCGTTTAACGAAGTAAACCCAACATAACCTAGAAAATTCATCTATGAAAGTAAGGACATAATTGGCTTGAATCATGGACATATTGAGGAATGGAAAAACAATGTCACTTTGAATGAGCTCAAGAGGTGATGAGGTTCGCTCATGACTGACTCTCTCATACTTATGCTCTGGATGTTTTCCTAGAATGCAACCCTGACAGACTCCTTTGGAAAAATTTGTTTTTGGTAATCTTGAAACCATATATTTATCACACAAATATGAAAGGTACTTATAGTTTACATAACCAAACCTCTCATGCTAAATTTTTCTTGCTTCATTGGCATGTGTAAGGAGAGCAGAAGGGTTAAAGAAAGGCATGAAGTGTGACAACCTGTAAACTCTAGAACTATGATCCACAAAATCTTTAACAATGACTCTTCCATTTATAATATTAGATATTTAAACTTCATCGAGAGAGAAAACAACCTTATTAGGAGACCCAGTGTGGGTAATGTGGTAGTCTGACAAGAGATTAGCAGCAAGACCTGGGACATACAAGAAATTAATGAAGGAACCATGGTAAAAATCAATGCTACCTTTACGCTTGATTTCAGTTTATGAGTTATATCCCAGAAAAATATTAGGACCCTTCGAATCATCAAGACATGAGAAGGATTATTTGGTAGAAACCATGTTCCTATAAGCTCCATTATCGATGATAAAGGAAAGAGATATTACAGTGCTTGCAACCAGGGCATGAACTCTTTCTTGTTCTTTCAAACTAGATCCTTCTTCCTTCTTTATTGCACCACTAGGGAGGGAGATGTTTTTCTTCTCTAGGAGTTGAGTCAGCATATTTATATTATTCTTCATGCAAGACCTATCGGGATGAAATCCCTTACCAAAGTATGAGCACTTGCTTCCTTCTTATTTACCTTTCTTCTTCTGGAATTTCTTCTTCTTGGAGTTTGAGGACTCCTCTTGAGACTTGGTCTTGTCTCCTTTTTTATCTAGAGATTTCTTATCCTTCTTCTTGTCCTTGGAATTCACCTTGGAATATCCAGCAACCAAAGCTAGATCTTTGGGAGGTTTGATGGTGCCCATCAAGACCAATTTGTATTTCTCCTGAGTCAAGGATTCCATGAAATATTCTAGTCAAGTAATATTCCAATTTCGAATTGTCAACTTGGATGCATGGAAGGTCAAAAAAAATATTGAATAATCAGGAACAAGATTCAAAAGAATGGCCAATATTAGTTGTTCATCTTCCTTATCAATACCACACTGTTTTAGCTGCAGAACCAGTGACTTGAATTTTTAGAAGTAGACTTGCAAGGTTTTAAAGCTACTCAGAGTTAATGCTATCGACTCATTCTCTAGTTGATAACCTCTCATCTTATCTATCTTCCCAAACAAATATTGAATTTTCTCCCATACTTCATTTGGCGATGTAAGACAATCAAGATGAACTAGAAGGTCTCTGGAAATGCTGAAACATAAGAGACCATACACCCCATATATTCTATTATTCTATTTTATTTTCTCTACTGATGCATTAGGATCAGATTATGTTTCCATGATCAATCTGAAGAGGCCTTTACACCTTATCAATATCTCCATCCTTTCCTTCCATTCAAAGTAGTTGAATTGAGTCAAGATGATTGATTGATCCATACTTGAGGTGCACCCTTTAACCAGACAGTCTATGCTCCTAGTGAGTGATGTCGACCATTCAAAATAAAAGTGAAGAATATAACAATATAGCTACTGTGGATCTAATACCATGTGGAAATTAAGCCCAAACTTAGAATAATTGAACTCACAAAATTGCTTGAAAATATGTAAGAAACACATAAGAAGGATAATGAATATGTGATCATACACAAACTATTGATGATATTAATTTACATTAGACATCATTAAATATATTTAGGATGATCATACAATATATAGTCCAAGGATTCGAAATATTTAGGAATCTATTCGTATTGGTACAAAAGCAGGCTTACCAAACTAGTCAGAATCCCCCATAGGTGGATAAAGCACTTTCCAAATTAGTGAAGAGGCTCACGAATTTGCTGAATGAGTATGTAAAACTCATAAGTTATGGAAATTTTACTTTATCATGCTTTTAGATGAGGAAAATAAGGGAGGTGAGTTGGTGCAAAAAACAAGGTAGTCTACCTTAAAACTAGCTTTAGCTTTTGCCTTAAAACTGCAGAAAAGATGGAAAGACTCGAAAACACAATAATGTGCAGTTTCCATTCTGGGAAGTCTATGGGTTGGTAGGAAATTTTCCTAACTTTTTCTAACTCGCTCTATGAGGCATTTTTGCCAATTTTGACCTCAAAAATGGGTTTGGGTGCAAACTAGCTAATGTAGTACCTCAGAATTAATCAAAAGAGATTAATTATTTTATCCTAAGTCTTGGGATGGGTTTTTATTATTCCAACATGTTTGTGGTTTTGTATATGTTCTTTCATTTTGTTCTCACATAAATTTTGATCAAATTCTGAGTAAAATATGCTTGAGGTCTTCTTGGACCAAAATGGATGTGATTATGCAAGTATAAGGGAAAACAGTATGAGAATGGGTGGTTTAGTAGAAAGAAAAAGATGATATAGTGATGAAAAATGTGGGTTCCATCATCTCTTTTAACAATAAAATTAACAACCTTGAGAGTGATGGCTTGCAAACATATTTTTTTACCCACAACATGAAGATCAAAATTTTGGAACAATTGAGAGCTTTAATCTCTCATTTAACCATTGCTTCCACAAAGGAAGAAATGTTTGAAGACAAAGGTTTCTATAGAGAGGCCATATCCATGACCACTTAAGTACCAAAAATTAGTTTCTATAACTCATCGGGTGGAAATAATACCTAACCTGTGTATTAATTGTTCTGAAAATCTTGAAAAAACAAGTTAAATGCCTGAAAAAAACTATGAAAAGGGGGTATTTTACAAAAATAATATAAAATTAGGAAAAAATTTAGTCCCACATTCATGTTTACTAACCAGGTACACAAATACAATTCTATATAAGAGAGGAATAATAGGTGAATTAACAAGGAAGAAAGTGAGAGTAAAGGCATGCTGGAGGAATTGAAGGCTTGAAATGGATTTTCTATTACAAAGGTTTATGGGAATCAAAGGCATGGATGCTAGAGGAGTAAGTACAGGAAAAGGAGAAGGAAATAACCTTCAAATATTGTAAGTATTTCTCCATTTGCATCTATTATGAATCAATTTAGTCCCCTCCCAATTCTTGTTCAATGATTTTCCTTCAAGTTTTATTTTGAGTTTGAACTGGCATTAGAGGAATTTTGGGGACTAAAATGGGCCTCCTAAGGAAAATAATAAAATAATAGTTAAAATAATAAAATAATAGTTAAAATAATAAAATAATATTGATTAATTTTTGGAGGAAGAAAGAAAAAAACTACTTTTTGTGTTCGTATTTTCGACATATCTCCCTGTGTTTTTACTCAAATTTCGATTGGGAGAGCTCATTGGATGCGGAATTTGATTCCAAAAGTAAGAAAGGAAAAAGGACACAATTGTAAACACCCTCTAATGGAGAAAAAGAAGACTAGCCCACTACCAGCAACAATTTCAAGATCTTGGAAGAACTTCCTGAAGATACAAAGGACCTCCAAACTAAAGAATGATGCAAACCAGATCAGAAAATGTCAAAAGAAGACGAATAATCAACCTCCAACTTCCCTTTGGTGGATTTAGTAGATCTACCAAGTTGTAAGGAAAGATATACACACCACACCTATAGATTGTCACAACAAAAGAATGAGAGCGTCCCTGAGATACTCATGGATGAAGAAATGGTGGAGATAGAGATATGGGGCCTTTATATCTTAGGAATGGAAGATGCATGCACCACGAAGGATTTCAAATCCATCCCCCAACATAGATCCAACTCTTAAACGAATCCCTAGCAAAAGCATTAGAACAATCTTGGAGTCTAGAGTAGACCTTAGAAAGACAAACAAAAATTTCAAAGAGACAACCTGAAAAAAGATCGAAAGATGGATCTGGAAAGAACTAGAATGCTTGGCACAAGGTTAGCTAAATCATACCAATACGCCCATCTAACCAATTTTTTTCCTTCTTTAACCCATAGTTCCCAATGAATATCATATCCTGGAACATAAGAGGCCTCAATGGATGTTCCAAGAACATGATCATCAAAAGGAAAATTATTCAATATAAGCTAGTGTTTTTATTCTTACAAGAGACAAAATGTTCCAACCACACCTTTCAAACCTTTTTATCCAAATTATGGAGAGGATGTCAAGGTATAGCTATAGATGCTCGTGGATCCTTCGGGGGAATTGTCATGGCCTATGATCCCTCTTTAGTAACCTTGAACATTTTTTATTCTACTACTAGCTCTTTGTATTCCTCTTTCCACATTATGAGAACCAAGTTTCATGGTTATCTATTAAATATTTATGGATCTCAAATCCTTTCTCTGAAATTAGATTTGCTCAACTACATGGAATGATTTGCACAACAACATGAAGAATCCCCTATAATATTTGGAGGATACTTTAACATGATCACTGTTGTTAGTGACAAAAAAGGAGGAAGAATAACTCTAACACCTGAGGACCTCAACTTCAAAGCACGCATAGAAAACTGAAAATTAGTTGACCTCCCCACCTTAGAGGGTCTCTTTACTTGGAATAATAGAAGAGGAGGAGATAATCACATTGCCACAAGGATAGAAAGATTCTTAGTTTATAAAAACCTAATGGAAGCTAGTGGACATTTTTCTACAAACATGCATCCTTCCATAGGATCAGATAATTGGCCCATTTAATTTATGTGGCAGAATTAGGAAGCCCACAAATTTAATCCCTTCTGCTTTGAAATTTTTTGTCTCTACCACCCAAGCTTCCAATACTGTGTTCATAGCTGGTCGGAGAAGATGAATGCCTTTGGCCACTCTAAGATGACAGTGATGCAGCAAAAGATCAAACTTCTCAACATAAAAATTAAAAGCTGGAACCAAAACACCTTTGGGAATATTTTCAAATACAAGAGTGATTTAGAAAAAGAGCTAGAAAAATTTCAGAAAATCATCATGGAAGAGGGACAAACCATGGACAACAAACTCAAGGAAAAAGAAATAATGGAATGACTTAACAAAATACGCAAACATGAGGAAATTTTCTGGAAGAAAAATTCCATGATTGAATGGCTTAAAGAAGGGGAAAGGAACACATCCTTCTTCCACCACTCTATCATTCATCACTATAGCCATAATCACATTTCTAGGCTCAAAACAGAGGAAGGTGTCATGCTGGAAACACATGAAGAAATAGAGCAGGAGTTCATCTGCTACTTCCAAGACCTGCTTACTAAACCTATTCCTTCAAGGGAACAGGCCATCAAGAAATTTACAAATCACATTCCTAATATCCTTACCCCGAATCATAATGTTGCACTGATCAAGATCATATATTTACATGAAGTGGAGACTATTGTTAATTAGATGGCAGAAGATAAATCTCGTGGACCATATGGTTTCACCGTTAATTTTTTCCATCACTATTGGTACCTGGTAAATATTGAATTCTTGGATTTTGTTGAAGAATCATGCCAAAAATGTTGGGTCCCTCTTGCTCTCAGTGTGACTTTTCTTACCCTAATTCCAAAAGAGACAAGGGAAACAACTCTTGGTAAGTTCTGACCCATCTCTCTCTATAATGTGGTTTATAAGATCATCACTAAAGTGATTTCCAACAGAATAAAAACCATCCTACCTTTTCTAATGTCACCTGATAAAATGGGCTATGTTGAAGGAGGTCAAATTCTATACGGAATCATCCTATCCCACGAGGTCACCCACTCATTGAAAATTGCCAAAAATCCTGGAATGTTTATCAAACTTGACCTTTCCAAAGCCTTTGACAAACGTAGCTAGGAATTTATTGAAAAAAATATTTTTGCTTTTGGATTTTTTCAATTTCATACCAAGTGGATCCTTTCCCTCACATATTCTGCCTTCTTTTCCATCCTGGTAAAAGGAGCATATTCTACCACCTTCTCCCCTACCAGAGGAATTCACCAGGGAGACCCGCTATCACCCTTCCTTTTTATCCTTATGTTGGGCAGTAGGGAAGACCCGGGTTTAATCCTTTTATGTCGCACCAACAAAATACCCACTGTGTTGGCCCTTTCGGTAACAACCTGCGCACAGGTTGCAGTCTCACTCGAAATAGAAATGGGGTGCCGCAGAATCAGGTTTCTGCAAGCAGAGAGGGATATTACTGTACCTTAGCCTTTACTAACTTATTAATCAATAATTACACGGCTGTGTCATTCACTTTTATACAACTTCGTAGATAGATAAACAACCGTTACTTGCTTAACCCACTACAGGGAATTCACAGCGAAGCTTGTTATTAGCAGTGATCTAAGTTATCAAATGTATACAGTTATTAATGCATAAAAGACAACAGGAATAGAAACAACACAAGAAACCACAACAACAAATATAACGTGGTTCACCCCCAGTGTAGGGGTTACGTCCACAAACTGTGTTTTATTCAACTTGCTACAAAACCACAGTTCGATCTGCACACTCAGCTGCAGATCCCTTCAGTCCTTAACAGCCGCGCACACAGTAGCAGGCCTCTGCGCACACAGCTGCAGATCTTTTCTCAATCTTCTTACAAAAACCCTCTGCGCACACAGTTGCAGAGGTCGTCCACGCACACAACTGGGACTTAACCTTTCCTTAAAAAATCAGCCCTAACTTCGCCTTAATCTTTCTTACATCATAAAACCTAACCTTTCTTATTTACACAAGTGCCTATTTATAGCGCACTGTTTACAAAAACATGGATTCAATACCATGGGCACCTAAAACCCTAAACCCTGGTCTTAAGCTGCGGGTTTATTACAATAGAAGACTTTGATTTAACCCCCGACACCCCTAAGACTATTTTCAGTCAAACCCACGGAGTTACCCATCTTAAGGATCGTTGAGGTGAGCGCCCTAACACCTTATGGCTGAAGGCCTAGTCATACTTCTAAAAGACAAAATTTCGGAACGATCTATAAGAGTACTTGCTCTACATGACAACTAACCCCACATCTACCAACAATTTGTGGATTATAATCTTCTCTTTGGCCATCCCTCTTCTCTTCAAAGGTACTTCACACCTTCTCGTAGGATTTAGGAACCATGATAAACCTAGATAAGCATCATATCCCCTTCTTTAAAACCGACCTAATCACTCAATGTAATTTTTTTTGCATTATTGGCTTCTCCACCTCCTCCCTCCCCTCCCAGTATCTTGGTGCCCCCCTTTTTTAATATTCCATTGAACATTCCTCTTGGAAGGATCTATTAGACAAGCTCAAGAACACAATTTCTTCCTAGACCTTCAAGACCTTGAACCTTGCTAGTAGAATCACCCTTCTTAAATCTATTCTGTACTCTATGCTCCTCTACCTGTTTTCGGTAATGGTTTCCCCTAAATGGGTCCTCAAAGATATCCTCAATATCCAGTGCAATTTCCTCTTGCGAGGGGATGCTAATCAACACAAATGGGCCTTGGTCAAATGGAAAATAGTTACTCTACCGAAGAGAGAATGAGGTATTTCCATTCAGGATCCTCAAATAAACAACGGAATCCTCTTTTCCAAAATATGGTGGAATTGGAGAGAAAAAAATACCACCCCTTGTGCACTATTTTGGAATAAAAAATATGCACATGATTGGACCACATCTACTCTTGTCCACTATGACCTAGACCCACCAGGATCACTGATATGGAGAATGTACAACTACCAGCATGACTTAATTCAATAAAAAAACTTCTAGGAAATCATAAATGGATCCCACACTAATTTCTAACATGATTCCTTGCAATAGTTACCCAAATTATTAGACCTCTTTAATTTGTAGGAGATGCAGAACATCATGCAGAAGAATGACATAAAAATAGTCAAGGACTTTTGGAAGGACACAACTCACGACCACTTACGCATATGGAAATAACCCACCTTGTGGGGGTTGACGGAAGGTGATGCATATTTGGATGCCATTTGGTCGAAACTTCAGAAGAGACGTATCAAAGCACAAGAAGGCAAAGACATCATCAGATGGGGACACAAAACAATGGGAATCTACACCACTAAATAATCCTACTGACTTCAAACTCAAAGTCAAATGGAGCCTCATGATCCTCTCTAGATGAGAATCTAGGAATCCAACTTTTGGGCCAAAATCTCTTCTTTTCTTTGGATGCTCAATCATTGCAAGATCCTAACCTGAGATAACTAAGTCAAGAAAGGATTTCATGGTCCCTCCTTTTTTTTCGTATGTGGATAAAATTATGAAACTATTAGCTACCTCTTGGACTATTATGCGCTAGTTAATACTATCTGGAATTTTGTGGAGGATAAATGCAAAACATACAAGAGATTCAATGGTAACATGATCAAAACTCTCCAATTGTGCGTTGAGCATCCTTATTAAAGCATGCTCCTCAATGGACTATGGTAGCTTATTCTAGGATTTATAGTCTAGAATATCTGGAAGGAAATAAACAACCACATATTCAACGAGAAACACTACAATGTTGAGGAGGTTTGTGTTGGAATACAAAAAATATTCAAGAAACTCTTCTAGTTGGTAATTGGAATGACAGTGATTACCCTAATCTTCATTATGAATAGGAAATTTTTCTTGGGGGGGGTTTGATCCAATATCCTTTAAGGCATTCACATGGCCATAAACCAAAATTTCCTCCCACTAATTGTCGAAGGAGACACTCAAATAATCCTCTCGCTAGCCACTCATCTACAGAACATAGCACACATGGAGAATACCTCACCTAGAGGGCGAATGGAGTTTTGTCTAATGCAACTAGATGAAATTATTAAAAACAAAAAAACCATCACTTTCCACCATGTCAGAATAAAAGCCAATTTATTGTCTGACCGACTAGACAACGAGGGTGTTCATTGTAACGCGTCACTAAACTTTGGAAATCTTAATTCTCTTTACTTGGAAGCATTTCTTATGGACTATCAATAGATAACCATTCAAGACATGCCAACCTTGTATGTGGGTGACACTTGAGGACTTCACATGGGACACATGTCCCTCAGGACGCTTGGCTTCAGCATGGGAAATGGGGTAGACAATGACATGGTATACTTAAATTCCCAGGGTGGCGAAATTCCTTCCAAGCCCGCAATAGTTTGGACATCCAGTCAAACCTTGGATGTAACTTATAAGAGTTAACACCTATGCATATTGGTTCATTGTTTTATGAACATTATATTTCACATCATGGAGCATGCTAACCTCCATTCTCCTGCCCTACTTGTCTTCTTTCTTTTGCTAATTGTTTCTTCCTCCGAAAGCATACCAACAAAGTTGAAGGTGAAAATGCTAAGGCAACGTGACACTCTGCTAAGAGTAGTGCAGGTCAGGTAGATGGACTCCATAAGGTGAACCTCAGAGCTACTGATGAATATACAATGTAGGTCTTTGTGCTTGTTAGATGCATGATTGATGTTTGGGAATCTAAGGTGGTTTCTGAACATTTAGCCTCAGGAAAAAACTGTGGAAAAATAAATCACTAATGGATTATTAAAACCATGATTCCCATGTTGATGGAGGACCTAACTAACAATTGTAATGGAACCAGGGACATGGAATAGAGCATGCATACCTATCTCAACCAGACTGATGCGCAGCTAAGCACCCTAAAACTACCAAAGGTGGTGGAAACATGGACCAGTGGGGAACAAGTGATGAGACCTATGTAGCTACGGGAAAAGAAATTGTTCTAGTGTAGGAACACCTATAGAACACCAAAATCATGACGATGATAAAGCGCGGTCACGAGGATCCAAAGTGTGCCATTGCTGCTAAACCACTTCAGGAGTTGTGATGGCATTGACTAGTTTATAGACCTCAAATTTGAGAACTAACAAACTAGTAGGAATTAATGTCTCTATTAAACAACTTTTCACATTGTCTAACCCTCTTTCCATAATACAACAGAATGTGCAAATTAGAATTTCAATTTTTGGAAAAGAGTTTTAGCCTTTTCACAATTTTTAGATTTCCAATTCCTGGTTTGGATAGAGAAATTCGACATGTTAACTTAGGAAGTGGGATTTCCACACTCTCACTCCTTCCCGATTTCTAATTTCTGGGTTCAGAAGTCACTTTATTAACTTTTTTTCTCTAGCACTTCTCCAATTGCCTAGTTCCTCCTTCTACACAAAAATTCTTCCCTCCTGTCGATCTTCTATGGACTCGTTCTGGACCATTGATCTTCCTCCCGATGCGATCAAGGTTTTACCTTTGTGGATCCATGTGTCACTGCTGCATGAATCACGATAATCATTGATATTCTCTAGGGTCAATCCCCACAATACAATTGACTTATATTTATCTTTCTGTAAACTTTGTTTAATTGATCACTGAAAAAATCAATTCTCTCTGACGAAGCTTCTTACTGATGATTTTAAATATCCCACACTTATATTAGGATTTATAATGAAACAAAGACATACACATAGAGGCATTACAATACTACTCCTAGATATTTAATCGAAGGAACTATAACTGGATAAACTTGCAGAATACTCTATTTCCATTCAATTTAACCAGAAGTATTATTACACAGTCTCTGCACTCTTGCACTCTCTGCACTCGCACTCATCCTCACCTTCCTTTCTAACTGTTACATTCAATTCGTTTTATAACACTCAGAAACCTATCATATCCGACTAGGTTGGATCTGAGGACCTAATAAAAGAAAACCCTATTGACAAATATCAGTCCTTGAGGAAATCCATGTAGGGATCAAGGAGAATAATGACTAATATGCCACTTATTACAAAATAAACTAACCCTATCCACTAACATCGAACCCTATCCATTCTAGAAGTGATTACATGGCATTTCAAATCATTAAATTGAGTTGGATGCTATTTCATCAAGCTGAGTTGGATACTTTTGCATCATACTCCTGGGGAAGAAAATAATTCTGCATTAAATTTTCAGGCTACACATTATACTTGGAAATTTCTTCCTCTTTCATCCACGTTGCATTTTCAATAGGATGATTTCTCCATTTGACCAAGTATTGAAAAAAGGTTATGTTCCTGGTCTTTCTTAGGATTCTTCTGTCAAGGATGGCCTCAATATGAGGTTTTTCTTTCTGTGGAATTTTTCCTTTACAATATTTAGTTAAATCATCTCCATATGAAGTTACACCATCTGTCTGGACACCTGCATCTTTAAAAGGATATAAATTTGAAACATTAAAAATTGGTGAAATTTGAAAGTCAGAAGGAAGCTCAATCTCATAAGAATTTGCAGAAAACTTCCTTAAAAATCTACAAGGTCGAATCTTCTTAATATTCAATTTGTTATAAGTTCCTTTAGGGAACCTTTCCTTTTTAAGACAGGCCATTACTAAATCTCCAACCTGGAAATTTACTTCTCTTCTCTTCGATCCAACTCTCTTTTTATATTTTTCTGCGCTTTCCTCTAATATCTTCTTGATATTCTCCTGCAACTCATGCATAGTAGCTGCAAATTCTTCACCCTCTGCACTTCTCTTTTTCTATTTTCCCAAATATCTAAGTTCATATACACCTCTTGGATGCACTCCATATACAATTTGAAAAGGACTCATACATGTACTTCTATTGGGTGAATCATTGTATGTGAACTCAGCCTGAGCTAGAGCTAAGTCCTACTATTTTGGATGTTCATACACACAAATTCTCAATATATTCCCCAAGCTCCTATTAACCACTTCAGTCTGACCATCAGTCTGAGGGCGATAAGTAGAACTAAAAATGATATTAGTCCCCAACTTATTCCATAGAGTTATCCAAAAATGACCAACAAACTTTGTATCTCTGTCACACACAATACTCAAAGGTAACCCATTCAACTTTACAATTTCTGAAAAGAATAGGTTAGCAATATTGGTTGCATCATTATTATTCTTACATCCAATAAAATGAGCCATTTTGGAAAATCTATCTACCACAACATAAATTGAATCATGACCTATCTAAGTTCTAGGTAAACCTAAAACAAAATCCATGCTTATGGAATCCCAAGGCCTAGTTGGAATAGGAAAGGGCTGATACAATCATGTGTTCTCACTTCTTCCCTTTTCATGTTGACATATTCTACATCTTTGGCCAAAAATAACAATTACTCACCAGAGCAAAAGTTTTGTCTTGTCCAAAATGTCCTGATAGACCTCCACTATTCTTTTCTTGAATTAAATTATCCCTCATTGAACATTTCTTCTCTATTTTGACTGAAAATCAAAATGTAATCTCAATACATTATCACAAAATTCCCAGTAAATTTCTTTAAAACCTCATTCATCAACCCCATGAATGTACTAGGTGCATTAGTAATCCCAAATGGCATCACTAACCATTCATACAAACCATCATTAGTTTTAAATGTTGTTTTCCATTCATCCCCTTCGCTTATCTTAATATGATTCTATCCACTTTTCAAATCTATTAATTTCCATGGATTCAGTGTGCATCCTCCACCCACTGTATTTCTTTAGACTATGTACAGTGGGTATTGCATAAGGACTCAAACTTTCTTTTACCAATCCTTTCTCCAACAGCTCTTGCACCTGCTATTTGATTTCTTCATTTTCTTGAGGAGTTATTCTGTATGCGTATTTATTAGGTAAACTTGCACTAGGTATTAAATCAGTGTGATGACTAATACTTCTTACATGGGGTAATGAATTTGGAAACTCATCCACAATAATATCAGCACACTTAGCAAGAAAAGTTTTAACTTCAACAGGAAAATCATCTAAATTTGTAGAAGTTAAAATTACCTTTGGCTTACCAACAAAGGAAAAATGTAGATCCTTCTCCTTCTAAATTTATTGTAACAGTTCTTTTCCAGACATCAACAAAATATTTGAACTCGAACCTTCCTGAACAATTTTCATATTCCAAGGGTCACAGAGTATGTCTCTTCCCATTTTTCTCTAGAGAATAAGTATTTTTACTTCCATGATGAACAAATTTCCTTTAATACTACCATGGACTCCCTAAGATTATATGGCACGCATCCATAGGAATTATGTCACATAATATCCCATCTTTGTAAGTACCAATCTGGAATTCCACATTAGACTGCTCATTCACCAAGAGTTGATGTCCTTTCTACAACCAAGACACGTTGCATGGGAGCAGTATGCTTCATCCTCTTTAATCCTAGCTTCTCTAACATCTATGTGGAAACCAAATTATATGTACTACTACTGTCAATGAGAATTTTACAACAGTTACCTTGTAAATTACACCTTGTTATAAAAAAACTCTTCCTTTGGGATGGTTCATGTACTTGCTTCTCTGATTTTACCAAAACTCTCTTCATCATAAGAGATTATCCTTCTTCTGGAGGGTTATTCATCTATGTTTCTTCTTTTGACTCTTCTTGAGCCTCAACAAAATTCACATTCCTCTAACCTGAAGACTGATTTCTTGGACAATTCCAAGACATATGTCCAATCTCTCCACAAGCATAACACTTTACCTCTCTTTGTCTACCTCTACCTCCACCTCCTATGAATCCTCCTATCTGGTATGGTTGAATGCTATAACCTTCATCTTCATCTTTGGAAGTTTGGTTTCCACTACTAGGAAATCCTTTTCCTCTTACTATATTATTTCCCCTATTTTTTTGGTTTTGATTCCTTAACAGTTTCTCTTCTATATTTAAAGCTACTTGATATGCATCTTCTACATTTTTCAGATTTAATAAACTGAGTTCATCCTGTATATCATATCTCCATCCATTGATATACCTAGATACTCTTTCGAGACCCCCCTAGGTCTGTCCAACTCTAATACTCAGTCTAAAAAACTCTTATGTGTATTCTTTTGTAGTCATGGTGTTCTGTCTAAGGTTATGTAATTGTCTAATAAGATTTATTTGATAGTCCTTAGGCATAAACTGATTCTTAATATTACGTAGCATCTTCTCCCAAGAGTTCATTTTTGTCTTACCTCTTCTTTCTCGATGGATATCGAGCTCATCCCACTAGACAGTTGCATGTCCCTTCATTCTGGTAGTTGAATATCTTACTTTCTTCTTGTCTTCAATTTCTTAAAAATCAAAATATTTATTCAGATCATTAATCCAATCCATGAGTTATTCAACATTTAAACTACCTTCATAAATAGGTACCTCTACTCTTGGTCTTCTATTGGTCTTCATCAACATCTTCAAAACTCTGACTTCTTTAGGATCTTATTCTTCTTCATCATCAGGGGATTCAACTTCTTCATCACTGTCATATAAATTATTTGAATGGTTCTTTCTCTCCATCACTTCTACTATTTCTTCCATCCTTCTCATGTCTCTCTCTACATTTGTCTCTATAGGTTGTTTTCCTCAACCACGTCCTACAGGAATCCCATGTGCTCGTCCTTGTCTCAGCGAGATCTTTCTACAGGATCAATTGAAGCTCTGATATGAAAACTTATGGCATTGACTAGTTTACAGACGTAGAATACAAGAACTAACAAACTAACAAGGCTTAATTTCTCTGTTAAATATCTTTCTGCACTGTCTAACCCTTTTTTCGCACTACATCAGAATGCACAAATCAAAATTTAAATTTTCGAAAAAGTATTTCTGCCTTTTCAAAAATTTTCGATTTTCGATTCCAAGTTCGGATAGAGGAATTCGGCTTGTTAAATTACGAAGCGAGATTTCCACACTTTAATTCCCTCTTAATTTATGATTTCCGGGTTTGGAAGTTGGATTCCCAAATTTCGAAATAAAACTTGCTCACTTTCGTGCCTTTTTTATTTCTGCTTTTCGGTTTTGAATGCAGAAGTCGCTGTATTAACTTTTTTTTCGCTAACTTCCATGTCATCGATCTTTTGTGGACTCGTTCTCAATTGTTAATCTACCTCCTGATGTGATCACGGTTTTAACTTTTTGGAATCAACGAAAACTGTTGATATTCTCTAGGGTCAATCCCTATCGTACGATTGACTTAGATTTATCTTTTTGTAAACTTTGTTTAATTGATCATTGAAAGGATCAATTCTCTCTGGTGAAGCTTCTTATAGATTATTTTCAATATCATGCACTTATATTAGGATTCAGATTGCAACAAACACATACACATAGAGACATTACAGTACTACTCCTAGATATTTAAACGAAGGCATAATAACTGGATAAACTTGCAGAATACTCTGTTTCCATTCAATTTAAGCAATAGTATTATTACATAGTCTCTGCACTCTTGCATGCTCTGCACTCACACTCATCCTCACCTTACTTTCTAACTATTACATTCTATTTGTTTTATAGCACTTGGAAACCTTCCAGATCTGACTAGGTTGGATATGAGGACCTAATAAAAGAAAATCCTATCAACAAATATCAATCCTTATGGAAATCCACACAAGGATCAAGGAGAATAATGACTAATCTTCCACTTATTACAAAATAAACTAACCCTATTTACTAACATCGAACCCTATCCATTCTATAAGTGATTACATGGCATTTCATACCATCAAATAGAGTTGGATGTTGTTTCATCAAGCTAAGTTTGATGCTCTTGTATCAAGCTGTAACCTACTACCCGACCGAATCATGCAGACGAGTATGGACCCTTCTCGATCCTGGAGGAGATGCCGAAGTTATTTGCTGGTGATGATACATCCTATATGTTCCCCCACCATTCCTGGTTCCCTCTGCGACTCACAACTTTTATGGTTCTCTATGTTTTATAAATGTGTAATTTTCATGTCTATCCATAGTCATTTTTTAATTTGTAATATGACAGTAAATGTGTATAGCTCTAAGAAGAGTATACTTTTCTATTTTTCATTAAAAAACTGAAAATGAACTCTAGTTTTTTTTACAGAATGGGTGGGTGGTCTCATATTTTAAGGCCCCTGTAGCAATATTTTGATGCTCTGTACTCTTTCTTTTTCTCTGTTAATATGAATTTCTACTGCTACTTACAAAAAAAACATTCCCTAAGTATTCTTCTATAGTATGCTTAGGGGCTCCTCCATGTACAATAAAAGGGGATCTGATGCTCTCATCCAGAGCTTATACAAGGGTGTCCAATCCTTTGTGGGGATTAAGATATTTCATTTTTCTTTTAAGATTGTGTAATTTTAAATAGCATAATTGTGTGATTTTCTATAGATTTTAAGATTGTGGGTATCCAATCCTCTATAGCTTAAATTTTTTCTTTTGTAGAACATAATAGGAGGGTTTCATTGGTAACTTACTTGAAAATAAACATGACATTATATTTCTTGTATGTATGATGGAATTTATATACTTTTGTGCATCAAATATAATCCTAGGGGACTTAATTTACTACCACTTTTATAAGTTTACATAGAAATTTTAACATGATACATAATTCACTCATATTGAAGGTTGCCCTCCTAGGGAGAAATATGCCTACATGGGAGGAATTGAAGCTAGTGCTATGATGAAATGAATATATTCTATGAAATTCACGCAAAAACATATAGTGATTCATTATAACACAAACTGAGACACATATTTTCATTCAATAGTCCCGTGCCACACATATCATACCTTGGTCACTTCTAATTAACTAATTTTTCAGCTAATTTTTTGGTATGTATTCAAAGTATTCATAATTGACTCTTCATTTTCCCAACATAATATAATTCCAAAAATTGATTCAGAAATATAAAATACACTAAGATCCATTACTCATACACCTTAGAGCAATCTATTATAGGATTTGTGAATAATTTTCCATTTATTTATTTAAAAACCGACTTAATTATTTCTCTTGACTTTATGAAAATAATGAATTAAGCCAATTTCCACCATATGATGTTGTTCAAGGATCCTAGTTGGTTAGTCGACTAGGTCCTCTCGACTAGCTATTTAGTAGTTGGTTGATTCAGTTAGCCAACTGACCAAACATTTAACAACATGTAACTAAATAACAAAATGTAATTTATATACATAAGGTTGGTGATCCAAAATAAAAATGTATCATTTTGTACTCTTTGGTTATTTGTTAATAGAATACTTATTGCTATTGTATCCATTAGTTATGCTTTTTCTTGTGTGAATGCATGTGAACGTATTATCTTTATTCTTATGTATGTTAAATACTATTGGTAACTTCATGTAATCCATTAAGTATGGTTCCATTGTTGGGAGTACTATTTGAGATAAAAGATGATTACATCTGCATAAATGGTCAATGAAGAAGAAATTATATAGTGGTGGAACAAAAATATAGGGAACTATATTAAAAAATATTTCAGAAGGAACAAGTTAACTCTAGAAAAAAATAGATAAAATTATTCACCGAGACACATGAAAAATTCATTGAAGTCATTCTGTATAAATTGAAGAAACTTATTGATTAAATTAATGGGAAGAATCGACCCTAGCAATGAATTTTTTTATGCATAAACTTAATAACGGAGGCCAAACAAACCTGTACGAGTGGCTTGAAAGGTATGCAACAACTATTCTAAAGAACAAGTTATTGATGAAAGGAAATTGCTCAATGAACTACACAAAATATTTTACAACAACTTCCATTAATCATACTTTGTTACCATTTTGAATCTATTATTCAAATTTCTGATCCAAAAAGGATTTGGTCACATAGTACAAGCACAAACTCCCCTATACCCTGGTGAAATTTCAATTTTGGAGCAAAAGTAGAAAGATTTTGAGTGCCTCGTCCAAGAAAAACAGTGGGAATATTTATTTAGGAGATGAGAATACTCTATGAACTTATAGTAGTCGCCTCACAATCGAGTTGACAATGGGGGATATCTAACCATATAAATATGAGTAGATAAGAGATTATGCTATCCAACCTATGATATTGACAATGAATTCCGCTAAGAAGACAGGTCCAACTCAACAAAAAAAACTTGTTTCTAGTTTTAAAAAATGGCAGATATTTAGAAACTTAAAAGAGAAAAGAGATTCAAAATGAGGGAAGAGTTTTGAAACATTTCTATTCCTTTACTTGGGAAAATAAACATGAAGAAACCAGTGTTAAGAGTTGACCTCCCAAAAGAACTTCCTAATTCAAGGGAAATTCGACCAATTGATACAGAAGGTGAGGAGGCAACACCGAAAGATGTGATGCATCTGATGGAATTGACCCCATAACCTTTGCACATTGCAATGCTTGATGTTTCAACTCCCGTCGATATTGTACCAATGATTATGATTACTGGCTTAGGATAAAAGAAGATTACATCTGAGTAAATGGTCAATGAGGGGAAAATTAGAGAGTGGTGGAACAAAAATTCCAAAAACTACATTCAAAACTATGCCAAAAGGAACAAGTTAACGTTAGCAAAATATAGAGAAAAAATATTCACCGAGGCGTATGAAAAATTCATTGAAGCGATTCCCTATGAATTGAATAAACTAATTAATCAAATTAATGAGAGGAATCGACCCTAGCAGTGAAAAATTGTTGATGCATAAGCTTACTAAAGAAGGCTAGAAAATCATGTATGAGTGGTTTGACAAGAAATGTGATGACTATTGTGAAGAACAAACTATTGAAGAAAGGACATCGCTCCATGAAATCAAGAAAATATTTTGCAATAACTTTTACGAATCTTTCTTTGCTACCATTATAAAGCTATTATTCAAATTTATGATTGAAAAAGGAGATGGTCACATAGAAGAAGCACGACCACCCATATACCTTGGTGGAAGTTCAAATTGGGAGAAATAGTTTTTTGTAAAAAGGCCTCCTATGTAATTATTGTGTGGGACAAAATATCTAACACCAAGAATTAAATTAATCCATGGTGGCATGCAATGATGGTTCTTTGGTAGTCCTTTCTTGCTTGGACAACAATTGCAAACTTTTGAATATAAAATAGGGTATATTGGTTAATAGGCAATGCCTGAGATGGGAAAGAAGCTTCAAATAATATATGAAGAAGGAAGTCTGTAAACCTTCGTAGGTTAAATATGCTAGACAAAATATTCCACATCAGGCCATTGACAATGTAGGGAAATATACTAAACACCTTTATTTCCTTATTCCATTATTTTCCCTTGTAAGAAATCTATTTCAGCTTGAGTTTGTACAATTTTTTGTTGAAACCACCATTCCCCCATGTCTAGAAAACCGACCACCCTAGAAATAGACTATTTGGTGATACATATCTAGATTCCTTGGACAGTACGAGTAGATAGTAATTTTTTTGATGAAAATTATAAAGCTATGGAGGAATCAAATCCTTGAAATTTTTCAAAGTATGTTACCCATCGTGGATGAAGAAAGTCTATTCACTTTCTTAGTAGTCGGGGATACTACCTATTTTTGTAGATTAGATTTTAGTTTTGATCCTAGTCCTTACACTTTAGATGGATGAGCATATCACAACTTATCATTGGTAGATGACCATATCTTGTTATTAGTACCTATATTATTCAGGGGAAGTAGTTTTGGGGCCACCCTTGTCATATTGAGCCCGCTTCATGATATCTCTTGTTAGACATTTTCAGACCTTTGTCCACTAGAGCACAACAATCAATTGGATGTACTTTTTCGTTTTCTAGATACAAGAGTGACAATACATAAAGATTACATGTGATGTAGTAGGTTCTAAGAAGGTATATGACATAAGGTATATGATGGATTTCATAACTTATATTAGTGGACTGACTATGATAGGTTATTGTTGTGCATTAGTGATCATTATTTTATTCTAGTTATTATAGTTGGGATTTCACTTCGAGTGATATAGCAACTTTAGTGTTAATTTTATTTTTCATTCGTTTCTTTGGGTTAATACATAAGTAAATTATAGATCAATTCCACCTCTTCTGGTTCCACATCTCAAACTTACTCCAATGATATGTTGTTTCTGTTTGATTCTTAAAATCCCTTGACTTGGACTGATGAACCTGAGGACCTCCCCAACTGTGAAATCTTTGATTATAAAACCTCCATGTTTTCTCTAATGTGTCGACTTTGAAGTGTGGGTCTATGTCTATAGTGCTATGGTTATATCTTGTCAAACAACCATGATGTTTGAGTGCAATTAGGTAGGGTTATGTTACCAAAATTGTATACTTTAGACTAGAAGAAAGTATTCCTAAAGATGTGAAATAAGTAAAAGTCCTTGAAATTAGTTAGTGGCTAAAGGGGTAGTTATGCTGAGCTCCATTTCTTCCACATTTCTTTCATAATAAGTATGATATTCATAAACCATTTTCTCACACTTCATTTAACCATTTACATCATCAAGTCTCCATTTAATCCTAAATACAGATTTGTGATTAATACATCGATGGATATTTAACATGAATCCACCAAAATGTCCTCATGCCTATATTTTTGTGAGGTCATCTTTCCAAATTTAGAAATATCAATTTGAACAGATATAAAGTTTTGAGGTATCATTTATAATCCTCCCCTTCATTTCCTTGTACAAATATGCGGCAGTAGTCATAAAAAAGGAAGGAGGAATTACTATCGTATAGAGTTAGATCCAAGCATCATTCCTTTGTAATCTAGAGTTTTATTTCAGTGAGAAACTAATCATTGTTGATTTTATGAGTAACTTCTTGGATTGAGTTTATTTCTCTAGGTGCATGGATTGGTTGAGAAGGGCCCGTCGATCTGATAATGAACTGAATACTATTTTACATTGCATTTCATTTCCATATTTGTGTGATTGTTTTCATTTTCATTTTAAATTCAGTTCTTCAATGGTTTTATGAATTCATTATATTTCTCCCTCAGATTGATACAATTGTCTCTTTCATCATCACTTTCCATTGCTTTCTACAACACTTTTCCCATACCAATCTTCTTTCATAGTATTGTTTTACTGATCCATTCTCAATGCA
Source organism: Pseudotsuga menziesii (assembly GCA_001517045.1). Lineage (NCBI taxonomy): Eukaryota > Viridiplantae > Streptophyta > Pinopsida > Pinales > Pinaceae > Pseudotsuga > Pseudotsuga menziesii. Next base: position 65,166 of record LPNX010604635.1, on the reverse strand, counting down.
CCTCTGTAATTCATATTTACATCGTCCACCCAACTTTCCTTGCTTTACCATGCAACTCGCAACCTAGACCTAAAAACCATCACCCCTTCACTTTTCTTTATCTTTTTTGCACACCTTTCTACAATCTAATTCATGTTGCTCTCCTTTGCAGATACAATAATTATCATTGTTATTACAAAGGATACAAATAAAAAACTTACATTTGATTGCTACATAAATTTGTTTGCATCTAAAATTAATGATAGAGAAGTAAGCCACTTCCATTTCAATACTTCACAAAATTACCTTCAATTCTCTTCACAACTAATAGATATGAAATTGTACCCAATTCCTCACCTTTTCTCCCTTTATTGTTGTCTCTTTTGTAACCTATGCCTAACCATATCTATTTATTTCTATGCTTAATTCCAATTGTACCAACATCTTCATGCTATCTAGATCACATTCAAATCTCCCATCATATTCACTACAATTTCTTTCTTCTAAAAATAAGCCGTTGCCCAAATTCAATTTCGTGCATACCAACCCTCATCTTTTGTCGGCCTTTTTATTTCTATTCTTCCATTGTATATTGATTTTGGTTTAATACATGAATGGTGCATGCATATTGGTAAATAATATGTGTTGAATGCAAATCTTTATCGTGCTTTGTTGTTATATATTTTAGTATTATTTTTTCATATTTTATATATGTATATTGTTATATGATATGTAACTTTAAGTTATATATTATATTTTTTTACTTTATTGATTGAGATAACATTTATTTGTTAAGATAACATTATGTATATTGCTAGCTTATGATACTATTACATATCATTTCATTTACGTATAAATTTGTTTTTATATATATTTTTTATTGTTTTACAAATATATGTGTAGCAATAATATACCATTATTGCAAAGAAATCTATATCAATTAACACATCATCGCGTTTATTTTATTTTCATTCCATCATTTTGCCCTTTTATTTCTCTTTTCTTGGATGTGTATTTTCGAGGACGTTTTACTAGGTGAATGCTTTTTTCTTTTATATCTTCATACTTTAAGTTTAGATTTCTTGTTTTGATTACTTGAAGTTCATTTGCTTTGCATGATTTTTATTGTATTAGAATATGCTAAATTAAGATTTGATTCCAAATTTTATGTGTTTGTACGTTTAAGTTTTTATGAATTCTTGGAATGGCAATTTAATGTTGAATTATTAAACATATATTTTGTTTGATAAGGTATTCATATGATGTATGATGTTACACTTACATGTTCATAAAAAAGAACATTATTGTGGCAACTATGTCATACCTATGGATAATGGTTGAGATTGAAGATAAGGTCATGGCAATATTGGGGCCCACAATACTTTCTAGATTTGGTATCTTTTAGACATGAAGCTAAATAAAGGAAAATAAAATGTGAAAAATGTGCTTCAATGATATAGTTAACAAAAAAAATTGTCCACCGAGATCTCTATGGTCAACGCCATAATTACACATCACAATCCCATCATTATTCCCTCCATTTTGACCTTCATAATTAAATTTCCCCCAAATTGGTCCAAGTAATTATTATTCCTTCCCTCATTAATATCGAGAAGATGTGCATTTATTGCAGCAAAACCCCCTTTCTACCAAAAAATATCCAAAACACCCTAAAATGAGAATAGGTCAAAAACCATGGACAATTATCATGCACTATGAAAAACCATGGACCAATACCATGGGCAGTGAAATCTTAGATTATCCTATAAATACATTATGAAGGTATCCCCACAAACATTTCGACACTTTCACACTCTTCACTTTTGTCACATTCTAGAAAATCCCATACTTTTTCCATACCATTCCACGTTGTATGTTGTGTTTACTCCATACACTCCTTGATTCAATTTCCCTTGACAACCCTAACTAGAGAAAATCAGAGAACCAGATTGTGGGAGCCATCGGACCACATCCTCAAATGGCTGCACTGGCTCATTTTATAAAGGTATGTTGCATTTGTTTTATTAGTTAAAAGAAAATCAGAAAAAATATAAAAAATATTTGCTCTTGTTTGCTTGTAAGTCAAGGTTGAGTATTTCCCATGCACCATGAACTCTACCCTTAGATCTCGTTCATCTATGGTAGGTTCTTTTGCACATAGGCGGAGAGAAATCTCCATTGTATTTTTGGCGACTCTGCTGGCTTGATCCTCTTGGATATTTTTTTGCAACTTATTTGATGGTTTATTTTACTTGGGTACCCTTAGCCATCATAGATTTTACCCCTTTCTGGTAGATCCAAACCCATAACTTCAAAATTACTTCCCCCTCAGCCTAGAGGTCCAGCATTTTTTCACAAAAAAAAGTTATGCCTAGATGACACCTTTTCGGTAGAAAAACGTGACCCAGATCGCACTTTTTTTTTCCAATAAGCGTGACCTAGGTCACTCCTTTTTCCTCGATAAGTGTGACCTGGACCCAAAGTCTAGATCACGCTTGTTCGACCTTCCAGAGAGACCTAGGTCGCCTGTGACCCTATTTTATGTGATTTGTCGCTCAAAACCCCTATTAAGTGCATCCTTTGTTTCCCAGTTGTTTTTCTATCTCGGTCGCAACAAATGTTTAGTCTTGTGTGACCCCGAACAAACATGTTCCACCAATAGGTGCACGCTACAAATTTCTTGATTGTTTGAGGTGTTTTAGACCCATTCCATACCCCTTGTCTGTGTTCTTACCCTTTTCTCGACTGTATCCTTCCAAATATGATTTCCTGCAACCTCTTGATGTGTTTTACAATCCTTGTTTGCTTATATGTGAGCCTATCTTGCCATGATCTTAGTAGTTGAGACCCCCTCCCCCTCGGTGTGTTTCCTACACACTATCAAGTTCCTTGTGTTAGAAATTTATACCACCTAGTACCATGGCCACATATCACCTAGGACATACCCTCATTTTATTTTCACTTATGTTGCATAGTCCAAACCTTGGTTATGTTGCTCTTTGTTAACACCAAAAAATGTTCACCTTACTCTCTATGGTCCAAACCATAATTATACATCATAATCTCACCATTATTTCCTCCATTTTGACCTTCACAACTAAAATTCCACCACAACTGGTCCAAAACATTATTATTCCTCCCTCCATAAATATAAGGAAGTTGAGCATTTATTGTGACTTATCCCCACTCTCTCCAAAAAGGACAAAAAAACCCTAAAATGAGAATGGGTCAAAACCCATGGACAAATACCATCCACAATAAATTCTATGGGTCTTTACCACGAGTGAAAAATTCTTGGATCATCCTATAAATACATTGTGAAGGTTCCCCCCAAAACCTTACATTACATGACATTACTTTTCACCTTTCTCCATTGTTCCCATATTTTTTCCATATCATTTTCCACCTTTGTTGTAGGCTCGCCTACTATAACACACTATTGCAGTTCGGTTTTAGAGATTTCTTTTTGGCTTGTGAGCCACCATTTTTATTCTCTCCTTCTACACACTCGGTTGTAGTTGGATTTTGGAGCCTACATTTGACACTCTTGCACCTAAATTTATTACATAGCATACCATCACGTCATCATTGCTCCACCATGCTACTTGCATATACTTAGGGGCCATACCCCTTTGTTTGGTTCATTGAACCACCATTGTCAGATCCATATTTGATGTCATTCACCATGTTCAGAGCCATACACTGCATCTGATTTTGATTCGAATTCTTATGAATTCGAACCTACCTTATTCACAACCCCATTTATCCCCATGAATGGTGCACCTACTAACCCGTTTCAAGGGGGGATGCTTGATAGTGGATTCATGACCGCTCCACCCGTCATCTCAGGTATCCCTTCTATCGGACCTATCAATCATGTTCCTAATGGTCCCCTCTCCAATGCACACACTATTGGTGCTACGTTACCCACTAGTGGTGGCCCCACTCCAACTACCATGGTTCATATTGTACATTTTGTTATGCATGGGGGAATTGGCCCTTCTACCACCTTTCTGTCTATTCACACCCTTCCAGTGACTAATCATATTTTCAAAAGTCAACCATACCAACCCCCATTTGCTCGTGGAAACTACATGCCCGTCGATCTCAACACCATTGCTATCCCTCCTCGATCTAGTCTTGGTTCTAGTCTACCATTTCTGGCTAATCTCAACCTTCCTAATTTGGCATGATTGACGAATGACCCCATCCATCATGACCCGTTGTGGCTTCCCATGGCTACCAAACTCCCATGAGACATCCCTAAGATTAAAGGAAACGTGAGAGAAGACTCCCAAAACCACATTATGTCATTCCACTTATGGTGTTTCTCTAACAACATAGTGGATGATTCTATCATATTGTGGATTTTCTAGCACACACTCATAAGTGTTGCAGCCCAATGTTATATTGAACCACCTCATGCCACTTACACAGAATTTTCCTTGTTACCCTCTATTTTTCTCCAGTACTTCCAGTTACCCATCCATTAGGATGAGGGTGTGGAAATCGTATTATCCTGTCGATAGAGCACTTCTACCAATATCATAGATCATATCAATGAGTGGCATTGTTGTCATAGCTTGTGTAAAATCCATTTAGATGATAAGGTTTTCCTAGATTGGTATCTAAAAACCTTACTCCCCCCCATCTCCAAAGATGTCACATCTGAGTAGCCACAAACTAAGGAGGAAGCCATCCTTAAGGCACAAGATTTTGATCTTATCAACGCCCAATCCGGTTATCTGTATACCATTATACCTGATTCTCCCCGAGCTAGATCCTCATGTCAAGATACACCAGGGGCATGTCATACTGCAAATGGATCCATTGGCTATATAACTCAGCACCCTCACCTATAGACAACCCATCCTTTGATTACACCTCATTTTGGTACAAACCCTAGTGTTTCCCAACTACGTTATGCCCCTAATTTTATATGTGTAACGGCTCAGTCTAGAGCCACACCTTCCTATGTGTGTCACACACTAGTTCCTCATGTCTATGGGCCAAACCGCTTGGAACCTCCGTGTAATGGCTAGATGGTAGGATTTGCATCCCCTCCAATTGCTCCATCCTATTACCTACCACATGTTCAACCTACACCTTCTCCAACCCTGACTCCTCATATTCCCCAAGGACAACTCTATGCTCAATAGAACCTCCCTAATCAACTCACTCCCAATAACCAACAAGGGAAAGGATGACAACAAAGAGGTAGGAAGTGTGGAAAAAACCGACCTCAAGGAGGTCGCTAACAATCCAACCCTTTGAATAACAATGGATCCATTCCCCCTTCACAAAACCCCCAGTGTCCCTCTAGACATGGGAATAGCCCTCAATTGTAGACTAACCATCGATGCGCTATATGTAAAAATTATGGTCATTATACACATCAGTGTCCCCATATGGATCGTTTCCTCCATTTATTATAAGGGTGCATCCATGGAGGTGGGTTACAATTTTTAGCAATGCAATTTCGGAAAAAACACAAAAACGTACCTCGATCGAGGTTTTACAACCTCAATCGAGGTTTTTTTAAACCCTTGATCGAGTTTTTATTAAACCCTCGATCGAGGGTTAAAAGAGAAAGCTTGATTGAGGGTTAAAACAAGCTCGATTGAGGGTCTTTTATCATTTTTACTATAAATAGGCAACAAACCTTTGATATAATTCACTCCATTTGCTGGATAGAAAAGGGTCATTTATATTCATTTGTAGATATGGGTAGTGGAGTAATTGGAGTTATAGATATGATTGATCATCTATTAATTAAACATATATAGCTCCAATTACTCCACGACTAATATCTACACAAAACCTGGAGGATGTGGCAGTAGTAACGCTTTTACTTGTTTCTTCTTCAAGGTATGTACTATTACCCACAAGTATTACTTTTCTAGTCGAAATTATGTTTTATTAAATTTTATTATCATATAATTCTATGCTTGATTTTAATTGAACTCGAAGACCTTGTTTCCATGAACAATACAAAAGTTGAAAAACTTTGATTAAATAAATTTTTGGCTGTCCATATTCGTGTGAACACACAAATATGGGAAGTCGAATATATTTTTAGTTAAAGTTTTAAAAAGCTCGATCGAGCTTTTCATTTAATGAAGTATTCCAAAAGATGCTTGGACACCTTTTATTTTGAATTCATGTCATTGAACATTTTTAATTCTTGTCGAAATGAGAATTAGTATCATGTTTAGTCATGTGTTATTGCTGTAAATTCTAATGTCATTCAATAATTTACTAGTAAGATTAATTGCAAATGTGTGGCAGAATAACAATTTTGAAGAGTAAACAATGGACATTGATATAACCCAAGGAAATGATGTCATATTTTTTTTTCGTGCTCACATTTTCATCTCTCTAAAAATACTTTGCTCCTTCGTATGTAATTTTTAATTTAAAAAAATACAATTATGTGATATGACTCAGAATTTACACTACTTTTTATCTTAATCATTCTGTTCTATTTCACCATGGGCTCCAGGATTTACATATCTGTCCCGAATATCTATATTGTAGGTATATCGTAGTCCTTAGAATCCAGGTTGAGTGGACACAAATCACCTAAGTTCTATTAATTTTTCATAGTGGTATAGGAATTGAAAACAAAGTCTCACAAAGAATTCAGACAAATACGCATAAAATTGGCAAAATGGTGCTGCAATGGAAGTAGCAGCTCTATATAATCAAATGAAATAATGATGATACAATACAATGATCATGCCAGATGCATGAATTCCAATACAATTTTAATTCCCAAGGAGGTTATTCGAATTGAATGAGTGAGTTTACCTTAACTGAATGTAAGCCATTGTAGACACTCAAGTTAACCATTGATCAAAACCCTAATTGACTCAACTGATTCTGAACTTAAGTTGGAGTGCAATAAATGATTGAGTCTAGCTGAAATTGGCTCAGACACATGTCACTGCAAGACAACCAACAAGTTGTAGCGCATCAATGACTCCAATGAACCCCGATGAGGTTAACTGAAGTGTAGCTGACCTTCGGAAATGGTTGGAGGCGCCCCTGTTGACTCCAATTCATTAAATAATCATTAAATAATCAATTTAATGAAAGGAGGCCCCTTCATTGCTCTATTCAACTTATTGTAACCATCAGTTAACAATTAAGTGCATTTATGACACTTAGATCACCCCTGGAGTGCTCTAGTTAGCCTCCTCGAATGAAGGAGAAGGATTAGTTGGCCTCCTTGACTGAAGGTAGTAGTGGGTGTGCTCATGCTGATGTCATACAGTGCTCCTCTGATGTCAATTAAGTCAATAAAACTTAGTATAGTGGTTTAGCTATGCCAAATTGACCAAAATAAGTGTGTATGGTGGTAAATGTCTTTAACACCCCCCCTTAAGCTATACTCAGGAGAAGTAGAAAACATAAAGTGCATAAGAACACTAGGGCCATGGAAACAAAGGCCATAGGTCACCCTATACAATACTGAAACTCAAACAATGCTCAAAAACAAACTAAGTGAGGAAAAGAGGGAAAACCCAGTGGGAAAACCCCCACCCTCAAGCTAAACGCTGAAAGTAGTTGAATCACCCTGATGAACTCACCCCCAATAGTGAACGGAGGTAAGTGAACTTCTTTTCTAAAAATCTCTTGGTGAAGATGTCTACAATTTTCTCATCAGTTGAGCAGTATTGCAGAATGATGGTCCTATCATGCATTAGCTCCCTGATATAGTGCATGTGTATCTCTACATGCTTGGTACTCTACCTGGTAACTGGATCTGTGGATATCTTAATAACACTTTGATTGTCATAAAATAGGATAGTGGACAATGTACTACCATCATCAAAATCTGAAAGAATACCTTGTAACCAAACAACTTGGATGCAAGCATTCACCACTCCTTGGTACTCGGCCTTTGTTGAAGATAATGCTATGGTGGCATGTTTTTTGCTAGAACATCAAATGGGGCCACCACCAAACATGAATACATATCTAGAAGTATAATTCTAATCAATAGAATCACTCACCCAATCGGAATATGTGTATCTAACCAGCTCTAGCTTGGAGTCTGCAACATAGTGAATGCCGTAGATCCTAGTTCCCCGAATCTACTGGAGGATCCTCTTGGATGCCTTCCAATGAATATCATGGGGCTGCTACATGTATCTTGATACAACATTCATGGCATAACAGATATGAGGCTGAGAATGATTCAAGTACAACAAGCTACCAATCAGCTGTCGATAAATAGTGCAGTCCATGGGAGGTGTGCTTTTTCCTTCTTCAAGGCTAATCCCTGAAAGGAAAGGGAATGGAGAATATATAAAATCAGCCATGTTAAACTTGAATAACATGCCTGATATGTATTTGGACTGATTGACCATTATCCCATCAGAATTTTGCTCAATTTCGAGCCCCAAAAATTGTTTTAAGAGCCCCAAATCGCTCATTTCAAATGCATTGTGGAGAGCAGTTTTGATGACTGAAATAGAAGCAACTATGCTACCTGTGATCAATAATTCATAAAAATATAAAATAATAATAATCAAATGACCATCATACTACTGTATATACACATTTGTATCTGATCTACACCATTGAAAGTTTTGTGAGAAAAGGAAGGCATCCATCTTGGAATACCACTCTCTTGGGGCCTGCTTTAACCTGTATAGTGACTTATTTAGCTTGCAAACCAAATATGGATAAAAAATATAGCCCTCAGGATGCTTGATGTATATCTCCTCATGAATATCTCCATGTATAAAGGCTAACTTAACATCCATATGATGCACTTCCCAGTGGTTAGATGCTAAAATTGCCAAAACTAGGTGGATGGAGTCCATTTTTGCAACCAGTGCAAAAGTCTCATGGTAGTCCACACCTTGGATCTGGGAGAAACATTTTTCCACCAACCTTGCATTATATTTTTATATGCTTCCATATACAGCAACTTTATTCCAAAACACCCACTTTCATTGAACCAATTTCCTTCCCAGAGGAAGAGAAACTAGCTCCCAAGTAGTGTTTTTCTAAAGAGAATTCATCTCTTCATCCATGGAAACTTGACATCTCGAATCCTTCTGAGAATGGTAGCAAGAATTAGGTTCTAAAATTATCATCAAATAACAATATTTAGACAACAAATAATTAGGACAAGAGAACGCAATACCTTCTCTTTGGAAATTAAGCCAAGTTCTCCATGGATCATCCGGATTTCCAATGTTATCTCCTGCGGAGGAGAGTGTCTATCGGGCCCAAATTGGGAGATGATTTTCTACTTTAGGTTCTAATTCAGCATATTATGTTTTCCGTACACTGATATCATAAATTAGATGAACCAAATCAGGGTCATCACCCCCAATTTCATCATCCAAATATTCAGTAGAATAGGAAGGAAATTCAGCAATTTTCTCCTTCACTAGTTCCACTTCCTGAAGAGGCTTATCGAACTTGACACTCCTTTCAGTGATGATCTGTTTTGTTTTGATATAAAGTATCTTGAAACCTTTTGATTCATTAGGATACGCAATAAACATACATTCTATGCTTTGTAGTTGCAAAGCCTTCCTTTTATAAAGTGGAATTCGGGCCCATGCAGTTGACCCAAATACCCGCAGATTCGACACATCCGGCTTGTGTCTGAAGTATGTTTCAAAAGGGGTCTTCCCTTTCATGGATGATTGTGGAAATATGTTATGAATATATTTTACAGCATGCATGTCTTAATCCCATGAATTTGTAGCCAACTTCTTTGATTCCAACATACAGGTGGTTATCTTTTTGAGAGATCGATTCTTCCTCTCTGCTACACCGTTCTACTGGAGAGTGTGGGGAACTGAATGCTACACTTGAATACTAATTTGGGAAAATATGTGCAGAAAATATTTACTGAAATAATCCCCACCATTATCAAATCTTAATATCTTTATCTTTTGGCCAAATGCATTCTCAATCAAGGCCTTCAAATCAGTGAATTTTTCACAGGCTTTAGACTTCTTTTTGATAAAGAGGACCCATGTGTACCTGGAAAAATCATCAATGGAAGTTAGAACGTACCTTGATCCATTCATGGATGTAATAGACATGGGACCTATAATATCAGAATGTATCAGTCCCAAGATGCATTATGCTTGGCTTGCCTTCCCCCGATCGAACTTATGCTCAGGGTGCTTTCCAACAACATAGCACTTGGAAATTCGAGTGGTTTCCTTGATGACCGGGAGGCCTTCAACCATAAAATTATTCTATAATTGCTGCAATTATTTGAATTTGAGATGGCTTAACCTCTCATGCCATATTCTACTAACTTCATTTCCATGAGTCAGCAATGCGGTGGTCTTTGCATCCACCACAAAATGGGAGAACTCATAGGCTTTTTCATGATGGCTTGCAAGGCCTTTTGCTAGAAGTTTTTCGGATGCAAGTTCTATGATCTCTACATCATTTGGGCTGAAGGATACTCTCTTGGGCACTCCTATATGTGTCATTTGATAAACACGAAGGAGGTTTGATGCCAGAGATGGTACATACAAAACATTTGAAAAATAGCCATTCTCAAGATCTACAGTACCTTGTCCTTCAGAAATGATGGTGGAGTCATCTCCCATGTGGATGGGAATGGATTTTACAGTCTCCAAAGATGAGAAGGATTCTCTTTCAGCCATCATGTGGTTTCAATCTCTAGAATCTATCAAGAGTGCTTTGGACTTCGAAGTGCTTGCCATGAGGGCATGACCTCTTTCATGGTGTGGTTCCCGATCTTGCTGATCTCTCCTCTGAAAGCTTCCCAGAATATTGATGTGATTTTTGTCAAGGAGAGAGGTAGCTTCCTCAAGTTTATTTTTCATGCAGGAATGTTTAAGGTGGAATCCCTTCCCACAATATGAACACTTGACTTTTTCCTTTCCATGATGCCCTTTTCCTTTGTTCTTCTTTGAGTCGGAAGATTCTTCATGCTACTCATTTTCAACTTTAGGATTAGGAGCTTTGAATTTGGTTTTCAAGTTCTTCTATTGTTTTCCTTTTCCCTTCAGATCTTTGGGCCCTGAGACATGGAGGGCTTGATCACAGGAGGATCTGATGATCCCCATTTGGACAATCTTATCATGTTCACTTGTTAGGGACTCAATGAAGGCATTGAGTGAAGGAATATTCCATCCAGGGGTTCTGAGCTTCCCCACACATTATGTAGAGACAAAAACCAAATAATAAGCTCCAAGTTTGGAGAGTATGGTGAGGATGAGATGATCATCCTCGTTTTCCACTTTTCATTGCTTCAACAGTAAGACAATGTGCTTGAACTTTGTGAAAAAGTCATTCAAGGTCTCAAAATTGGAAGGATGGAGAGATATCAACTCATTCTCAAGATGGTATACTCTCAAATCATTCTTATTTCCATACGAGGTTTCCAATTTGTCCCAGAGTGCCTTTGGAGTCTTCAATCCCAAGCGATGGAAAAGAAGATCTTGGGAAATAGAGAGGCACAAGAATCCGAATGCTTCATCTTTCTTGTTCAAGAATCTAGCTTTGTCTATCACAGAAGAAGGCTCTTATTCAGTGTCCATAGTGACCCTATAGAGTCCCCTAGCATGTAGCTGGATCTCCATGTCTCCTTTCCATGAGTGGAAATTGAACGGAGTCAACATCTCTACAGAAGAAGTCATCTGAAACTACTGGAGCGAATGCTTTCACCTATTAAAAACCTGCAAATCACAACAAAAGGAGCATGATAAGGTGAAACAGGCTGCACATTTCAAGTTTTCATCACACCCAACATAGTTGATCAAGCAATCTTGACCAACAATTTCCTTACTTGGGGTATTAAGTGGTACGCCTTGGCTTCTGGTGCAGTGCTAGAATTTTTGAGCTTTGCTCAATTTTTCATGCAAGATTTATCAAAAACCTTGTTGTTGAGAGATCTGAGCTTCGTCCTCCCATGAGCTCTGATACCATATTAACTTGTCACAGTGGTATAGGAACTGAAAACACAATCTCACAAAGAATTCAGACAAATATGCATAAAATTGGAAAAATGGTGCTACAATGGAAGTAGCAGCTCTGTATACTCAAATGAAAGAATGATGATACAATACAATGATCATGCCAGATGCATGAATTCCAAGACAATTCAAATTCCCAAGGAGGTCATTCGAATTGAATGAGTGAGTCCATCTTAACTGAATGTAAGCCATTGTAGACATTCAAGTGAACCACTGATCAAAACCCTAATTGACTCAAATCAGTCCTAACTAAAGTCAAAGTGCAATAAATGACTGATTATAAATTAAAGTAGCTCAAACACATGTCACTGCAAGCCAACCAACAAGCGGTAGCACATCAATGACTCCAATAAACCCCGATGAGGTTAACTGAAGTGTAAATGAGCATCACAAGTGGTTAGAGGCACCACTATTGACTCGAGTTCATTAAATAATCATTAAATAATCAATTTAATGAAAGGAGGTGCCTTCACTGATATATTTAATTGAATTGCATGCATCATTGCTCTCCTTAGTTCAATGCAAAAAGAATACTATGACAATGATGCATGCAATTCAGTTAATGAGCTGAAATTAAGCGAGTTGTGTCCACTCAACCTGAACTCCCGGGACTACGATCTACCTACGATATAGATCCTTCGACTAGATATTTAAATCCCAGAGCCCAGGGTGGAATAGAAAATGATAATTAAGATAAAAATTAGTGTTTTCAAAGTCATATGACATAATTTTAGTTTTTTAAAATAAAAAATTGTATACAAAGGAGCAAAGTATTTCTCGTATTTAAAACCTTTCACTGCATTTATGTACTACATTGTATAAACATTAGATATTTTGCTGATAGGAATAAAATGATGTTGAAATTCCTTTCCAACCATTGATGACATATGAAAGATAGATGTTGAATTCTAATGCAAACACATCTTGATACTACTTGAATATAAGCATAAAAAAATTAAAGACACGTGTCTTCTCTGTGTCTTCTATGGGTGTAAACCATGCCATTCATGGCACACAACTGAGCAGAGTTCATACCAATAGATTCGTCATCGAATCCTCTATCCATTGAGATATCATGCATGTGTTTTCACATTCATATGGGTTTTTTTTTTAATTAGTTCTAAAAGTTACACTTAGAAAACCAAACAACAACTTCGAAGCAACTAAAAGAAAAATACGCAGGGTAAAATACACACATCCAAAAATTTCTTAAAAATACACAGCCCACACATCAATGTGTCCTCTTCAAAAGGGTATATTTGGTTTTTCAATTTTTCAAAACAATGAAAAAAAGATGGGATGGACACACATGTGTATAAAATGATGCTGAAATCATATATGGTCACTTACGAAAAATAATAAATAATTGTATATTGCGAAATAAATTAACAAAGAAATATGTGCACCATAATGTATTTTGTGTAGATCATGCTCATATATATATATATATTAAATTATTAATGTAATATTGAATTATTGGAGTTGGACACGAGCCACTTACTAACTTCTTCAAATTTTTAAGGTCACACAGTTCATTAAATGCAAAATTTCACACATTAAATGACATCGGAATATTTAAAAAAATATCATTGGGAATCTAAAATAATATTATACAATTTGTTTTTTTACTGCAAGTCAAAATTCACAAGGCATATATGCGTTTTGAGGGCTTCTATCTAGCACATGAGTAAAAAATCAGGTTTTCATCGCCAAATTTGGCCAAAAAGTGTTACCCACCTTCATGGAATCACCCACAACCGATAATGAATGTGACCCCAACATGGATGCTTTGACTTAGCCAAACCCAACCCACTGAGTCCTCCACCTATGGTGTTGCATAACCCCTTACCAAAACACAGGATGGTGGAAACCAAACCCTTGGTACCACAAAATAATGCAACCACTTCTGTAGGCCAACCCATCAATCTTGTTGTCCATCACTTTATGACATTGTCATCTGATGTCAACCTACAAACTCGATGAAATCAGTATGTATCCACCATGAAAACCATTAATCCCTCCAATACATCTACCTCCACTGCTCTCTATATGTACTTACATTTTTTGAGAGCCCCCACAGACGACACTGCTAAAGTCCCAAGGTTCCCTTTACATTGTGTCATAAAAAACCCCATTTCCAACTCTGCTTTTAATTACAGTATTTTTGATGACTTGGCCGAGTCTCCCTCGGCCATGTCCATTGTGGAAGTCCTCAAAACTTGTCATTCATAATGAAAATCTTTTCTATCCGTTTTAACTGTTCTTGATCCCGATGATTCCTGTTTGATCACTTTCAACTTGGATAAAGGATAACCCTAGATGCCATCATTCATCGCCTTTCATGTTTCGGTCATGATTCCAAATTTGGACATTCATCGATACATCATTGATGATGGTACATCGACCTGCTTTATGTCAACCTTTGTTTGGAAAAAAATTGGATCCCCAACCTTAAACCTTCCACCTATTCCCTTTGTTCCTACAATGGTAGTGTTTCTCAACCCCAGGTCATTCTCACGAATTTCCCCATTGATTTAGCTAGAAAAATCATGTTGATTGACATTTAGTTTTTCAATGCCCAACTCGATTACAACCTCCTCCTTGGACGTAGTTATATGTATGCATTTCGAGTTGTTTCCTCTACTGTATTTCGACTCTTGATGTTCTCCCATTTGTTAATATCATGACCATCGACCAACTTATGTATTATGATCCTAAGGAACCGACCAAAACAAAAAAAGTCCTCCCTACGATAGTATATCCATACCTTCCCTTCCTGTCATTGGACTGAGCCTCTTTACCAATGCTCCTTTGACATACATCCTTTTGTCCTTACCACCCCCCTCTTTGTCGACTGACATATCATATTTTTGCACTATCACACCTAGTAACTTCTCATCCTCTTCACAACCTAAAAATAAAAACCAATCGTAGACCTCGGGGAATTATTGGGGTTCATTCCCCGTACACGTGATCCCCTTCCTCTTTCTACCTTTTGGCATCGTGAGTAAGGCATTCATGGCTACTCCTAACCTTCCAAGCTTCACTTTGGGTATTCTTGTGTGGTACTTGGATTCTCCCACCCCTCCTGCTACACCACAGATCATGCTGACTCCAACCCAGCCTATTGAAACGATGTCACACCCATCCTCTTTACCAACGCTCCTTTGACATACATCCTTTTGTCCTTACCAACCCCGTCTTTGTCGACTGACATATCATATTTTTGCACTATCACACCTGGTAACTTCTCATCCTCTTCACAACCTAAAAATAAAAACCAATCGCAGACCTCGGGTAATTATTGGGGTTCATTCCCCATACACATGATCCCCTTCCACTTTCCACCTTTTGGTATCGTGAGTAAGGAATTCATGGCTACTCCTAACCTTCTGAGCTTCACTTTGGGTATTCTTGTGTGGTACTTGGATTCGCCCACCCCTCCTGCTACACCACAGATCATGCTAACTCCAACCCAGCCTATTGAAACGATGTCACACCCATCTCTTGGTACACAAATGACTTCTTATGTCTTTACTTCTACCCTTCCTCCTCCGACGAAGACTAGGGGAAAAGAACTTAAATTCATGACAGACCTACGTCTTCCTCCCACATGTACTTTATGAGATGTCCAAGGCCATGCAACACAAAATTCTCTTGATTGTCCTATCATTCGCACCCATATGGGCACAGTAGTTGAGAACGATGATGCTCAAGCTGTCAACTTACCAACTGGATGAAATCATCAATCTAGGTGTCTATTTTTTGGGGGCCGGGGTTATGAGAAAAGAGTTGTTGTTTTTTCAAGTTTGTCAACTTCGAGCAAAGAAAAATAATATTTATATTTATAATTTCATTTTGTAGTAAAAAAAAACTTGTAGAGAATTGTATTAGCTTTCTATCGATTAGGCTTTAGATTTTTTTATTGGAATTTGATATGTCATTTTTGCAAGTGTTTGATAATATGTTCTTAATTAATGAAATTCTGATAAATATTAATGTTTTTAGACAAGAGTTTATTCATTATTCAACTATAGTTCATTAAAAATAAAATATGTTATGACGATCTAGACATATTATACTAAAATATTCCTATAAGTTTGTATCCAATAGCCGCATGCAATAATTATTAGAATCTTTTGAAGTGGACCAATCTGAAAAACTAGCACAAAACTGACATGTTTATTTTGACACAACATCTTCCTTAATTTCCAATTCGAAACAAAAAAACTAAAAGAACCATTTTAAAGACAACACATCAATGTTTTCTACCATGATTTTTCCAAATTTTTTCATTGTGTATTTAAAAAGTTATTGAATTTTCATTTCAATGAATTCTATAAAATTTTGAAGCAATCCAGTCACCTTCTAAGAAATATAATAAATAAAATTTGTAAGGTTTACCGTTACACCAAAACCTACAGATGTTGGTGAACATTTGAAACACAGCACAAGGCCCTATCATGTGGAGTGGTGGTTAAACCACTTGTTTTATATTCCCATAGGTGCGGTGGTTATACCATGTGGAGGTAACTGATATTCCAACACCCCGCCTCTGGCGTAGCTCGGGGGAATTGAACATGAGACCTCTACTCTCATACCATGTAAGGTTTACTGTTACACCAAAACCTGCAGATGTTGGTGAACATTTGAAACCTAGCACAATTCCCTATCATGAGGAGTGGTGGTTAAACCACTTGTTTTATATTCCCAGAGGTGCGGCGTTTATACCATGTGGAGGTAACCGATACTCCAACAAAATTAGTGGATCACAACAAATTCAACAAAGTTCGCATCTATATAAAGTAGATTGAATTATGCAACTAACGGTATTATTTGTGAAGAGAAATTCTAAGTATTTGATATGATATGATCTGCCCGAAATTAGAAGAAGACTCAGAAATGGGATGCAATACCATTTCTGAAAATTTACAGGTTTTCGGCGGAACTAATCTTTCAGCCCCAAAACAATAAAAGTTTGGCCAAAAGCTAGTTTTAATGGGGGGGGAAAAGTTCGGTTGAAAAACCCTATTGAGTTTTTTTTTGTTTGCAGAAAAAACTTGAAGTGTTTTTTTGAAAAAATATTTCCATTCATATTTATAAGAATCATGTATACACATATTTTCACATTTTTTAAAAAGATTAACATTTTACATAGTTACAGACAAAGTCTCTTTTGCTGGTAAGTGTTCTTAAAACTTATCTTCTAAGATGAAGGCTCTTTTTCTTTGATTGTAAACATTCTTTTGGAAAATCTGTTCTAGTAAAATGTTCTTAGAAACTATCTTCTGGGATGGAACCTATTTTTCTTTGATAGTAAGGATTATGGGAATTGTTTTATGGTTAAAGATTATTTTTTATGGTAAAATATTATTTTTAATGGTAAAATGTTTACAGTAAAGTGTTCTTAGAAATTATCTTCTAAGGTGGAGACTTTTTTTCTTTACTGATGATGTTTCTAGGAAATATTTTATGGTACAAATTTTCTTAAAAATTGTTCACCAATTTATTCTATGGTGCACTTTTTAAAAAATATTTTGAGCAGTATTTTATGGACAAGTTTTTAATGTGAGTTTTATCTATGATGATTAATATTCTGTCAAGGGAAATTTATTCCAAGATGAAGGTATACATTGAATAATCATGGGCAACAAAAAAGCACGAAAGAGGAAATTTGATCGCACTCGAGATGATTCCTTACATAATTAAAAGCAAAGAATCAAATACCATGAAAAAAAGAAACAAAAGAGTACAAATATTGAAGACATTGCTAATGATGATGTAATTAGAGACTTGGATCAAAATGTTGATGATATGAATGTTCAAAATCTAACTCAAGAAAAAATTTAACCAGGTATGTACAAATATTGTAAATTTGTTTAAAATGTAGTAACTGATTTTTGTAAATGATTGTATTTTTGAAAATAATTTCCAAATGCAGACACAAACTTATGTCCTAATGTTGATCAAGATGTTGAAGACATTGAAGAATCAGAAAACAATGCAAATATTCAATCCAATAGAGGTATGCATATATATAAATTAGTTATTAAAATATTTTAAACCATGTAATTATAATTATAATTATGAGTCATATTTTTATCTTTCAAGTTAAGTATATTTGAAATATGCTAAATTAAAATTGAAATTGAAATATAGTATAGGTGGCTTCATCATTGAAGATGACATGTTACAGAATGTTGATAGAGAAAAATTATGAAACATAATACCTTACCAAATTGTATGATATCATGCTGAAAAGATGCATGAACAATTTCTGGAAAAAGAATCAGTGGAAACAAAGCTCAAATTTTGAGGTGTTTGTTAGTCTCCAAGAAGTTGAGGGAAGCTTGGTCATTATTGGGTATTGAAAAGAAGACAAAAGATTCAAAGGTGAAGGAAAATGTGTTCGAAAATATAGTCGATGCAATAAAAACTATTGGAAAATCCAGAAAGAAAGATACTAATGTTGCATGTAGAATAATATAAACATTGATTATTTCATCTAGTACTAGAAAAAAAATTTGACAGTGTAGATCACAAAAGTTATCAGAATTTCATGGAAAAAATTGAACAAATATAACAAATTTTTATTACAAATAGATGCAAATGATGAGCTTGTTTGTTGGGAAATTATTTGTAGACAACCCTATAAAGATAGGGTCGGTGAAAGTGTTAAAGCTATGATGCATGAATATTGGGTGGAAAATTATTGTGTTTCACCAAATGCAAGGGGTATGATACGAAAAAGAATATATTGAAATAAGTATTAAATCCATCCAAAACATATATTGGATATGACTCAAATACAATTGTTCAATCAATTCAAAGATGAACACACTTAATTGAATTTGTCAATCAATAAATTTTTACAACAGAATCCACGGTATGTTAGACCTATCACTATTCGTGACACATGTTGTTGTCTCTATCATGTTGAGTTTGAATTATATTATGACACATTCATTCAGTTTGGTAAAATATTTTTCCAAATTCACCTCCTTCCACAATTCCTACTTTTATATCTGAAATTCTATGTGAAAGAGATAGTCGGGAGATATTTTACAAAAAAATATGCGCCGCTGGAAAGAAATGTGATAATTGTGGAAATATAGCTTTATTCCTCCATAAATATCCTATTGATATTAATGATCATTTATTTCCAAATATAATAGTTGATTGGAAGATATACGAGTATGTCACTTATTCCCACAATTCTACAAGTTCTACAAACGCTCTTTCGAAAATGATACATTTAGAAGAAGATAAATTCAGCATTATAGAGTCTTTGAATAATTTTGAAAAATAAATTTATAAATACATCAAACATTCACACAGATCACGCTAGAAAGACATACAATCCAAACAATCACGTGATGTTTTTCCAGTAGGGACTATTTTTTCTTTGATTGATTTCGCAGAGAATTACACATTTGAACCACAAAAAGAAATACAAAGTGAATATTATCATTCTGACCAAGTTTATATATATGACCATGTTCTATATAGACATGCTCAACACAATGTTGATGATATAGACAACACGAATGACAATTGACATGTGATGAAGGAATATCATTTCTATATCAATGCACGCACAATACGCATTATGTACAACATTATTTTGATATTATTTATGGTTCATTGAAAACACGTAGAATCGTAATGAACGAACATTGGATATGGTCAGAGGGATTTGTAGGGAAATTTAAATTTTCACGATAATTCTTTTGGCTATGTCTCCTTCTTAAAAAAACAAATATTAAACATCGTTGGAATTTTTTGAAACTGGTCATGGAAAAGGGGAGCACGATGGTGTAGGGGCATGTGTAAAACGAGCACTTCGAAGGTATGAAATGAACCATTTTAACGATTGATTTGTGTGTGCTGATCAATTTTTTCAATGGTATTGTATACATCTCAGGCATGATTGCAATCAACAATCAAAGGATGTGCGCATGTATGAACTTTGTTTTTAAGCATAATTATTCAACTTGGAATGACTTTAATATGTACATCTAGTAACATTTTACTCACATGTACATGTAAATTGTTTATGTTGGACATGTTTTTTTTGCATATTGGAATCCAAGATATAGACAGATCAATCCCATATGATGCTAGCACTATTCATGGAACTCGATATTTAGTCTCAATTAAAACAAAAACCTTCCAAAATGTGTTTTCATTTTAGAGTAGGAAGCTAACATGCTTTTTCCCTATTTGCATGGAGGACACAGAATCAATAAAAAATTGTGAAACGTCAATGACAGTTATGTTAAACCTTGGAAACACAATGAAATTAATCTAAAAGGAAAAATGTTACTCGCAAGATTTGAGGAGTTGGAATCAGAGGACATTGCAATATCAATTGATGGTGATAGAATTTTCGATCTTGTTAGAGAAGGTATATATATATACATATATATAAGGAAGTTGTTTGATTTAATGAAGATGAATTTGACAAAATCAATGTTCTTAATTATGTGCAGAAGATGTATTTGTTGTGGTTGCACCCATAGACAACAATGAAAATGTCAGATATTATTTGATGCGATGCACATAGAGAAATATGAAATTATTGGAGAACTATCCTGACAAAGGTTTTATATATGAAAGAGGGTCAATTCTATTAAAAGGTTATTTTTTCAAGAAACACATCAAACTGAAAGTGATGTTCACTTTAAATACTATCAACTTGATGACATATACCGCCAATATAGTCATTTGTTATGCGTAGCTCGCATAAAGTTGATAGAAGTTTAATCAAATGAACAAATGAAAGCTAGAAGGTGGAAGATGTCAAAAGTTGATCAAAAGTTGATCATGAAAGAATAATTGAAGACAACATTACTTTACGATCTTATTTCTAATTTGAATCATGTTGAACATGATACATACTTTTTACATGAAGGACATCTTCATTGGTTTTATAATTGTGACACTCAAATAGAGTGATTATTGATAAGTTCTAAGCTAGATTGTTTTGATGATTTTTTAAACATTCCCTAAAAATGTATTGTTCTTGAAATTATAATGTTCTGCACTTGAGTGCGTGTTATGAAACTATCAAATCATGAGATTTGTGCCTCTTTAAAACTTAAATATGATCAATTATTAGATTATATTGTTGATCTTATGTACATGTAAAATCGATAATTTTTACTTAAATATGATATCAAGTTCTTACATTGTTGAGCTTATTTCCATCCAATTGAGGAAACTTATATGATAGTGTTCTTACATTGTTGAGCTTATGTACATCAAATTGATGAAACTTATTTTATATTCTTCTTAGATTGTTGAACATATGTATATATAATTGATGTAAATTATATGATATCTTTTTCTTAGATTATTGAA
>LPNX010604635.1:8511-42025 GCA_001517045.1 Pseudotsuga menziesii | reverse complement strand
ATACCTCAGTGAGCCCAACGCCCAAAGAGGTCACCACATCCAAAGCCATGGAAGGTTGTACAATACGTTTACCCACTTACAATTTTAATTTCATTACTTAAACTTTTCATGTACATACGTAAATTAAAATTTAAGATGTCAATCATTAAACTTAAACATTTGAAACATGTAATTTAAATGCAACTTCAATTAAATTTAAGCAAAATGTCAATTGTTTTTAATCATTACTAAAATATTTGAGAGGTGCAATTTACCTCAAAATCTTGGGAGACACTGGGAATGTCTCCCAATATTGATGATGAGAGGGGCCCAATACCCATGGTCCTAGGAGAAGGGATCAAAACCTATGAACACAACCAAAATTTCAATCTTAGAAAAATGTGTCATGTCAATAATTAGAACATATAAGTTTATAGATATTTATGCAAATGTACCTCTTTCAATGGCCATAGGTTAACACTAGAGTAGACCATAAAATCACGTTCATCCAACATTTGGGTGAACTACAATTCAAATGAGTTTATTTTAAATACCCATTGTTATATATAGATAAACTAGAAAAGCATGATTTAACAATTATGAGGAAAAAATAAAAGTTCTCACATACCTCCCCGCTCACTCCTTCCTCGTGATGGAGTAAATCAAACAACCCATCTCTAAAGTGTTTTGCATAGGCCTTGGCATATTCAAGGCTCATTGAATCTTCCAAACTATCTATTTTATAAAAAAATTTGCATGAGAAAAAGTGTGTGCTCTATGTCGGTTCATGCCGACCTCAACCCCCACTAGAGAAGATGGTAAGTTGTCTCCTATGATGGTTCTGGCCTCTAGACCAATCTGAGAGGTTGCCTCCATATCTATTCGTAATGTAACAATTCTCTATGGCTGAGGCACCAAACGAGGTGTAAGCTTAGGCAATAATGGATTGTGAAAGGATTTTTCTCGTTCATATGACCACCTACCTTTTCCAACTCTGTAAAATTTTTGTTATACCAAAATCTTGTCATCATCATGTGATAATACCTTTGAAATACCTATTTTCCCTTAGTCCAAACACTTGGAGTGGAAACCCATGCTAATTGTCAATCTTTCATGAAAATTCCCAGCACCGCAATTTCTCTGTTGTCCAGGAGTGGTACCTTGTTTGCACCACCTATCCCTTGTTGTCCACAAGCAGTGCCACTGCTTATGACCCTTAGTCCATAAGCGTTTATTACTAGAAACGCTCTGTCATTGAAGGAGAAACGTGGTACCCTGGGTAAAAAGGGAAAACGAGAAGTTTCTCGAGGCTTCTAGATCATGATACTCGTGTCCTCCCTTATCCCTATCATTATGGGTTAGTTGAGCTTGAGATCCCTCATTCTAGGATCTTAGAGGCCACCTCATCCAGTAATCTCTCAACCATCCCTATCCATTGAGCCTTATAAATACAAGATCATATCTATGGTTGAGGTGGAGAAATCTTAAGGTATTGTTATACTATTGGATTGATTACTTAGCCCAAGCCATTGAAGAGCATAGAGAGAAAAAATTCGGAGCTTATGGGGATGAGAGTGCTTGGTTTCATGGAGATGCATGTCAACACTAAGGCTTAACTGGTTGTAAACTTCTCCATTTTATCTTAATGCAAAGCTGATTTCTATCCCACATTACTGTTGTTGTTTGATTTCACATGTATGTTGTTAGATTCCTTATTCACTAACATGGATTAGTAGATTATATCCTGGTAGCTTTGATGTGTTTGAGTGTTTAATATGATTGCAGGTACATATGGTTACTATCGAAGCATCACATTCCAGGTATCTACGGTGTCCAGGGAGGGTCTTCAACCTTTATCCTTCATTTGTTCCAGATCCGAAACATTCAGACCAGTGGAACACCTTACTATCCACAGAAAGGTGAAATATTCCTGCTAACAAATCCGGTGACTCCATTGGGGAATATGGATATGTATCAGTTGTTCTAATCTTTCTCAGTTCTCAACTCTTGTCCGAATCCAGGCTCCTTATCAAACTCTCTTTAGTTAGATATTATTTCTGACCTAGTCCTTTTGGGTTTGAAACTTCCATATCTATTCAGATATGAATCATTTCAACCTTTTGTGCTCTATTTTTATACTCAATCTATCAGCCTTTACCTTGATCCGGTCTTTTTCTGACTTGATCTATCATTCTCTTTGTGTTTTTTGAATTTTACAGGGAACCACGCCTATGCAGTGGGCGAGAAGCAGTGCCACCGCCTTAACCTAGTGAGCAGCCTGTGGTGCCACCACCTAATTCCTATTGGTGAGAAGCAGTGCTTGGATAGAACCTCTCTGTCAATACCCGAGAAGAACGATGCCAGTTAGGCCCTGTTCCAAAATTTGTATTGTGATTTTTGTGTGTTTTTGGCTTACTTTTTGATGAAAATGAAGTGTATTTTATATTTTATATTATGCAATCGCTTTGAGTGTTATATTCCCTCTGCATTGAAAGAGAGTTTATGTTTCTTGAGATCCATGCTGAGAGATAGATTATCCTTTGAGATCTTTTCTTTGCTTGAAACCTCTTTGTCTTTTCTGTAGATATTATTCATTGGAATTGGAAATCTACATTTCATTTTCATGTGTAGGCTTTGGTTTGTTTTGGACATGGAATGTGTGAGTGATCCATTTTGTTTTGAGTCTTTCTTTTCTTGGGTGATTCTTGTTTCCTTTTGCATGCTGATTTTTTCAGTGCTTGGTAGGAAATATTGGTTCTTCGTTTCCTTGTTTGTCTCAAAGAGAAGTTTTAGTTTTATCTCTCTTTTGCTTTATTCACAAGCATGTTAATCGGTTTTCTTCTTGTTTTGTCCATGATTGTTTGAAATTCTAGATCTTACTTTCATTAAGAAGAAATATTTGTTTTTAGCTTTGTGTGCATTAGAGTTAGATTTGTTTGGAAACATTAGTGAAATCATCTTTCCATTGAGTTTTTATGCGTCTCTTTCAAGCATGAAAAGATAGGAAACATTTTGATTTAAGTTATATGTTCTCTAGATATCTTTCTAACTTGCTGCAAAGATTGTTTGGGGTGCATTGATATTTCACTTTTCATTTTAAAAAGTAGAATTGCATTTGCATTTGGGTATTCATTTCTTGGGAAGAAAAGTAGATCTCTCTCCCTCTCTTAGGTAGAATTTCATTGAAGAGGAAAACTTGCACTGTCATATAGATCAATGTGCATCTTCTTTAAATTCAAGTTTTCACTCCATGGTTCCACCTAAACACACAAGATAAAATTAACGATAGTACTAGGTTAAAAATTTTAGCAATTTTAGTGATAAGTTAGAGATGTGTTTGGGCGTCCTTAAGCATAGGAGCTGTCGTTACTTGTCCGCATTACATCCTAGGACTCGCGTGGTTCTTCCATGTACCGTCAGTATATCGAACGGCCTTTCATGTACCCTTGAGGTATATAGAAAGGTACTTCACGTACTCAATTGTATATCAGAAGGCCCCTTGTATACGGTTATGCATTAGACAACACTACTACTGATTTGAGCTCCCTCGTACGTTTCATATATTGGGAGACCCTTTTAGGAATCCTCAAACCATCTGAGTTGTCCTTTTGGCCTATCCTATTAGGTTCCTAACTCTTATCCACTCCTTTCACATGTTTTCTTTTTGCTTTTACTTTGAGTAGTACTCTCTTGTGCGTGGTAGTTAGGGGGATATTAGAGAGTTTAGAGATGGCATCCCAATATGGGACTACCACTCAAGAGGTCCCTTTCCAAGGTGTACCTTTTGTATTCCCTCCAAGTGAAGTTATTGGTCCTCCCTTTATTGCCACTCTAAATCTTCCTGGATTAACTATAGGATTACCGGTCTGGCTGTTTAATCTGGTAATTCTTGTTACACCTAATGTCTGAAATGTCACCTCTCGTCTGGAAGAGGATCGACCTCAACCTAATCCCTCTCCTTCTTCATCGGTTGTTGCTTCACCCCTTTATTCTTCTTCGCTTGACCAAAGCTCTGTGGTTAGTAGTCATGTGGATAAGAAGAAGAAGAAATGGAAGGCTAAAAAGAAGAAGGATAAGAAAGAGAAAAAGCAGCAGCCATCTACTCTTAATGGTGCTCATTCTAAGAGAACACACAGAAAACCCAAGTTCCCTTGTAAGATTTCAAGGGGGACCAACTTCTTAAGGAGTGTCTCGGTCTCTCCCATGTACAAGAGGAGTGGTATAAAAGATCCAAACCATCTGTGTCCTCAACCTCTGATCATCATGTTGACGATACTCCCTCAACTAGTAACCCATTGGTAAAAGTTCGTAAGGGTAAAGTCTTGTATCCTTGTTTGATATGCAAGGCTATGCATCGTACTTTTCCTTATCCAAGCATGGATGAAGCTTCGTGTTGGTTGGAAAATATTACCGATCATCAACAGGTGGTTCCAACAAGTGATAGTAAGTTATCCCTCAACCCCCCACTAGTTGACCATGTCACATACCCCAATTTTGTAAAATAATGTTAATTGTTTTAATTATATTCCTGAGACATTACGTTAAATTTAATGCTAAGTAGGAACCGATGACTCAGCAGAGTCAACAGAAGTGTAATGTAATTCAGAATATTTTATTATTAATAAATAAATTGTGGAGACAACAACATGGGAGAGTTGTTAAAAAGAGGTTACTGGTCAAACTGGTGGATGGAACTAGGTGGAGGGCAAAATACAAGTGGCAGCATCCTCAAACACTTCCTAAGTTGCAGGTGGCAACTTCCCTATATTTGGGGTCATGATCCTCCAAGAAAGCGGGATTAGAGCAGGTGGCTCATTAAATGACAACTAACCCAAAACGACCTAGGCAATCTTTTAAAAGTACCCAATGAATAGAGATGAGGCTGCTCAGATATTTTCCAGAGAGAATTCATTCAGGTGAATGATATTCAGGAAATTCATTGAGGAAAGAGGGAAAAACAGTAAGGAAGTTATTTTGAGAGGAATGCTGCAGTAACTTGGTTTATTACAGCTTGTTAGTTGGGAGAACTTACTGATAAGTTCTGGATTAATACTGATTTTGAAGACTGGTATTTGACTATTGCTGCACCTAGTTCCATCCAGGGAGACCAGAGCAAGCTCGGGGGTCCTGAGGAGTCACTGTCTGAGTGTTCTCCAGGAGTTGGTAGGGAGGAACGGCCTCCCATTGCTGTTGTTGTCCAAAGCTTGAACAGGTTCTGTCACCTAACTGTCGTTGTTTTAGTAACTGTGAATGGTTGGATGTTATGGTAGTAGTTATTTTAATGGTTTAATGATGTGAGTATTTTAGTTTATCAGTAATAGAATCTATTGATGAAGAATAAAGACCCACTGTGCTTTTCCACATCTGGGATTACCAGACCGTACTCCAGCACAGGGGTAAAATTATAAAAAAGTTGGTATGATGAGATTGTAGAATGATAGATTGTTTCTTACCTATCATCAGAAGAAATATTTGTTTTACTGAAAGTTGCATGTGTTTATAGATAAAATTATTCCCTTGTATAGTATTTTACTCTCAGTAATTCTATTTATTTGTAAAGAACAAATAGAAGAATATAATAGTTGCATTAAAGAAAGGTTAGACTAGGTATACCTCCAGTTTAAACCTTACAACTGTTTCTTCCAGTTTAAAGAATTCAACTTCTATATGCTGAAATGACAATACTGAAAGTAGGAGTAATTAAATAGTGTTTAGAATCTACAGTAAAACCAAGCTGTGTTAGACTGTGTGTATGTTTAGTGATGTAGTCATTTCATTAGTTATTCTTCCTTTATTAAGACTGAGCTCAAACAGTTCCAGAGCTGTTATTCTTTTTATTATTATTATTATTAGATTGCAAATGAATGCTGCTATATATATATAATTATATGAGATAGATTCTAAGTAGTACTATTTGATTTTTTTATTTATACAAACATATATCATAACTAAACAGATAGATTAAATATTTACAGAACCTTATCTGGTGTTTAGCATAATTTGCACAAGAACTAAATAACAGAATGCTATAGAATAAACTAGATATTAACAATGGAAACATTGGCACTCTCAGGAGAGATAATATCTTATCTATATTAATAACAATAAACTTCTATTACATACATTATAGGAGTATTATCATTGTTGAACTTAAGGTAATGTACTTATTATATTAATTACAAACTGGAATTAATTATACTTCCTGTACTACGAGGTAAATAAACAGTACTTAAGAATATTATTGCAATAAAATAAGGATATAAAGACCCTATCTAAGCTGAAGGGTATAAACTATATGTTACACATACAAATTTCTTAATAACTAGTAAGTCAAGGTTTAAATCAAGTACATAATCCTTGATAGTAAATTTATAAGAGAAATATTAAGAGTAAAAATTGAAGTGCATAATCAACAGTAAGCAAATAACAGAGTGACAGAATGCTCGACTTCGAGCTTAATTATATTATATAAACATAACTAGAAACCCTTATAATTTCAGAAGTTCAGTGTAATTAATAGTAAGTTTTGAGGATACTTTAATAATAGGTTAATTTATAAACAGAGAACAATTATTATTTCCATTTATACTTATAAAAGAACCTAAACAGAGTTAGCAGTAAAGGTAATAACATTTTAGGTAGGGTAACTTTATCATTATAATAAGTAATAATTACTGCCTTACTATCTACTGTACATAAATAATATTATTTCGGAAATCACAATAATGTTTTAACCTATTATTGTTGAACAGAAATTTAATATAAAACCTATAACCAAGGTTACTATGTCAGTAACCTAAAATAATGCCATTAAAACATTCAGACTTCATAATTTAGAAAGAATAACCATTATAACAATTTATAAAATTCTTTGAGTAAATAATTAACCCAATATATTATTAACATACAGGAAAAACCCTTCCAGCTAATACCATAAATCATTTACAAAGAGTAAATTAGATATTTATCAAATTTATAGAAATCGGAGGTATCGAACTCAGATAAGCTCATTAAGCTGAGTTTACCAATTATATTATTTCAAAACTATACGGTCAACAAATTATTAATTCAAGAAAAATTGTATGGACAACTTATAGCTCCAAGCTCAGGGTAAACCCTGTCAAAATTAATAGTATGTACTGAGGTTCATCAAAAGGAAGGAGTTCATCTCCTTTGCACCTCACAACTACCAACATGAGTTACAAAATAAAGCTTACAGAATGTACAAACAATATATATATGCATGCTTTACACATAAATCAAATAAAGACCCAAAACACACAGTCTCGGCTTCAGCCAAGACCCCATGCTAAGTGAAGAGTTGAAAACTCTTTTAACAGCATTTAGGTTCACTAACTGAACCTAAGTAACCGCGAGGGTTACACATCATGAAACCAAAAACCACGACTACCCTAAGGACCAGCAAGGAGGAGAACACCATGGATAAAAACCAGGCTTACCAGGAGTAGCCAGTTGTTGAAGTCTCGCATCTTCACGCTAAGAGGAGAAGACCAACCCTATAACAAGGATAATTTTAATATTAAAAATCTTATCAAAAACTGTTGTTTGTTTAAGATTTTTCTATGAAAAGAAAACAAAGGAAGAAAAAAAAAAACATGTATCTTACCTTAGAGTCTAACAGTTATATGCCCACTGAAGAGCAGCAAGACAACCACCAGCAGGAGGAAAGGTAAACCTTTCATTTACCGTAGAAGAGAAGGAGCTCGTTGGAGCAATAAGCAACCTATCATGATGGAGGATGATTCATAGTACAAGTTAAGGTGATGACCCGCACAGTAAAGAGTTCGGGCAATGGGTACCAATGGAGAAAACCCTAAGAGAATCGATGCTGCTCAACATCTAACAACAAGCTATTCAACACAGTATCTTCCTCACAACACAGTAGATGATCCCATGAGGAGCTAAACTAGCATAGGGACTGCTAGCAGATAGTTCAAGTAGCAGAACGGACCAGGAGGTTTTGCAGAGCCGCCGGAGGCCGAAGGAAGTGGAGGAATGAAGACTAGGGTTTGAGTCAAACCTTTTTAAATGACAGTGCATGGCTGGGAAGAGCCCACGTAACCCTTTTAATAATTGGCATGCAGTGGGTAGGAACATTATAGTTCCATGAACAAGATCTCCAATGATTTTTTTTGAAACCAAATCATATCGTGGGGATTCCACAAGGTTTGTTATACCTTAGTCAACCACCTGCGTTATAAAATCAGCTATGTAAACATTAGAGTGATGTTTAGAAAACATTATAACGTAGAAATTTTTTATCTTTTGGTCTAACACATTTATGTATGAGGATTGTATTGTATGTTAATGAAACATAAGAACAAAAGGAAAATAATAGTTACCATGGCGTAGCTTGTTTATAAACCTAATTTCTATATTATCTATTGCCCTAGTTCACAAATGAACGTAAAGCGAATAATAATATAAAGTCTATAGAATTGCAATAATCAAATGAAGTTATCAATTGATCATGATGATGGTTTTACTCTTGTCTTTATGATCATTCTTTTCTTGTAAGATAACAATCCTATTAATATTCATAGAATCATTTTTGTGACAATTAGTCTTTTATCAAATTCAAGATCGAAGGTTATAAAAGATATTATAAGAGTCATTATATGATAGGTAGCTTGGGTGAGTTAGCCTTCTTTACTTGATAGTATAGTTATAAAAATCATAAAGCAGTAATTGAGCATATAAATCTAGGAATGAATTAAAGGTATTTCATCCAAATATTGACCATGGAATAGAAATAGTATTCCAAAACAATACAGATCCTTAAGTACTAAAGGAAGACTTTAAAAGTAACTTGTATCAAGTAACAAACCTTGAAAATTCTTGATTTAAGAAAAGTATAAGTTTGGTATTTAAAACCTCCTTATTATTCTACAATTGCAGTTGCAATTTCAATCACGGTGTGGTCCAGTAATTTAGGAACAATTAAAATTAAATCTTTGACTTTGTGTTTCCATCTTAATTACTGAGCTAGTAAAGAAATATTTATCGCATTGTGCACTTACAATTATTATGAACATCAAATGGTTTCATACTTCATAGGAATATTAAGTCTTGCTTTCATGAAGGAAAGATAGCTGCGATCTTCACTAGTAGAATTCATTTCTCTGTCAGTAAGATCTTAAAAGGAATCATGGTTTAAGATTTACCTTTATAGGCTTGAGAAATCCGACTAGCATGTATATAATTTTACTGAATTAATTTTTGTACAACGAATCTTTACTGAAGTACTTTAGAAATTCGTTAGCAGCTCCTGAACATCTTACATGTATATCTGTAGAGAAGGAAAACTTCTACATTAGCTCGGAAGCTAAGTAAGCCCAGTTTTTCATGACAATCCCACCTTGTGGTCGCAAACAAAAAACAAATCAGTAATTGAAAAGAAACTATTCTATAAAGATAAGCATAGTCAAAAGATCATTCAGATAGGAATCTAGTAACATGGAACTAATCAAACAGTTAATGACTGTATTTAATGAAATTATAAGGATTTAAAAATTTTAAATTTTTTTGGAAAATTTGGGGTTTTGACATGTGGTATCAGAGCATGGTTCAAATACTAGGCCAGAATGTAGCCCAACTAGTTTCCGTAGAACAGTAAAAAGATAATATACTAACCTATATTTTGTTTTATGTAAAGAACAGAAAATTCTTTCTTTTTCTGAATTTAACAGGTAGAGATGGAGAAGCTAGGAGAATATGCTCAGGAGGGGTCTCCAAACACCAAGACAAGACAAATGTCCAGAGAACCTATGTTAGAAGATTTAACTACTCACTCTTCAGAGCTGATGCAGACTATAAAGGATTTGAAGACTGAAATGGAATCAGTCAAGAAGGATAATGACAGGATTTTGAAGACTCAAGAAGAGTTGAACCAAGTTTTGATGGAAAGATCCCAGACTAAAGGGAGGAGCAAAAGATCTGAATCTGAGGAAGTTAGCCATCAGAAAGGATCTAAAAAGATGAAGTTGGCAAAAGCTGAAGGCAGTTCATCATCTGAAGGGTTCAGGGAACAACAAAGCTATTACACTACTAGTGACAGTAGTGAGGCTGAGTTGTATGACATAAAGAAGAAGTACAGACCCTATGAAGAGATTTCTGGGGAGTTTAAAAAAATAAAGCCCCCAACTTTCAACGGAGAAACTGAAAAAGGGGAGGAAGCAGAGTCCTGGTTATCCGAGATGAGGAAATATTTTCAGATATACAACCATTCAAATCAGTTGAAGGCAAGAATGACAATTTATAATCTCTCTGGAAAATCAGACATATGGTGGTAAGATCTGAAAAGAGTCAAGGGGATCAAAGAAAAAGAAGTTAATTGGAGTACCTTTAAAAGGTACCTCAAAAAGAAATTTCTGTCCGAACAATATTATGAAGAAAGAGCTAAATAATTTTACGAATTAAAGTTAGGATCCATGACTATGAAGGATTTAAACAGTAAATTCTTAAGGTTGTTGAGGTATGTACCTTATTTAGTCGATGAGAAACCTAAAGTGCAGCGGTTTCTCAGATGTCTGCCATATCACATCAAGGACAGAATCGAGTATGATAACCCGAAGACTCTGGAGGAATCCATGCGGAAGGCTAATTTCTTTTTTGAACAGAACAAGAAGAAAGAAGGCATAGCCAACTGGAAGGCTAAGAAAAAAAACAGTCAGCCTGAGTTCAAGAAAAAGGAATTTATACCCCAGAAGAATTTCAAAAATAATAAGAACAGAAATTATTCTAACAGTAAGAATTTCTAGGGAAATAGAAATGGTGCTTCTAATAATTCTAATAATTCCAGTAACTTTAAAGGCAAGGAAGCTGAAAACAATCATGGGAATTTCACTAAGAATTTTGAACGAAAGGAGCCTGTTAAGTGCTGGGAATGTAATGGCCCACACTATGCCTCGGTCTGCCCAATTCGAAAAAAGTCAAACAACAATATTCACACTGTGCAGGATGAAATGACTATTGGAGAACTTGCAAGGACTATGCCCAGAATAAATGCAGCGTTGGAGAATCACCAAGCTGATTATCAAACTTCCATGGTGGAAGTAGAAGGTATGGTTAACCAAACCCCAGTAACCATTTTAATTGATCCAGGGGCTAGCTTTAGCTACATTGCACCTCAGATAGTGGAAAAGTGTAAATTGTCGGTTGAAAAGTTTGATAGTTCCTAGTTAGTTCAATTAGCCACAGGGGCAAAAAGGAAAGTAACCTATTATGTGAAAGAATGTGCTTTACTTATGGATGATTTTAAAACTATAGTTACGCTTAATGTTTTGCCACTTGGCTCGTATGATTTACTGATTGGTATGGATTGGTTAGAGCAGCACAAGGTAGTTTTAAACTGTTTTGATAAAACCTTTACGTGTGTAAATAATAATGAACAACCAGTAACGGTTAAGGGTATTCCTGGGAAAACTGTAATTAGGCAGATTTCTGCCTTACAACTTAAGAGAGCAGTTAGAAAAGGGTGTAAAGCCTATGTTGTAACTATTACAGATGAGGAAAGTAAATATGAAATGGATAAGTTAAAAATAGAAGATATTCCTATTTTAAATGAATTTACTGATTTTTTCCCAGAATAAATTCCAGGATTACCTCCTAGGAGGGAACTGGATTTCACTATTGAGCTGGTACCAGGTGCTGTAGCTCGCTCGAAAGCTCTATATTGTATGAATATT
The DNA here is from genome assembly GCA_001517045.1 of Pseudotsuga menziesii. Lineage (NCBI taxonomy): Eukaryota > Viridiplantae > Streptophyta > Pinopsida > Pinales > Pinaceae > Pseudotsuga > Pseudotsuga menziesii. Next base: position 30,338 of record LPNX010604635.1, on the reverse strand, counting down.
TTAGAACTTAATGAATTAAAATCACAGTTAAAAGAGTTAATAGATAAGAAGTACATTCGACCCAGTGTGTCTCCTTGGGGAGCACCGGTCATCTTTGTCAAAAAGAAAGACAGAACTATGCAACTATGCATAGATTACCGTCAACTAAATAAGATGACTATTAAAAACATATATCCATTGCCCCGCATAGATGATCTGTTTGATCAGCTACGAGGAGCTACAGTGTTCTCAAAAATAGATCTGATATCAGGATATCATCAGGTAAGAATTAAAGATGAGTACATCTTCAAGACAGCCTTCAAAACAAGGTATGGACATTACGAATTTGTCGTAATGCCATTTGGGCTAACCAACACCCCAGCTGTCTTTATGTGCCTAATGAATAATATAATGCATAACTACTTAGATAAATTTGTTGTCATGTTTATTGATGACATCTTAATTTATTCTAAAAATGAAGCGAAACATAAGGAACACTTACGGATAGTTCTACAGGAGCTACGAGAGCGACAGCTTTTTTCGAAGTTCAACAAGTGTGATTTCTTTAAGGATGAAATCCAGTACTTAGGTCACGTAGTGACTAAGGAAGGGATTTCAGTTGATCCTGAAAAGATTTGGGCAATCGAAGATTGGCCAGTTCCAAAAGACATAACAGATGTTAGGTCATTTATGGGAATTATCGGTTATTACCGAAGATTTATTGAAGGCTTTTCAAAAATAGCTAATCCAATTACTTCTTTGCAAAAGAAAGGCAAGAAATTTGATTGGAACTTAAAATGTGAAGAAATTTTTAAGAAATTAAAAACCTTATTAACAAGTGCGCCTATTCTAAGAATAGCAGATCCTAATAAGGATTTCTTGGTATGCATAGATGTCTGTAATGATGGTTTAGGCGGTGTGCTGACTCAAGACGGGCATGTCATTGCCTATGAGTCTAGGAAGTTAAAGATCCACGAAAATAATTATGCAACTTATGATTTAGAACTTGCTGCTGTTATACATGCCTTAAAAATGTGGCGACACCACTTAATAGGTAGAAAGTTTATTTTAATGACTGATAATAAAGGTCTGAAATACCTTTTAGATCAGCCCAACTTAAATGCAAGACAATCAAGGTGGTTAGCCTTCTTGAGTGAATATGATTTTGAAATCCAACACATAAAAGGAAAATAAAATAAGGTGGCTGATGCTTTAAGCAGAAATGCAAAGCTGAACTTTACAGCAGCAATCAGCACTTATGCTTCTGATTTAAATGAACAGCTTACAGAAGGGGTAAAACAGGATGAAATTGATCAAAAATTACAAGTTACAGCTAAAGAAGAACCTATAGAAAGCTTAATAAAAGGCTATAGTCTTAATAAAGATGGATTTTTATTGTTTAAGAACAAACTGTATGTTCCTAATGTGCCTAAGGTTAAGTTGCTGATTCTGGACGAAGTTCATAAAACACCTTACTCAGGACATCCAGGTTACCAAAAGACTATAACCATGCTAAGGAAAGAATATTTCTGGCCTAATATGAAATCTGAAGTAGCTGAATATATAGCTAGATGTTTGGACTGTCAACAAGTGAAAACCGAACACCAACATCCAGCTGGTTTACTGCAACCTTTACGCATTCCTAGTTGGAAATGGGAAGTAATCAGCTTAGATTTTATTACTGGATTGCCCAGAAATCAAAATCAAAATGACTCAATCATGGCGGTGGTAGATAAATTAAGTAAAGCAGCATATTTCATTCATGTTAAAACTACTTACAAGGATGCCAACATAGCTGACATATTATTAAAGCAGATTTTTCAGTTACATGGTGTACCGAAGGTTATCATTTCAAACAGGGATCCTAAATTCACAGGGAATTTCTGGAAATCCTTGTTTAAGGGATTAAATACAACACTGAATTTCAGCACCTCCTTCCACCCTCAAACAGATGGACAGACAGAAAGAGTAAATCAGGTGCTGGAAGATTTGTTAAGGATGTATGTTAAAGATCAGCCAGGTAAGTGGGAAGACTACTTGCATTCAACAGAGTTTTCATACAATAACAACTATTAGTCATCAGCTAAGTTCAGTCCATTTGAAATTTTGTATGGCCATAAATGCAACACTCCTATCTCCTGGAATAATCCAGTAGATAGATTAGTGTTAGGACCAGAATTATTGAAGGAAATGGAACAGATTGTGAAACAAGTGCAGGAAAATTTGAAGATAGCACAGGATCGGCAAAGAGATTTAAAAAAAACTCCCAAACAGTTCCAGGTGGGTGAGCACGTGTTTATAAAACTAGCACCACGTTATTGTGGTCCGTTTGAAATTTTATCCAGAATTGGTCAAGTTGCATATCAGCTAGCGTTACCACCTAACTTGAAAGTGCATAATGTTTTTCATATTTCTGTTCTGAAAAAGTATGTTCATGATGCTACTCATGTGATTGATTGGAATGTTGTACAGGTGGAACCAGAAGGAGAAGTTCTGGTGGAACCGGACTGTATCCTCGGGAGGAGGGAAATTACTCTGCGGAACTGCACAATTGGACAGTTGAAGGTGCAATGGAAGCACCTTAGTCCTGAAGAAGCTACCTGGGAACTGGAAAGTAAGATGCGGGAAGCATACCCGAATCTGTTCCAGGAGGTTGCAGAGGATGAAGAATAAGTAACATCGACGACGATGTTACATTTTAAGGGGGTGTGTATGTCACATACCCCAATTTTGTAAAATAATGTTAATTGTTTTAATTATATTCCTGAGACATTATGTTAAATTTAATGCTAAGTGGGAACTGATGACTCAGCATAGTCAATAGAAGTGGAATGTAATTCAGAATATTTTATTATTAATAAATAAATTGTGGAGACAATAGCATGGGAGAGCTGTTAAAAAGAGGTTACTGGTCAAACTGGTGGATGGAACTAGGTGGAGGGAAAAAGACAAGTGGCAGCATCCTCAAACACTTCCTAAGTTGCAGGTGGAAACTTCCCTATATTTGGGGTCATGATCCCCCAAGAAAGTGGGATCAGAGTAGGTGGCTCATTAAATGACAACTAACCCAAAAAGATCAAGGCAATCTTTTAAAAGTACCCAATGAATAGAGCTGAGGTTGCTCAGATATTTTCCAGAGAGAATTCATTCAGGTGAATGATATTCAGGAAATTCATTGAGGAAAGAGGGAAAAATAGTAAGGAAGTTGTTCTGAGAGGAATGCTGCAGTAACTTGGTTTATTACAGCTTGTTAGCTGGGAGAACTTACTGATAAGTTCTGGATTAATACTGAGTTTGAAGACTAGTATCTAACTATTGCTGCACCTAGTTCCAGCCAGGGAGACCAGAGTAAGATCGGGGGTCCTGAGGAGTCGTTGTCTGAGCGCTCTCCAGGATTTGGTAGGGAGGAACGGCCTCCCATTGCTATTTTTGTCCAAAGCTTAAATAGGTTTTGTCACCTAACTGTCGTTGTTTTAGTAACTGTGAATGGTTGGATGTTATGGTAGTAGTTATTTAAATGGTTTAATGATGTGAGTATTTTAGTTTATCAGTAATAGAATCTGTAGATGAAGAATAAAGACCCACTGTGTTTTTCCAAATCTGGGATTACCAGACCGTACTCCTACACAGGGGTAAAATTATAAAAAAGATGGTATGATGAGATTGTAGAATGATAGATTGTTTCTTACCTATCATCAGAAGAATTATTTGTTTTACTGATAGTAGCATGTGTTTATAGATAAAATTATTCCCTTGTACAGTATTTTACTCTCAGTAATTCTATTTATTTGTAAAGAACAGATAGAAGAATATAATAGTTGTATTAAAGAAAGGTTAGACTAGGTATACCTGTGGTTTAAACCTTACAACTGTTTCTTCCAGTTTAAAGAATTCAACTTCTATATGCTGAAATGACAATACTGAAAGTAGGAGTAATTAAATAGTGTTTATAATCTACAGTTAAACCAAGCTATGTTAGACTGTGTGTATGTTTAGTGATGTAGTCATTTCATTACTTATTCTTCCTTTATTTTGACTGAGCTCGAACAATTCCAGAGCTGTTATTCTTTTTTTTTTATTAGATTGCAAATGAATGTTGCTATATATATATAATTATATGACATAGATTCTAAGTAGTACTATTTGATTTTTTTTATTTATACAAATAGATATCATAACTAAATAGATCGATTAAATATTTGTAGAACCTTATCTAGTGTTTATCATAATTTGCAGTGCAGTGTAATTAATAGTAAGTTTTTAGGATACTTTAATAATAGGTTAATTTATAAACAGAGAACAATTATTATTTCCATTTATACTTATAAAAGAACCTAAAAAGAGTTAGCAGTAAAGGTAATAACATTTTAGGTAGGGAAACTTTATCATTATAATAAGTAATAATTACTGCCTTACTATCTACTGTACAGAAATAATATTATTTCAGAAATCAAAATAATGTTTTAACCTATTATTGTTGAACAGAAATTTAATATAAAACCTATAACCCAGGTTACTCTATCAGTAACCTAAAAGAATGCCATTAAAACATTCAGACTTCATAATTTACAAAGAATAACCATTATAACAATTTATAAAATTCTTTGAGTAAATAATTAACCCAATATATTATTAACATACAGGAAAAACCCTACCAACTAATACCATAAATCATTTACAAAGAGTAAATTAGGTATTTATCAAATTTATAGACATCGGAGGTATCGAACTCAGATAAGCTCATTAAGCCGAGTTTACACACTATATTATTTCAAAACTGTACAGTCAACAAATTATTAATTCAAGAAAAATTGTATGGACAGCTTATAGCTCCAAGTTCAGGGTAAACCCTGTCAAAATTAATAGTATGTACTGAGGTTCATCAAAAGGAAGGAGTTTATCTCCTTTTCACCTCACGGCTACCAACATGAGTTACAAAATAAAGCTTACAAACTGTACAAACAGTATATATATATATATATATGCATGCTTTACACAGAAATCAAATAAAGACCCAAAACCCACAGTCTCCGCTTCAGCCAAGACCCCATGCTAAGTGAAGAGTTGAAAACTCTTTTAACAGAGTTTAGGTTCACTAACTGAACCTAAGTAACCACGAGGTTTACACATCACGAAACCAAAAACCACGACTGCCCTAAGCACCAGCAAGGAGGAGAACGCCATGGATAAAAACCAGGCTTACCGGGAGTAGCCAGCTGTTGAAGTCTCGCATCTTCCACGCTAAGAGGAGAAGACCAACCCTGTAACAAGGATAATTTTAATATTAAAAATATTACCAAAAACTATTGTTTGTTTAATATTTTTATATGAAAAGAAAATGAAGGAAAAAAAAAACCTGTATCTTACCTTAGAGTCTAACAGTTATATGCCCGCTAAAGAATAGTAAGACAACCCCCAGCAGGAGGAAAGGTAAAGCCTTCATTTACCATAGAAGAGAAGGAGCTCGCTGGAGAAATAAGCAACCTGTCACGATCGAGGACGATTCACAGTACAAGTTAAGGCGATGACCCACACAGTAAAGAGTTTGAGCAATGGGTACCAATGGAGAAAACCCTAAGAGAATCGACGGTGCTCAATATATAACAACAAGCTATTCGACACAGTATCTTCCTCAGAACGTAGTAGATGAGCCCACGAGGAGCTGAACCAGCATAGGGACTGCTAGCAGATAGTGCAAGCAGTGGAACGGACCAAGAGGTTTTGCAGAGCGGCCGGAGGCTGAAGGAAGTGGAGGAATGAAGACTAGGGTTTGAGTCAAACCTTTTTAAACAACAGTGCATGGCTGGGAAGAGCCCACGTAACCCTTTTAATAATTGGCATGCAGTGGGTAGGAACATTATAGTTCCACGAACAAGATCTCCAATGATTTTTTTTAAAACCAAATCATATCGTGGGGATTCCACAAGGTTTGTTATACCTTAGTCAACCACCTGCATTATAAAATCAGCCATGTAAACATTAGAGTCATGTTTAGAAAACATTATAACGTAGAACTTGTTTATCTTTTGGTCTAACACATTTATGTATGAGGATTGTATTGTATGTTAATGAGACATAAGAACAAAAGGAAAATAATAGTTACCATGGCGTAGCTTGTTTATAAAACTAATTTCTATATTATCTATTGCCCTAGTTCACAAATGAAGGTAAAGGGAATAATAATATAAAGTCTATACAATTGTAGTAATCAAATGAAGTTATCAATTGATCATGATGATGGTTTTACTTTTGACCTTATGATCATTCTTTGCTTGTAAGATAACAATCCTATTAATATTCATAGAATCATTTTTGTGACAATTAGTCTTTTATCAAATTCAAGTTCGAAGGTTATAAAAGATATTATAAGAGTCATTATATGATAGGTAGCTTGGGTGAGTTAGCCTTCTTTTCTTGATAGTATAGTTATGAAAATCATAAAGCAGTAATTGAGTATATAAATCTAGGAATGAATTAAAGGTATTTCATCCAAATATTGACCATGGAATAGAAATAGTATTCCAAAACAATACAGATCCTTAAGTACTAAAGGAAGACTTTAAAAGTAACTTGTATCAAGTAACAAACCTTGAAAATTCTTGATTTAATAAAAGTATAAGTTTGGTATTTAAAACCTCCTTATTCTTTTACAATTGCAGTTGCAATTTCAATCATGGTGTGGTCCAGTAATTTAGGAACAATTAAAATTAAATCTTTGACTTTGTGTTTCCGTCTTACTTACTGAGCTAGTAAAGAAATATTTATCGCATTTTGCACTTACAGTTAGTATGAACATCAAATGGTTTCATACTTCATAGGAATATTAAGTCCTGCTTTCATGAAGGAAAGATAGCTGCTATCTTCACTAGTAGAATTCATTTCTCTATCAGTAAGATCTTAAAAGGAATCGTGGTTTAAGCTTTACCTTTATAGGCTTGAGAAATCTGAGTAGCATGTATATACTTTTACTGAATTAATTTTTGTACAGCGAATCTTTACTGAAGTACTTTAGAAATTCGTTAGCAGCTCTGAACATCTTACCTGTATATCTGTAGAGAAGGAAAACTTCTGCGTTAGCTCGGAAGCTAAGTAAGCCTAGTTTTTCATGACAATCCCACCTTGTGGTCGCAAACAGAAAACAAATCAGTAATTGAAAAGAAAATATTCTATAAAGATAAGCATAGTCAAAAGATCATTCAGATAGGAATCTAGTAACATGGAACTAATCAAACAGTTAATGACTGTATTTAATGAAATTATAAGTATTTAAAAAATTTTAAAATTTTTGGAAAATTTGGGGTTTTGACAGACCAAGTGGTCGATTCAGATTTATCTGTGGTTGATCCCACTCTTCCTTTGGAGAGTGAAGTTAAAGTGGTTGATTCGGTATAATTTCCACCCAATCCCACTCTTTCATCAGAGAGTGTTAAGACTGAAGTAGCCTCTTTGACCAAATCTTCGTCTTGTTCTTCTCTTCCAGTAGAGAATGAACTGAATCCTACTGAAGTTTTTATGCTTCATTTTGATTGTTCTCGACAAGAGGAAATGTTGTCTGTTTCAACAAAACCCTCTCCAAGTAATGAGGTTATTTCCTTTGACTGGAGTAACCTAAAAAAGTCTCATCTTCATTCACGTGTTCCTTTCCAGATAGTTGTGAATGTTACTGCTAGGCGCACTATTGTTGACGAAGGGGCTTTTGTTAGTATTCTATCTTCAACTGCTTGGCAAGCTTTAGGTTTTCCTCAACTTGTGCCTGCCACCGACCAGATACTGGCTTTTAATCGCTGACCTACTGCACCTTTAGGAACCCTTCCTTATTTCCCTATTACATTAGGAGGGTGTTGGCAAGCAACACCCTTCGGAGCATTTTTAACACAAGTAATTTGAAGATTGATAATTTTCAAACAACATTGGTTATTTTTGTCTCGATAAAAAAACTCATCATGGATATCTTGGGAGTGCCCTAAGAATCTTTGATTCTTAAGGAACTCCTGATAGAAGCTTACTTGACTGATTGATTCGGATGGGTTGAACATCAGTTATAGCAAAACTCGACTCTTATGATCTTAATTCTTCATTTCTGTCAATCATCAGGAGGGCTATAATTACAGAAGATTAGTAGCTCCTATTTTCCACTCATCACTCATGTTTGATTAAAATTAAATGAATTTATTAATTATTAATTCAAACTAGTTACTGCATGATGTGATAACTGTTATTGTCTGATTCATATCGAAAATCTGGTGAAGCTTCATCACTTCTGAATTATTTATCTTATCTTAGTTGTCATAAGTTTTAAAGTGGATTTAATGTGATCTTCATGAACCCTAATATACTATATTCTCATCGCTTATTTCGAATTCGTATTTCTGAAATGGGTTAGTATCCGAGTTTGTGAAGAAGGTCTAAAGTCACTTTTTAGGTTTTGACATTGGTTTGGTCACATTATAAAATTATTCTCTGATCGATTTTGACCTTTACCCTAAGGTATTGATTATATACTAAAGTGATCACCTTATTATGATTGTATTCAATAAATGAAGGATTAGGGATTTTCAAAATTATTTAGTCATGTGTTAAAAAAAATGAGTTAACCTCCATTATCAACACGTTATGAAATCACAATTAATGCTGAAGTAATGGTGGAGATAGGGTTTTGGTAGTTATGTTGCTTGACGGTTGTTATCCGTCAATCTTAAATCATGCAAACATCACTTGTAAAAACTCACCTGCGTGACTCTCCTACGGCTCATTATGTTTTGATAAGTTATTTTCGAAACCTCTTTTCTCTACCAATTCACATTATGATGAACTTACAAGGGGATTTTCAGGGTTTTGATAGTATAGGGTATTTTGGAGTATTGCTGGTAATGCCTAGGCTGTTGATAAATCGACTACATATTTTAATCTGTATTTCAAAAATCCTAGAGGTTTGTTTATCTAGTTCGACGGGATTTGTGCACATGTGGGAGACGTTGAACTTAGGCTGTTTGAAAAATTCATTTCTCGAGCCATTGGCTTGCCACAAACCGGTGAGAAGTGGTATAAAGGAAATAATATTAAGAGTGACCAATGGAAAGGGTTTCTTACCCCTGCTCATCGACAAACCAAGTTCAAATCCGGCTTTCCATCTCGGTTATTAATGAAGAAATGGAGGGCTCTTTTGGAGCTAATCATCAGGTATGTAACTTGCGAAGGTAGGCTGTCTCAGACGCAATTTTATCACCTTTGGCTATTGATGATATTCAAAGGGTACCCTGTCAATATGCCCTTTTTAATTTTGAACATTTTTCACAAAATGGAATCCACCTATCAGTCTAATGTTGGGGATAAAAATAGTATTTTATTCCACCATGGGTTAATTAAAATTCTTGTGTCCTGTCAATTGGAAGAGCTAGGTCAAACATGGGATTCTTTCCTTGTACGAAATGGGTTTGGTACTAACGAGGAATGGCCCAAATAGAGGCCTAGGGTGAGACATAGGTGTGTTAACAATGAAGAGGCCGATATTGAAATTGAGGACTCTGGTTCTCAGGGTGATTTGGGTGATGAAGGGTTTCAACCTAACCAAAATCTAATTCTTGATGATGTAAAAGTTGAGGCTGAAACTAGTGCTGAAACTCCTGTTAATAATTCTCGGGGTTAAGTAATGAAAACCCCAATTCCCTTAACTTGTTAAAACAAGAATTATTCTCATTCACAAGTTGATATGAAGCAAACAGAGGCTAAAGATCAGACTAGTTGTGCTATGAGCAATCGGGCTATACACAGAACAACACATAGCATGACATCCGCTTTGCTAGCTAGGAGGAATTTGAGTGTTGGGGATATCTTAGTTATTGAGGTGAGTCACTCTTCAGACGTTCGACCAAATCCATCTCCCATTGGTCCATCTGTGCTAGACCTTAAATACGTGTTTGTCTCTGCAAGTGAGGTTGTTGACAGTCAGGAAGTGAATCACGAGGGTGACAAAGAAATTGATAGAAAGCCTTACCTAGCTGAAGAATCCCAAATAAACATGAATAGAGATTCAAAGGATCAAACTAATCCCAATCCTTATGCCCAATTGATTTCCTCCCTGCAAACAGATTTAAAGGAAGCACAAGTTATACAGACAATTGCCCTGGAAGAAATTACAGCTTTAAAAGCTGAATTGATCACCTGGATTGAGAAATGGGATGTGTTAAGAAGAAAGAAGTTGAAATTCAAAGAACTAATTAAAAGGATTTTGTTAAAGAATCAAAGGTTGAAAAACAGAGTAGGATTAACAGGACCAGAGCTGTCAGGTTCAAAGATAAACTGAATGAAGCTAAGAGAAGTGTACCTATTCAATTCTTAGTCGAGTCGGCCTTAAAAACCTGATATTTTGTTTTTCCAGTGACTTCTAAATTTTTTCTTCTGTATCTTACGTTATGCCTACAGAGGATTTTGGATAGATACTTAAAGGTTAGTGATGTTTTGGTTTCATCAGTTTTGGTTTTCAATTCATGGTCTAAATGATTAAATTGAGATATCTACAGAATTAAAATTCTGCAGATATCTCGCTCATGCTTAATTGATCATCATTAAATCTTGCTAAACAATTTTTTGTTAAATATTTACAGGTGTCAAAGAAGCTGTTGGGATAAAACTGGTTGCTGGCCTACATTCGTGTCTTTTGACTGTACGTGGCTACTCAATGAAGAATGTTCGGGATTTACAACTAATTGATGCTCAGTGATTGCTTCATTCCTATCTCTAAGCTTCTATTGGCATGGATTATCCAATATGGTGTTACTATGATTTGGAGAGTATAACACTAGATTTTCTCCAGTAATTTAACCTCTTGGCGTATCTATCTCTCCGAATGGTTTTGTAACAACATGCCTACAATTTTGGTCGTGGTTGAACCATATTTGGATAAGATTTGGATTTTTTCCTAAGGAATAGGATTTCTAGTTAATCAGTTGTAGTCTTTTAGTTTCCTTTATAAGCAACTTCTAAACTGAAGCAAAGGGTTGGGATCCTGGAACTTGTTACGAACAAATATAATACAACACTTAATATTATTTTGTATATTTGTGTTCCTTTAGAACTATTTCTGAGGATTACTAGATTTTACAGAGATACTGAAGACATTAGCTAAGTCTATCAGTTATATCATGCTGTCTTAATGTTGTTTTTCCTGTGTTAAATTTACTTTTCATATGTATGTATCTTTATATTATATGTGAAAGCACTTTTGTTAATGGATTCTGAACAAAGTACTTAGTGTTGAAGTATGGATGATTAGTTGTCATGTGGGAAAGTAAGTGAGCTTCTTCATGATTCTTTTCTCCAGTTGATAATGATATGGTTTTATACGAAGTACTAACTGTGTGAGTTGACTTTGTTCATTTTGGCGTTAGTACTTGGGTGTATTTTTCATGCTTCAATACTGTGTTAAAATTTATTTCGATTATGAGTTTTATTTCATGTTCAAATTAATTTATGATAAGTTGTTATTTTATTGTAAGTTGATTTAGATCTGTTTCTCTTGATAATAGGCTCTCCTAACATTGAAGTATCATAGATCGAATTTTTAAATAAAACTTGTTATCAGAGTATTAATTCAAGCTCCCAGTTTGGGATAGTTATATTGCATCTTAGGTCATTATAGAGAAGGATTAGGAGCTACTATTATTTTTCTGTTTTAGCTTAAGGTATTTGTTAGCCTTACTTAGTCATTTTAATTAGATCTTTTGATTTGAGTGAAGATTTGATTAAGTAGAACTTACCATCTACATCCCAAGAGACTCTCTACCTTAAGAGCACATTTTACAGGTAGCAGGGCCTTTATCATTTAAAAAACAGTTACACCAAACACATACAAGATTGCACTAAGTCGAGTGTGTGGGCTACTATTTTCAGTGGTTGGCCACAAGACCCCATAGGTCACATTTGTCGGCCAACAGAGGGAAAATTGTTTGTATCAATGTTATGGTGGTCCAAGGTCCTTTAGATTTCAATCTGCTCCTTGGACGTGATTATGTTTATGCCATGAAGGCTGTTGTGTCCACAGTCTTTAGAGTTATGCATTTTCCCCATGATGGGAAGATTGTGACCATCGATCAACTTTCTTTTGTTACACCTGACCATCGCATTACTCCTAGTAATCATACTTCCCTGAATGTGCCGCATGTTCTTGTGGCTCTTTCCCCTTCTATTTAGCTTCTTCCCATCATAGGTAAAATGGGGGGCATGGCTCTAGTATATGGACATCATAATGGAGCTAAGTTGCTAGCTTTTATGAAATGGGGGCAACCTACCAACCTCTGGATATCATGTTGGATAGGAGCAGGACTAGAGCATAGTTTTCTTTTGGTTTCAAGCTTGTTAAAAAATAAAACCACTCCTTAAGCATAGTTTACCTTTTGGTTTCAAGCTTGCATAAAAATTAAATCATTCTTGAGCAAAGTTTTCCATTCTATGTCAAGCTCGTTAAAAAATGAAATGTATCTCCTCTAGCATAGTTTAGCTTTTGGTTTCAAGCTTGCATAAAAATGAAATCATTCTTGAGCAAAGTTCCCATTCTATGTCAAGCTTGTTAAAAAATGAAATGGATCTCCTCAAGCATAGTTTACCTTTTGGTTTCAAGCTTCCATAAAAATTAAATCATTCTTGAGCATAGTTCATTTTCTATTTCAAGCTCGTTAAAAAATGAAGTAGGCTTCCTTAAGCATAGTTTACCTTTTGGTTTCAAGCTTGCATAAAAATGAAACCATGTTCCAAGCATAGTTACCTTATGTTTCAAGCTTGGGTAAAAATGAAACAGACCCCCTTCCCTCGAGTCGAGTCTTCACTTTAGTGTTAGAACTTGAACCTTCTTTTTACATGCCCGGTTCTCGTTCTTCCTACCCCCCTGGTGAACATTTTCACATTAGTATCCAGGTTTTTTAGGTTGGGTATGGAAGAAGAATAGTCAAATGAGATGAATATTGGGGGCATGTCGAGCCCTTAGCAACCATGCTAAGGGTAAGCTTTGCTAGCAATCACGCTAGGGAAAGATTCCAACCTCTGTATATCATGTTAATGGACTTTTTCAAGCATAATTTACCCATTGGTTTAGAGCTTGTGTAAAAATGAAACCAATCTTTGAGCATTCTTTCAACTGATCTTCGAGCTCATTAAAAACAGTAAGATGGTGTTGAGCTTACTTTTCATTTTTCATGCTCTGGTTAAAACATGAAATTTGGTTTGAGCTTAGTTTATTACTTTTTCGTGCTCTAGATTCAAACATGAAAAAAGTCTAATGGAGTCCTCTTTAAACTCTTTTTAGGATCCCTAAATACGAAAAGATTGTCAAGTGATCTTATTTTCTTCATTCTTGTTAAAGTATTTGAAGAGTCGTTCGTCCAATGGTAGGTTATCTCTTTTTCGATTCGGATAGGACTATTTATGAAAAAGGAACACTCCAACCAATCATGACTGGAAGAGTTCCCTAAGGTATGATTTTATGCTTTTTTGGGCCTTAGGGACTAAATCATACAAAAAAGGACCCCTCTGGAGTATTCTTCCATAATCATTCAGAATTTCTAAACATGAACGATACTGAGTTTTCTTTCATTGGACTCATTAAATTAAACATTGAGAGCCCTGTTTTGGGAACGAACCCCTCCTCTCTCAGATTCGTTAAACATATGATTCTAGACTTGTATTCCGACAAGCTATATCGAGTGTTTTTTACCCTCTTCAAACTCATAAAACCAAAAAGAGGCACTCATAGACCATGATGGGGGTAATGGGAAAGGAATCATTTTGCAAATAATGGTAGTTTTTTGTCATTACCTTTGAACATGGCACTTGTCTGCACATCATGTCAGTCAATTGGGTATTCAGCTGATCTCCGCGACGCTCCACTTTCATGAGTCTGTTGCCGCCTTTCACACACCTGGGTTGTGTGGCAGAAATCTTCAAGAAACTCGGTGTGTCCTTAGGGGAAAATCTCGAGTCAAGGTTGTCACCTTGTTCTTGACTCCTCCGTTTAGGCTCAACTCCTAACGAATCCAAGGGGCGTAAACCCTATTAAGTTACTAAGGCTAATTACTTAGTATGGTGATGTTAAAGTGAATGAATTACTTAGGAGTTTGAAATTTAACCATAAACAACCATAGATGACAAGATACAAAATGAACGCACAAAATCACAATGCTGAGACACAATATATATATATATATATATATATATATAGCAAGAAAATAACCAGTGCCTTAAATGGAGTAAAAAAGAAATCAATATACTTGCATGCGCTTGGAGTGAATGTTTTGCAATTGCCTCTTGGTACGTTTTAAGTTAATGTGAAATATGAGTTGATTAAAATTAGGTGAAGGGGTGGACTCCAGATGTACCCGAGAGTACTAGGAGTATGTCCAAAACTAAACCTTCACAGCTACCCGCAAGGAATATGTGGGCTGAATGGAGTCTCTGGGGCTATTTTTCTTAATGCACCTGTTAGGGTGTGATAGAGATCGACGCCCCGAGGTCACTTTTCAGAAGTTCCCACTTCCTTTGCGTATTTTTCCACCGTAATGGTTTGATCTAGGTGTTGGATTTTCACCTAATGGTTTGTCAATTTGGGAGAGTGAATCCTAATTATACTAGCCACTAAAGTGCTTTTGATACAGCTTGACTGATCAAATGAACCACATCCAAGTGCATAGCATACACACCGGAGTCTTGTCAATTTTAGTAAATTTTGAGATGGATGTTCTTGTTAAAAAGAAAACCCTCCAGGAACCTCTTTCGGTCCAAGTGGACCTCAATCGGGGAATCAAGGAGGGGTTGATTTTATTATGGTTACTGAAACAAATGATGATATAAAATGAATCATAAAAAGATAAGCAAACCACAATTTTCTAATTAGACTACCACGAACATTTCTTCGCCTTTAGGCTCAAAAGGAGGCTCATGGGGTAAGTATTAAAGTTACTTTGAAACCAATAGAAATGGAATACGGAAATGATTTTAAATCAAATTATACTACCATGTAGATTAGTACTATGCTATATTGAAAAAATATGAACGAAAAGAAAAAAATGACACGGACGCAAATCCCCCCAGGGGGGATGGGGAATGGACTCGAAAGATCCTATTCATAATTATATTTATTAACAGCGGTTACAATATCAGAAAACTGATATGATTCCTCTTGATTCTTATACAGAATGAAACCCAGATCTTACAAAGTGCAAAAATTAAAGATTTCAGTAAAAAAGGGAGACCCCTGGGGGGATTCAGAAGGCCCAAAAGTCACTTTCGAACACCATATCCTCCTCTTTTATGTTATACATCATAAAAACCAGCAATATTATTAGACTGAAATATTCCCAAAATCACTCTGAAAGTACCTTTGGGTCAGCTTACTTTTAACCAAAAAAAGCTAAGTAAAAACTAGTTTAAAAAGGTAAAAAGGGAACCAAGGAAAGCAAGATTTGCTTGGAATATTGGCTTTCATTTTAGGCAGCCAATATTATGTGCAATTATTTCTATATTTATCTTTTATAACATCAAACATAAATCTAATGCATGCAAGCTACAAATTCTCTTTAAAATTCCATGCAAAAAGGATGATTTACCTAAAGCTAGATCTAGAATGCTTATGAAACCTTTTAAGAAAAAGATCTAGATTATGGGATTTGAGAAGATATATATATGTTAAATTTAATTTAATATAATATATCTAAACAATATCAAAGCTATGAACAAAGTAACCAGGTAAAAAAAATTGATTTTCAAGGAGGAAAAGGAGAAGAGAAGTGCTTGTTGTTGAAGCAGATCTGCAATGGAAACTTGGTAGTGGAATACAGAGGGGAAATGTCTTCAAAAAGATTTTGAATGTACAGTGGAGTCAAACTAGATCCACAGCTCATCCAATCCTTGCTACCTGAAAGCTAAACACACAATCCTGCACGAAACCTCATGAGATATGGATATATATATGAAAAAGACACAAGAATTACATACAAATAAACTTATTAAACATGTATAATCTAGATATTCTAACATGTATGCTATGATATATAAGAAAAAAAAGTAACCTTACTTGCCCAACTATACTCCTATTGATTCAGCTGAATCGTTCAAGCCAGAGAGGGTTTAGATGCAGAATTTGAGAGAAAAGCCAGCAACATCAATAGCCGTAAGACAATGCTTAATCCACACATATGAGAGTATTACACCATTTGGACTCCAAAGATTCTTTATTTCAACAATCTAAAGATTACAACAGTATTACAATAGCAAGCCCTTCAATCCAACTCTAACTAGCTTGTAAGAGGGAGCTTGTGCCTTCATTTATACAAAAAATCAGGAGATCCAACCTAGGGGGGTGCAAATCCCAAGGAGACAGATCAAATCAGGTGATGGAGAGTCAATCAATGCCTAATATATGTCTAATTGAGCTATATCTAAGTCTTACTGAGTGCAATTGTTAATTGGAGAGTCGATTTGATTGACACCTCAACCTGTTGACTGAAGCATCCACCAAAACTCATACAGATGAGCCCAAACATGTGGAGGAGAGAGGGAGGGAGAAATTCCCCATAAAGGATGCTGAAGATCAACTCTGGATCTGATTTGATCACCTCCTTTAGTCAAGGATTTGTCAAATCTAGTCAATCTGCTTCAGATTTGACTGATTTCAATCAAATCAGCTAAGAATCCACTGATCTATGATTTTGGATTTGCTCCATTATTCATTAATTTATTAATTAAAATAATCAATAATTGATTTTTGGGGCTTTCTGACCTGAGTGATGGAAAATCACTCAGAACTAGGAAATAGTGGGTCCATGGGTTTACATGGTTCTCTTAGCTTTAAAATGAGCACCTACATGACTGAAACTGATTATTTGGCCCACTTTTATTACAAAATCAATTTTTCCAATTGAACTATTAAAAAATAGCCTAAGTTTTGGAAAAATTAAATTTTAATAAGAACATTGCAAAAATTAAAAATTTAAAAAAGTTGAAAAAACCTAGGGGGACTTAGACATGTTCATATGACTCGACCATGATGCCTAGCATGTTTATACATTGACACATAGGCTCTAATAACCTCAATAGGCCTAAATTCCAAGCCAACCACCCCAACTTTGGAGGTATGGAGTGAAAACTCAGAAATTATCAGTCGTTTATTCAACAACCAATAATAACCAAGGGAAAAAACACCCTGGGCTAATCAGATTGACAAATAAAGTATATGAGACCAATTCTTTTACAGACACTATCATGCTAGAACATTTATTACAATTCCCCCATGGGGTATGAACATGTGATATAGTACAACAAGCACTTCCCATAAGTACTTCCAAAGGTCTTTTGAAGTCCAAACAAGTTATCCTTGTCCGGTTCACTAGGCTCACTTGATGAAAAACCACTAAGTACAACTTAGGTGGTAACAGAGTCATGTCACTCCTTTGAGTCTTTCAAAAGAATGCATTATCCACTGTCGCACTATGTGTTTGTCCCGTTCAGTCATGCTGCCTAGTCTTTTTGTCGTGCCACCTGATGTTCAAAGGGGATTTGAAGAAGTTTGACCTCTGCAGTCCACACAGTCTTTGTGCCAGTATTTTTGAGTTAGTCGTATGGTTACTACATTCACATCATTCCAGAACTATGTTCTGACTTTCGTGTCATCAATGTAGGACTCATCATGGCCCTCCTTCAACGAGACTTTTTCCCATCGACATCATCTCTTCATCCGAGAAATAGTCTTAGAAACAATATTTGGTACCTTGAGATCTATATTCCTTAATGACATATTCTCTCGCTCTCGACATAGGTTCACATCATTGGCCTTTGATCGATAGAATCAACTAGGTGTTCAACATCAGGACATCTATTCACACTCAGTAGATTGTACTAGGGTACCTTGGGAATCATTGACATTAATGGTGATCTCCCTCGCACTTGTTAACTATCCACATCATTGGCTGGTAATCAAGTGGTTTCTACTGTGTTCGACTTCAGATCATTGTAATCACATGGATAGAATCGTACTTTGTAGAAGATGAGACGAAGACCCTGGGTGTTTGTTTTCCCCAGGTTGTGATGGAATTTTGTATATCTAGCATGGATCCACATTTTTATGGTCATGGCTATGCTCGAATTTGTGTATGTATGACATAAATATACATTTTTATGTCTGGTAGCTATGTCCAAGTTTGAGTCCTCTATCACATGGATCTACGTTGTATTCTAGTAGCCATGCTTGTTTATTCCTCTCATGGATCTGCCTTGTATTGGTCTGCAACCATGAGTTGGTTACTCGTGTCTGTGAATCAAAATATTGATGTACTACAAATGCCTACTTACCAACATGCTCCGATCGAGCCAACATTTTCACCTTGTAGCAATGACTTGTTCTCTCAAATCTCTCATTTATCGTATCCCTCTAAGAATCATGCTTTGGGGGGCATCCTGTTATACCAAAATCGTGTCATCATCATGTGATAAGACCTTTGACATACCTATTTTCCCTTAATCCCAACACTTGGAGTGGAAACCCATGCTGATTGTCAATATTTCATGAAAATTCCCAACACCACACTTTCCTTGTTGTCCAGGAGCGGTACCTTGCTCACACCGCCTATCCCTTGTTGTTCACAAGCGGTGCCACCGCTTATGACTCTTAGTCCATAAGCGTTTCTTACGAGAACCACTCTGTCATTGAAGGAGAAACGCGGTACCCTGGGTAAAAAGGGAAAAAGAGAAGTTTCTCAAGCCTTCTAGATCATGAACCTTGTGTCCTCCCTTATCCTTATCATTATGGGTCAGTTGAGCTCGAGATCCCTCATTCTAGGATCTTAGAGGCCACCTCATCCACTAATCTCTCAACCATCCCTATCCATTGAGCCTTATAAATACAAGCTCATATCTATGGTTGAGGGGGAGAACTCTTAAGGTATTGTTGTGATGTTGGATTGATTACTGGGCCCAAGCCATTGAAGAACATAGAGAGAAAAAATTCAGAGCTTATGGGGATGAGAGTGCTTGGTTTCATGGAGATGCATGTCAACACTAAGGCTTAACTGGTTGTAAACTTCTCCATTTTATCTTAATGCAAAGCTGATTTCCGTCCCACATTACTGTTGTTGTTTGATTTCACATGTATGTTGTTAGATTCATTAGTCACTAACATGGATCAGTAGATTATATTCTGGAAGCTTTGATGTGTTTGCATGTTTATTATTGTTGTAGGTACACAGGGTTACTATCGAAGCATCACATTCCAAGTATCTACAACGTTTAGGGAGGGTCTTCAACCTTTGTCCTTCATTTGTTCTGGATCTGAACCATTCAGACCAGTGGAACACGTTACTTTCTGCAGAAGGTCAAATATTCCTGCTAACAATTTTGACAGAGCATCTTTGTAATCTGACTTCATGTTTAAAAAAACTGCATAAAAAAATATCACAAAATAATTTGGCACTTCATCATTCCATGGAAATATACCATAGGGAATCAAGAATATATCGTATAAATGGTGTGCAATATCGAGGTGCTTGAAATATTGTACCTTTAACATCTTTCTCTGCACTCCTTCTTTAAAAGTAAACATTGAAATGACATCTGCTTTTGATACCCTCTTCTCTATATCAACCCACTTGTTAGGACCCATCACCTAATCCTTCAGTATTCTCATCAAGTGAATAAAATAATCTATCGTTAGCTCAACACTTCTATAGGCACCAATAAACTTTCCTAAATATTGCAAAAGTATTTGCAAAATTTTTCGGCTACCAGTTGGGAGCTCCAAGTTAGCAATATCATCCATTAATTTGTTATGGTGGGATGTGCATTATTCAAGGGTGACATAAAGAATATCATTTTCCCAAGGAAGAGCATCGGGTATATCTAAAGGATAAATGGTCATGGGATTACAACCATGTCCTTATTCGACACTAGCCCTTCGCTGACCTTGACCCTTTCATTGAGCATTTTCATGAACTTTCTCTTGGTCCCTTGTAGAATCCTCAACATCTCCACCCCTTGTATAATCACCCTCATTTTCTCCAAATGTATCACCCTGATTTTCCGCAAATTCATCATCACCCTAACCCTCTCTGAATGCATTTCCATAACCCTCAGCAGAACCACGATCCTCTACATTTACACATGTGATCATGTATAATTTAGTATATAAAGACACAATCATATATATACACAAGTGCAAATTAGTAAATAATTTAAATAAATTTTATATATCTATATATCTATCTATATATATATATGTGTGTGTGTGTGTGTGTGTGTGTGTGTGTGTAACATATTACAAATAAAATGTGGTTGGTATATTGCTCGTTCTCTAAAATGAGTACCAAAAGAGGGCAGTCACTCATGAGATGAATCAAACAATCGACCAGACACAGATGTTTTCCTACTCTCACGAGACAATCTTTTACGTCGTCTCTTGACAATGAAAAATTATAACAAAACTTAGTAAAATCAATGAACAAGACTTAAAAAATTATAAATATGCATGCATACTAAAAAAATTTCATGTGCATAAATTTTAAACGCATACCAATTGTGTGCCGATATAATACGCTAGAATATCTAGATGTGTTTGACCATCATCGAGAGTGAACATTTGAAGGTCTTTCACTAGATGTAGGTGTGGTATTAGGCGTTTTTTTCTCAATAGACATACAAGTATATATTTGACTCAAGGAATGAGTGAATGCCTCATCTCGATCCATCTTTACTATATATATCCTATAAACATCAAAACAAGCATCAATGAACTAATGCAGTTTAGCCAATGGAGACCAATGATAAGATTTCTATGTATTTTAGCTCATAGAAATATTTTGAGGACATAAAAAACAATTCAATATATTTATTGTGTGCCCCTCTTTCTAATGTGAAACTGTGTTGTCTCGACAGGTATCCCCCTTTCTTTATCCCAAACAAGCCATTCCTCATCCCGAACAAGTATCACTCTTATTAAACTCATTTCCATAGTGGTCGTGCTTGACATACTCATGGTTAATAAAATCGATTATGATCATGAGAGATTACAAAAATTACAAATATTTTGGGATTCATTAAATACTAAATCATTATTATATGCAACCCTATGAAGGACAAAAATCCTCCTTTAAGTAGGATTGAAGGATCAAAATTCCTCCTTCATATGGGACTCACATATTTGGCTTGATTTTCAAGGTTATGATGTTAAATTTTCTAGTAAGTGTCCATATTTTGTTAAATTTTCTAGTAAGTGTCCATATTTTATTGATATTGTGAGGTCTAGTAAGTTTCTTTAAAATATTCATAAAAGAAATAAACATAGATTTTCCCAACCAAATATATTATAATGTGATCCATGATATTTTCATTTTATTGATTTGTTTTAATAGTTTTTAGTATTACATGACACCGACAGAACAATAGACCACGCGGGAAACTACATACCAATATATTGCTAGAAATCAGATAGAAATACAATATGAATGTTCTAGCCTTGATTTAACTATAGAAAGTTCAAGTTGGTAAAATTTATATTGTTCCTTTATGGTGTAATGTATTTTCTTTACAATTTATATTTTTCATTTATGTTGTAATGTATATTTTTTTTTATCATGAGGAATAAGTACATTGTTTATGTGGCTAATTCCTATTTTATGGAATGTTGTGGTGAAGCAAATTCCTTGGTATCATTGGTATCCTAGGGCTGCAATATACACACCTAATGGTAGACCTCGCAACATGAACATCATGACACATTGTTATAGATAATTTTACCACACTTGGTAGATCACATCTTTATGGCCTTTCATGTCCCTCTGCAGACCCCTTGGAACCCCTTTTCTCAATTTATACTC
>LPNX010604630.1:0-97111 GCA_001517045.1 Pseudotsuga menziesii | reverse complement strand
ACTGTTTTTAAAAAATAAAAAGTTTGTTAGTTTGTACCAAACACATAAAGAAACCTAGGGAAAATGGTAATTTTGTTATAAAATGAAGAGAAGGTATAGGAATAAACCAATGGTGGGCATGAAATCTCCTCCCTTCCACTTGAATCAGCTCCAAATTCTCCAATGCCTGTCGAAATCTCGCTCCAAATGCTGCGCTGCCCGTCGAAATCACGTTTCTGATAATGAAAATGAACTCGGGACTGTGTATTTTTTTATTTATTTATAATTTTCATATCACGTGCGCATTTTATAACTACAAAACGCGTGTGCGTTTTGTAGGTATATAACGTGTATGCGTTGTATAGTTATATAACGCGTGCGCGATGTGGTTTCCTATCCTACATGTCATATGACATGTCAGGATGGGGTTGAACCATACCAAGTGCTATGTCAAGCTCGGGTTGATGTATTTTTTGGTAGCATGATGTTGTTTTTGAAAACTAGGATTGCATCTTAAAGGTCCATCATCTTCTTGCACTGACCCATAAATAAGGACTTCCTCTTCTAAATAGTCATAGGATGCACTTGCAATGCTAATATTTGAACACTTTGCTAAGAATTTTGGGAAAGATGAATCAAATTTATTTTTGACAACTTCAGGAAAACAAATTTCACCAAGTATACCAAGCTGAATAGAAAAACATGTGGTAATAGTGTAAGAATTGAGAACCATGTTATTAGTTTATTGTTGCACCTAAGATTACCTCAAAATCATGCACGTGTTTAAAGGAGGCAAAAGTAAATGGAGCAAACTAATCTCCTCAAGGTTTTCCTTCTAGTAAAACATCCTCCTATCGTGATAGTATGGTGTTTGAGAATATCATGGCATGTAGATGCTTTTAATCATGGAGTTGAAAGTGAATTTTCAATGGCATAGTCCCTTTCCTAGACGAGGATAGAATAAACTTATAAAATAACCGACATGAACACCACTAAATGCTTGCTTCTTGATGTTAGATCCTCGTCACTAGCCTCAACAAAACTAAGATTGTTCACCATGGTTTATGTCAAGATAAGAAATGCATCATATAAAAAATGATCTATAAATAAAGACAATGATAGAATATGAAGAGAAATCCTAACTCACATCCAACAAATTCTTCTTATCTAGTCTTGAAATTAAATCCCATGTTCAATCTTAGAGAGTAGTTTATAGATAGATGCAATTGAATCTATTTTGGTTCGTTGAGGTAAGTGTACAAGCAGTCTACCAATGAGAGTTACTGAATGTGACGTTCATGGAATAAGAGGAAGTGCCTAGAGGGTCTCCCTGTTATTTTTTCCATGGAAGAAAAATGAAACACCACCATAAAAATAAATGCGTTGACTAATTTGACATATCCATTTTTTTCCGAATATTTATCAAAGTCTCGTAGCAACGCCATGAGCATGGCATGGATATACAAGGATAAAATAAATTCCTAGGAGCATTATCTTTCCCACCACTAAATGTTTGTTTCTTGAATGTTACCTCCTAGTCTCTATCCTCTACTATTTTTACATGGTGCACCATTTTTTTATGTCAAACAAAGATATATAATGTATGTGTCCTGCAACAAATCAACTACAGATAGAGAGAACCATGGAATATGAAGAGAAGGATTGAATCAAAATCAACACATCCTCACCAATCTTTCTCGTATAAGCTCGAAATGAAATCTCATAAGTTGATTTGCATGGTTATAACTACAGTCACATGATAAATATTCTAGTAATTGACTTAGAAGAGAATACCAATAGCTCTTTGAGTCGATATCTAGTATATCTCATGGGAAGACAGAATACACAGGTCATATGCTCAACAAGCAACATACCAAAAATCATCGCCATTTCCAAAGGAGGGGATATAGTTATACCTCACCTTAAATCTATTATGTGTGGCATTGAGATCTCATCTTTATTGGTTTTACACTGCCCAAAATGTTATCCAAGGAAACATAAAATCAGTTTGGATACAAGTGAAAGTGGGCACAGTAAAGAGCATGGAAATCCATTGGCATCCTTTTAAAAACAATTTAGGCCCTAGTGAGGGATTTATGCCGTACATGGTTCTAATGCAGTCGGTTTTAAAACCATGGGCACACTTATTGCAACAAAAGAGTTATGAAAGTCATGGTCAAAGTTGTACACGCTACAAACTTCACGTTCATCATACTCTTTGACGCAAAAATATCTATTGATGCAATTTAGGAGTTGATTTGTTTCCTAATTATTTATTTTATTGTGTGAGCGATTAATATTTAAATTTGTTTTTGTTTTTAAGATAGTTTAGTGGGATGATATTCGTAGGGATGTGTATTCGTATTTAAGTACTATAATGTGTATTTTTATTGCATTATCTCTACTAGGGAATCCCCGTTTTAGATGAAGTTGGCATCATAACATCATTTCACATGTAAGTGTAGGATTTTTTAAGAAAAGATACAATAAATACTCGCTCTTAAAAAATGGAGGAGACATTGAAGGATGATTTTCAGAGAATACAAAAAGAGATCATAACCAAGGAGTTGTTAAAATAAGTGAAAAAATGGGAAACCTGGACGAAATTATAATGTCGCCAAAAATTGAAAAATAAAATAAAATTATAGGCTAGTAAACATACCTAGATGGAACATTATTTACTTATGGAATTCTATCGTACACTTTATGTATCTCTGTTTAGTCGTAAGCTATTCTTATGTTCTGTAGTTTATATTTCAGTCGTTACTTTTAATGTATTTTACTTATGATGTTGTACTGCTGTTTGCTACTTAGTATTATGTTTATATTTTTGTCGCTTATGTGTTGTCATTGGATTTATGTGCTTCGTCCTTTCTGCATTGTCTCACTTGTTAATTATGGAGTCCTAAATTAACTTTATTTGTGGAAACAAAGTGGGAAAAGTGGTGGGACTTGTTCTCCCATGACGGTTTGAGAGGTAAAGTATTACTTTGTTACGCAGGCTTACTTAGTTCAATCGAACTAAGGCTCCTCTTTTATTTACATGCAGTTCAAGCTTGCGACAGAAACTTGTTCAAAGCGTATGGAAAGCTATGAACTTAAAGATCATACTATTGGTTGACTTTGGTTATCTTATTGACTTCTAATTATATCAGGTATAGCTACTATTCTTGTCAATTTCATTATTACTGCTAAAGCTCTTGTTCAGTAATTATACTTCCATCAGGCCTTTTAAATTCTTCATTTCATATCTTGGTATTAATTACGATTTATGTTTTAGTCTATTAATAAATTTTAACTCCTCCTATATTTTCCATTTTGTAGGTTAGATACATGGCCTTCAAAACCCACTAGTGATTGTTTATCACTTGAATGTTCTATTCCTTGCGATTATCCTCCACTATGAAATATTTCTTTTCAAATTAACCCTTGATCAATTAAAAAAACAATTAATATAGATTTTAAACTCCACAAGATAGGAAATCCATCAAGGTCTTGATATATATATATATATAAGGGGCCTTTTTCTCTTTGTCTATGCCTTTCCCTACGAGGGAGGCTACCATGGTCTGTGACAAAGGAAGGGATGTGGCTTATGAGTCATGTAGCGAATTTGCTATTACAATAGGAATCTAAGGATGTGGATTAATCACATGCCCATGAATGTTAGGCTTGTTTGGATCCAACCTTATCGTATCTAACAAGTCTTGGGAGTCTTGGGGCATCACTACACATTGCCTTCTAAATTCATAATCAAAATACTTTATGCAACATAAATTCAACATTTAATTTTCTCAGGAAACACAATGGTGTCTCCCTGGTCTCATGGAAAGAATCATCAAAGGCCATGTGCCAATAGTCCATTTATTTATTAATAAGTGGTTGATATATACACATATCAATGGAAATATTTGGTTTCTTATTATAAAAGTGACTCAACCAAGGTTTTCAACTTTTGAATTATGAAATGGGTCATTGGTTCTGAATACATTACTCAATCTTATCACCATTTGAAGGTGGTGGGGGTGTTTCTTGCATGTTGGGATCTGGGTGTTCTAGGCCTAGAAACGAGATATAATGATGTTAGTTTGGGGTTTAAGGGATGGGAATTAGAGGAAATTTCAACTCAAAATGGGTTTTTAAAATCTAATTCAAATTCCATGTCATCATGTGTTAGCCAATGAAATTGCTTTAAATTTGAAATACTATATAGGTCTTAAACACTTTTTTAATATAAATTTGGGGATAGGTATCATAAAAAAATTATTTTTTTTGTTCGTATTTTCGACATATCTCCTTGTGTTTTTACTCAAATTTCGATTGAGAGAGCTCATTGGATGCGGGATTAAATTCCACACCAACGAGTACCCACTCGGCATACTTTTAACGGACCCTGCTACCCCAAAAACAAGAAATACTTGAAAAACGTGATGCGTACCCTGCTACCCCAAAAACAAGAAATCCCTGAAAAACATGATGATTAACTTTTTTTAGGTATTTCTTGTTTTTGGGTAGCAAGGTCTGTCAAAAGTATGCCGAGTGGGTACTCGCTGGATACAAAATTTAATTCCGCATCCAACGAGCTCTCTCGATCGAAATTTGAGTAAAAACACAGAGAGATATGTCGAAAATACAAACAAAAAGTAGTTTTTTTCTTTTCTTCCTCCAAAATTAATAAATATTATTTTATTATTTTAACTATTATTTTATTAATTTTCCTTAGGAGGCCTATTTTGAGTTGAAATTTCCTCTAATGATTAGGGTTTTGTTGGTGTTGTAGATTTGGGATATTTTTGCACAGTTTGGATTCCGTGAATTGATCATTCTAATTAAGCACATCAAAAAGTTTAGGGAAAAAAATGCTATAGAGTAAAAACAATAAAGAGATAACAAGATTGGAGAAATCCACAAATTCCTACTTTATTGGTTTTTGAATCGTGTAAATGAATGAAAATTATACGTTGTGGATGCCAAATGTTTGTCAAACTTATGTTTGACTCCCTGCAACATTTCTATAAGTCATCACCACTTCAACTAAGTAAAGGTGAATGAAAATGAGGGTTGTGACACAATTTATAAAATGTGCACTCTTGATGTTGCACTTACCTTACTACCTCTAACATGATTCTTGAAATGTAAAACATAACGTTATTCATGAAATCTAGCCCAGGTTTCAAAAGAATGTTAACTTTTTGTCATCCTTGTAAAGGGATGTCTCATTGTTAGAAACTCAATTGCCCCCTTGATTTAGACAAAGCTAGGATATTTATCTTATTATTCGTCACAATATTAATAACATTTAATCAAAGTAGTGAATATAAACAATATTCAAAAGGAATTGAGGTTTTTTTAATCTTACTTATATTACTTGACTTTCTTCCTATAGGGACTATGAAAGCGCCCACACACACACACACACACACACACACACACACACACATATCTACTAAATTCCGAAACCAATGAGCTTTTAAACTAAATCAATGAAGGAGGGAGAAAAACACTTTCATGAGTTGTTATGACACGTTAAATTTAAAATCCATGGTAGTGTCTCATTAGACACACCCAATCTCTCTAATCCCTTTGGAGAAATCAAGTTGCAATGGAGATTCACTAAGTAGCATTGGGGGATTTAGAACTCTAAAATATGGAAGCAAAATATTGCCTCCTATATAAGGGTCAAGGGATATTTTTAATATATTATGGACATATCGGATATTACAGGGTTTATAATTATGTATGTAGGTGTTTGAATATGGTATTGGGGGGTTTCAATTCGTAATTTGCATGGGTATGTGGTACGTGGAAGAAGATCTCAAGCGCACACACGTGAGATGCTTGATAATATAGTGTTCAAGGATAAGTATGATCTATGTCAATGCGGTGTAAATTCAATTGTGTTTGGAGTGAGAGTGGTGCTTGAATTAGTATGACTTGTGAGTGAATTTTATATGTGAAAGCAATTGGAATGACTCTCTATGAATTATGAAGTCGATTTGTGTTTAGGGGGTTGTTGAAATATTTTCTTTCACTATCATTTCATATTTCACTGTGAAGGTTTCTAGGGTCATAAGAGTTTCTCACAAAAGAGCTATTAAAAATTTCATCAAGAAAACCATATGTAGGATATCTAGTGAAAAATATAGATATTCTTAAATTGTAAAGGTGTATTGGAAACGGTATTCCACAAAAGGATTCTTGGAAGAATTTATTAATATATAATGAAATTATAAATACTCTTTGGTATCCTACAAATATTCATTCCTCCCCTTTTGTAACTTTTGGGACAACATTGTTTGTGAGAACTCTTTCGACTTAATTTGTGCTAATTTATTTAGCTCTCTTAATTTGTAAAGTTTTTGAGAACTATTTAGAGTTAGTTTGTGCTAATTTTTGAGGTTCATTTAATTATTGTTTGAACTTAGTTTGTACTAATTTACTAGACTCCTTTAAATATTGTTGAACCCTATTTTGTTTTTGTTTAGATGAGTCTGGAAAGATTTATCATTCACAATTATATAATCATCCTTTGGACAAAGTGTGCTTTAATAATCTCATTTTCACTTTTTTATTTATATGAAGATTGAAAGAGTGGTATTGAAAGAAATTATATCAATCCCTGGTCACGATGTTCATCAACGCATCTGCTTTCGCTTTTGGTTATATGAAGATTGAAAGAGCAGCATTAAAAGAAATTATATCAATACCAAGGTCACGGTGTTCCTCAAAGTATCCAATATGTTTAAAGAACATAAAATAAAGAGGTGCAAAATAATCTGAAATTTAAATAAAATTTATTAGGTTAGAGCACAAGAATATTTGTATTGAAACAATAAAAGCTGTACTGTATGTAGATGAAGAACGACTGAATGGGAGGATCCGATAAGTAGCTTCGAAGGGCTCATATTCATGTTTATATTTACATCTGCATGATGGCTGCTATGTAGTTCCCTGGTGGATAATAATTGCAGGTGATGAAAGTATCGCCTGAGTTGCATTTAAACTTGGCACAACCAACATTGGTGGTGGTCCTCCATACAACCTGAGTGTAGTGAGTGCAGTTAGGTCTAGTGCAGATATTCTTGGCATAGTCGAACCATTTCTTCTCATCTATCCACGCAGCCACTGCTTGTGAAAGGGTCCAACTGTTTCCGTTCCCCCAGAATATGTTCTCTCCAAAGGGGTTGTCCGAGTGCTGGAGGAGACAGTCGGCCCTTCTCTGTCTTGCATAAGTGCATGCATAATTTGCAAGTTTGCGATCCCATTGTAGACGACCAACTCCCACCGCATTTCTTGCTTGCTTGTGTGGAGCCAAAAAGTCGTCAATAAACACGGCGGTAGCATTCATGTCTGCAACATTCACTGATGACATTCTCATTGTTATAATGAGAATGCAAATGCTAATGCTACAGCAGTTCATCAACAGCGTGGTCATCCCCATGACTATTGTCAATCGCTGGCGTCGCTGTAGATGGTTTCTAATTCTTTGTTCCTTAAGCTAATCCTAATAATAATACTGACCACTTGCTTTTGCTTCTTTTCCTAAAAATATGTATACACAGTTAATCAATTCACTGGCCAAAATTATTTCGAGTTATATCAGGAAGATGCTATCTTTCTATTTGTGAGTACCAGTGTTGGAATTTGACGGAGAAAATGGCCGTCATGGGGCATTTTGACCAGGAAAAATGACCGCACACCGTGAAATACGGTTAAAAATTACTACTATTTTCAAAATGTCATTATATTACTACTACTATTTTTGAAAGGCAACAAAATTACTAAAACTTAGTTATAAATTACTACTAGTAAATTAGTAATATCAATACTTTTATGTTATTATTATATAAAATTATACTTTCCAAATTCTAACCATACTTTCACTAAAAAGAAAAATATTAAGTTAGTATTATTTCCATCATCCATGCTTTTCTATTTTGTAGGTTTTCTTAATTTATTTTATTTATTTATTTATTTTTTTTTTTTTTTTCTGAAAGCAAAAAAACCATTTAATAATGATTTTTCTATTATTTTTTGATTTTTTTGACTATTGTAATTAGCATCTACATAGACAAATTTCAGTGCTCAATGCCCAACTAAATGATTTGAAAGTTGGAAGTTGAAACTTGAAAGTTGGAAGTGGAACTTGGAAGACTGGAGCTAGATCCTAGAAGCCCTTCGAGTTGGAGAGTGGAGACTGGAGTCTGGAAAGCATTAAATTAAAATTCAAAGGTGCTGTTCGTAGAATTTCTTTCTTTAGATTTAAAGATTTATTTAAAAATTTATTGATTTGCTTAAAATCTACTATGCCTTTCTGTATATTTTTTGTAATGTATATAGTACATGGTTGAATTATTTTAGTACAAAAGTATTTAAGGGGAGCAACAAAGATTGTTTATTTAAAACAACCAACCGTAATTAAGCCAAATAAAGTGAAACTCCTCTAGGTTTTTTAACTTTGTTCTTCAAACTCAGCAAAATAAAATTTTCTTGCCTCTTTTGTGTGATAAAAGAAAAATCAACTTCACATAAATCAAGTGGTTCAATTTTGGAATGAAAACTAAAAAATGTTTTTATTTGTCTATCTTAAATCAATACCTAGCAGATGATCATGTTTCATATCAAAATGGCAAAGGGGAACGTGAGAAATCCCCAGGTGGAGAATGGTAACATGAGGTTGGTATCGAAAAAGTGGTCGATCATCTCTGGTTCCTTAACTATCTGGATTGTTAGCTCTCCTTCTTTTGAACAATCTTAAAGACTAGTGAAAAACAAATTGATGCAAATTTGTAATTTTTTTTACATGTGAACAGTGAAAGGCAAAGTAAGTTAAAGGCAAAGTAAGTTAAAGGCGTATTTTGAAAATAAATTATGAACAGAGTTATTTTATAAACTTTATTTTGTTAGCATTAAAAAAATTGGTTCTTTCTAGTTTAATTGAGCGTAGTAATTTTAATATATTATATTTTTATCTTCCATTCTTTCAAAACTATTTTAGTTTAATGGAGCGTAGTAATTTTAATATATTATATTTTTATTTTCCATTTTTTCAAAACTATTTTATGATTATCTTATATATACTAATTCAATCTTGATTGCTTGTATTTATATAATTCAGTTTAATAATTCTTTTTTGTATTTATATAATTGAGTCTAAATTCCTTTTTAAGCCATAGTTGATAAAACATTACCGGTAACATTAATTCAAATCTGGGCCATCTGAGTTTGTGATCCCACTTGAATATCAAATTTAAAAAGTTTTCTTAATCAAACGTGTTCAAAGGTGATCCTCAATTCAAAGGTGTTCTTTTCCCTTCGTTCCCTTTGTATGGCTTATTATAACAGCAGGGCAAATGTGAAGCCAATTTATAGCCCATCCACAAGTCTAGGTCTATCGGGCGTTGAAGAAATAAATTTTCCTTACCTTCTTTTTTTAGCTGATAGTAGTTTAATGACTCTAGATGTGGCGCCCTAGGTATTTCTCTCCCATGGCAGGTTCACAGGTCCTTCGATCGCATAACTCCTTTTCGGTGTGAGAGCGAGTGCTTCCTCCGCTCCATTCAGCCAGTCCCAATTGATCCGTTGCCTATCAATCAACCGCTTATGATTGTTGGTCAACAATATTCAGCTTGCTGTAGAGAATTTAATGCGACTGTAGCAAGCATGCCAACCCTAGGATTAAAACTGTTTAAGATCCAAGGGTTGGCATGCCTGTTACAATCACATTAAATGCTTTGCAGCAGACTGAGTATTGTTAGCCTCTTTTGTTTCCTATCAATGAATGATAATTAGCATATCTCCATTGCTTCATCAAATTATGCTAATGAACTAATCGATCGTGTGTTACCTATTCCCTCCTATGTAAGCAGCGGGGCCAATTTGAGTGGACAAACATTTTTATTCACTATATCATCATGGAGAACTGGACAAACACTTTTCTTCACTATATCATGAAGGAACTCGAGTCTCGGACTTGACATTTTGACATTTTCACTAATGTTATATGCAGGAAAGTGCTACATACAAAAATCATCTTATTACTTACATGTAAAGTTTAAAATTATTGAAGTTTGCACTTTTTTAAAATTTTTTAGGAGGCTTATTTTCCAGGAGGCTACCTAGATTTGAGTGAAGACATCTCAATAACAGACTATCTTCTAGAGATTGTTGAGCAATATAGTGTTGAAGAGTGTAATCTCACCCGTAGTTAAGCTAGTGAGTTAGGTAACCCACGGTATTTACTCACTTATGATATTCGCCCATAGTATTGTAGTTTTCCATTTCCTATTTAATCTGCTTTTAATAATGAGAAGGCAATCAACTGCCCGTAGCGCTTCTGTTGCTTCATTCCATTCTTTCACATGGTATCAGAGCTTACGGCCTGATCCTTCCATTGTTGGGGTAAGCCTTTTCATAGAGTGGAAAGCACTCTACGGAGCTATTGCCTATAGAGCTACAACATTCTATTTTTTTAATTATTTTTCCAGATCTCATATTTGGGTTGTTTCTAACCCTAAAAAAAACGTGGAGCTCTACGGCAGCTATTGAATCCGTTTTTGAAGCTATTGCCAGACTTTTTTTTTTAGTTTTGATCTGATCTGCATTGATTTAAAAAAAAAGAGATCTGCATTGTTTGCCAGAGATCTCCATTTGAAGCTATTGCCAGAATTTTTTTTTTTTTCTTCTTCTGATGTGCATTGATTTAAAAAAAACAGAGATCTCCATTATTTGCCAGAGATCTCCATTTAAAGCTACTGCCACAGTTTGCCAGAGATCTCCATTGTTCTAGATAGAGTTACCCAGGCAACCTAGCTCGGGAATTTTTTATTATTATGGCAAGGCCGCGCGACATTATTTAAAAAAAAAAGAGTTTTACCTCTCTTGGGCACTGCTCCTTTCACATAGGAGAAAAGCGGTGCCACCGCACATATTGAAGAGGCAAGAAGCGGTACCACCGCTCTGCATGTGTTTAGCAAAAGCGGTGAACTGCCTAGCCTTACACTGATTCTGGGCACCGTGCCCCCCCACCTCTCATTGCCCAATCACTTGGAGCGGTGCTGTTTTTTTTATATATATTTTTTATTAAAAAAAAATAAGGGTTCTGTTTTTCTATATTAAAAAAAAAGGGCTAAGCAAGGTATTTTTTTATTAAAAAAAAAACAAGGCTAAGCAAAGTTTTTTTTATTTTAAAAAAAGCAAAAGAAAATATTTTTTTTAGTCATATCCGATGGCTAATACAAGTTCTTTGAAGCCGATCTTTGGACCTATTCTGACCGGATCTAACTATGAATTTTGGTCTATCAAAATGAAGACATTTCTACAACTCAACAAATGTTGGGATATGGTGGAAACCGAGTTCAAAGAACTTGAAACGGTTGCTCTGGCCGCAATGAATAATGCCCAGAAGAATGCTCTCGAAACTCGCTGAGACCGAGATCTCACAGCCACATGGATGATCCAAAGTTGCATTGAAGAGTCCATTTTCCCATGGATCTCAGGTGCTACCAGTGCACATCAGGCTTGGAATCTGCTTGCATCAGCCTACAAGGGAACCGATCCTGTTAAAACGATAAGACTGCAAACCCTACGCCTTCAATTTGAAATTTTGAAGATGAAAGAGTCATAAACTGTGGATTAGTTCATGACTAGGGTTTTGGGTATTGTGACCCAATTCCAAACCTATGGTGAACCGCTAAAACAAAAGATCGTTGTTCAAAATATTCTTCGGTGTCTCACCAAGAAGTTTGCTATGGTAGTGATTGCCATAAAAGAAGGAAAAGATCTGTCTAAGTTCACCCTAGAAGAATTGACTGGATCTCTTCTATATCATGAAGTACGATTCACTTAGGAAGAAGAATCATTGACCAATGCATTCAACACTCAAGATTCCCTCAACAGAGGTCGAGGCAGAGGAGGACGAGGTAGAGGAAGAAGAGGCCGATGGTATCGATCTATAGAAGAGATAACCAATCACAATCATGAACACTCAGAGCATTCAGAACACTCTCACAACTCTCAAGGTCAAGGGGGAAGAGGCAAGAGATGGACTAATAAGGCCAATGTTCAGTGTAAATACTGCAAGAAGTATGGGCACTATGAACGAGAATGCAGAAAGAAGTAAGCGGACCAAAACAATAACCAGAACAATAGCAGAGCCAATGTCTCCAAAGAAGAAGAAGGTTCGTCAGAGGTGATGTTTCTGTCTTATCAAGCAACTGAAGAACATTGCAGCTCAGATCTATGGCTATTAGATAGCGGTTGCAGCAATCACATGACAGGTAACAAGTCATTATTCTCTAGTCTGGATTCCTCTGTTGTCACAAATATCAAGCTAGGAGATGACTCTCTGGTTCCAACAAAAGGAAAAGGTATTATTCCTGTACTTACTAAGCAAAATGAAAAAATGTCCATTCATGAGGTGTTTTATGTACCTCATTTGACTGTAAATTTGATTAGTATAGGACAATTACTTCAGAATAAGTAT
Source organism: Pseudotsuga menziesii (assembly GCA_001517045.1). Lineage (NCBI taxonomy): Eukaryota > Viridiplantae > Streptophyta > Pinopsida > Pinales > Pinaceae > Pseudotsuga > Pseudotsuga menziesii. Next base: position 84,648 of record LPNX010604630.1, on the reverse strand, counting down.
GATGTTAGGTTTCATGATACATACTGTGCTATCTATGATAAACCTACAAGTAAGAGACTCACAGCCAAAGTTGAAATGACCAAGAATAGAATCTTTCCTCTTAGTCTTACGAGTGCCAACCTTCTACATCATGTAGCTCATATAGTTTCCAGTCAAGATGAATCCTGGTTATGGCACTATAGATTCGGTCATCTTCCCTTCAAGAGTCTCAATCTCCTGCATAAACAGTCAATGGTCAAAGGATTACTGGTTCTTCATAAAAAATCTAGCACCTGTGAGGATTGTATCACTGGTAAACATCATAGGGATAGTTTTCCCACTTCCACATCTCGGGCCAAAGAGTAACTTGAGTTAGTTCATACAGACCTTTGTGGACCCATGCAAACCCAATCCATAGGAGACAGTTTTTATTTTCTGACCTTTATTGATGATTTTAGCAGAAAAAACATGGATTTATTTTCTCAGGCACAAATCAGAGACCTTCTCCAAGTTTAAAGAGTTCAAGGCTCTCACTGAGAAGCAGTATGGAAAGTCCATTAAAATGCTCAGGTCAGATGGTGGAGGTGAATATGATTCACATGAGTTCTCAGACTTTTGTAAGCAGCATGGCATCCAGAGACAGTTCACCACCAGATACACTCCACAGTAGAATGGAGTTGTTGAACGGAAGAATCAGACCATCGTGAACATGGTCCGTAGCTTGTTGTCACACAATAAGTTGTCAAATGAGTATTGGGATGAAGTTGTTGGATTCTCAGTCTACTTGCTCAATAGATCATCCACAGTAACTGTCCAAGACAAGATTCCTGAAGAAGCATGGAGTGGCACTAAGACTAGTGTCTCACATCTCAGAATCTTTGGTTCTGTTTCCTTTGCACATATACCTGATGAACTCAGAAGAAAGTTAGACAAGAAAAGTGAGCACTGCATTTTCACTGGTTATAGTGAATAACACAAGACATACAAGCTATATAATCCTGTCACCAAGAAGATTGTGGTGAGCAGAGACGTAAAGTTCATTGAAGACAAATGCTGGAGTGATCCTTCAGACATACAACATGAAGGTCACTCATATCAGCCAGATCTACCTATCAGACTTCCAAGATTGGAAGTACAGCAGCAAGACGATGTAGTAAATGGTCCACCATAGAACCAGAAAACCAAAAGCCTGAGAGAGTTATATGAACAGACTCCAATTCTAGATGAGCAACTTCAGTTTGCTCTGTTCTCCTGTCAGCCCACATCTTTTAATAAAGTAGTGAAGGATGCACAGTGGGTAAAAGCCATGAATGCAGAGATTGATGCAATAGAGAAAAATCAGACTTGGGATCTTGTTGACATCCCTGCAGACAAAACCAGTATTGGAGTCAAATGGGTCTATACGACCAAATTGAATGAAAAAGGAGAACTTGAAAAGCACAAGGCAAGGTTGGTTGCCAAAGGTTATGCATAGAAGTATGGTGTAGGTTATGATGAAACCTTTGCTTCTGTAGCAAGGATGGATACCATCAGAGATGTACTTGCCATTGCAGCACAAAATCAATGGCCTGCGTATCAAATGGATGTGAAATTTGCCTTTCTTAATGGCATTCTTGAAGAAGAAGTTTATGTAGACCAGCCACCTGGTTATAATGTCAAGGGTCATGAAGACAAAGTGTATAATCTAAAAAAGGCCTTGTATGGGCTAAAACGAGCTCCACGAGCTTGGTACAGTAGGATTGACTCCTACCTCATCAACAATGGTTTCAACAGAAGAAGCAATGAGCCCACTCTGTATGTCAAAACAGAGCAAGGTAAAATATTGATGGTATGTCTTTATGTTGATGACATGATTTACATTGGTAATTTGATGATTGAAGATTTCAGGATAGTCATGAAAAAATAATTTGAAATGACTGATCTATGACTGATGAAGTACTTCCTTGGCCTGGAAGTTACTCAAATTGATAAAGGTATTTTTATCTTCTAGCATAAGTATGCCACTGATATTTTGTAGAGATTCAGAATGGATAAATGTAAACCTGCAGAAACCCCTATAGCTCTTGGCACCAAGTTAACCAAGACTGGTGATGAAGCAGCAGTAAACAATACACTCTATAAACAAATGGTAGACAGTTTAATGTATTTGATTGCAACTAGACCTGATTTCATGTATGCTGTCAGTCTTATTTCTAGATTTATGGAGTCTCCCAAAGACTCTCACTCGAACGTTGGAAAAATAATACTGAGATATGTTGCAGGCACACTTGGATATGGCCTCTGGTACACTCATACACCAGACAATACTCTTATAGGGTACATTGACAGTGATTTTGCAGGTAGTCTTGATGATAGGAAAATCACATTTGGTTATGCTTTCCATTTGGGTACAAATCTGATCTCTTGGGCATCTTAAAAACAACCCATTGTGAGCATATCTTCTGCAGAAGCAAAATATGTAGCAACCACCACAGCAGCTTGCCATGCAGTTTGGCTAAGAAGACTGTTAAAAGATATGAGACACACTGCAAAAGATCCCACTTCTATTTTCTGTGATAATAACTCTGCAATACAATTGTCTAAACATAATGTATTTCATAGAAAAAGCAAACACATTGACACTCGCTATCATTTCATTCGTGAGTTAGTCAATGATGGACAAATTTCTTTACTGTTTTGTGGCTCTAAGGAGCAGTTTGTTGACATGTTCACCAAACCATTGGGAACATATGCATTTGTATATCAGAGAGAGCACTTAGGCATAGACAGTGCTGATAATCTACTACCAGTTGAGATTAAGGGGGTGTGTTGAAGAGAGTAATTTCACCCGTAGTTAGGTTAGAGAGTTGGGTAACCCACAGCGGTATTTACCTAACTGTGGTATTCACACAGTAATATTGTTTTATATTTCCTATTTAAAATCCTCTGAATAATGAAAATGCAATCATCTACCCATACTGTTTCTCTGCTCCATTCTTTTCTTTCACAAGGAGGAGAAAGCTGCCTGTTTTATTCTTTTCAGCCTAAGATAAGGCTTATAGATTATCAGCAGGAGCTGTATCATGAATCATTATCTGAAAGTAACTTCTGATTGTTTGTTTGTGTCTTACTCCATTTCAAGATAGGCCTACAGATTGGGAGCCACTTCCTTGGTTGACAGTGACTATGGACACGCGCAGACACACCTGAAATATGAATATGATCCGATGATGCTGTCCACGCACGTTATCATTCCCCGCCACAATATTCAACGGCAGTTCAATACTTTATTTTAATTTTAATAACTTTTAGTTACTTCAACGCCGGCCGGCGAGCCCGTTGTTCATTTTGATCACTTGGGAAGGCTTGAACCGAAAGAAAACTGACAGAGGTAAACACGTTGTTCAATTGCAACAAAGTCCAAAATTTATCACCAAAAGATGATTGAAAAAAAACAACTCCACGACTACTCAATGTCTCTACAATTGTGGGAACGCTTAATGTGGAAAATACACGCACCACATAGGAAAATACACGCACTACATAGTGTCAAAAAGAGAAAACGACAATGCTAATCAATCTTTCATTTTCTTATTCTAAACAATAACAATATATAGCGCAAGAGATTTGAAAATTTAAAAGTAGATTTCAAAGATTAAGTTAAAATATTTATTTTTAAAAACAAATGTTTTAGATAGTATAGGTTCTTTAGAACATAGTTGAACTTTTCATCACGGAGTAAGTCGATGAGTGAAACAAGTCAACATATATATATTTGGAATTCTTTCTCAAATAACCCAGCAATTTTGTCAAAAGTTATAGTTTTTATTTGGATGGTTGAGGTTTTGAGAAAAAAGAGTACATCAAGGCTTGATTCTCTCTCGCCAGAAAATGAACAAACACATCGAAAATATTGAGTTTGAACACTTATTAACTCACCTATTGTAGTATCACACAAAAAAATAGTTGAACATGATTTCAAACTTGTGAGATTACCGCTAGTCAATAGTTGATTGGAGATGAAGTAAGGTCCCCACAAATTGAAAACATGGACTATTCAATGGAGGTGGAAAGGGGCTCATCTTTACATGGAAATATAGTACAAGAGAAAAAAGGTTCTAGATTTTGTGAATTAATATTGCTCCAACTTCAAAGAAAGTCCCTTGGATATTGGTATTCTTGTCAATCATGTTGCGCTCTTGAAAAGATCTACAATTTCCATATTAATTCCTATGCATTAGTATTCAAGTAATAAAGACTTCAAAAGGAACAATATCGAATTAAGCCAATACATAAGGAGTAGGAAGAGTGAAACCACAATCGAAAGTAAGTAGGGCATGAGTGAAGACATATATCTTAGACTTAGGTATACATGTTATACAATGCTTAGTTTTGTACATGGAAATGATCAAATTAGGGAAACCCATATAATTGCACTCATTTGTTCCTTTACTCCATGGTTGGAGTTATCCTCCACTAAGTTTTCATTTCTGCTATGCATCTGCATTAGAGTCAAGCAAGCCATGGTCACTTTGGTTAAGCCTCTGTACATGACAAAGGCCATGCACAAATTCACAAATCCAAATATATTCGAAGTACAAATTAAATTATTAAAAAATACTAAATTGTATTTAGAAATTTCTTGTGAAGTTTGTGAAGTGCACAAGTTATGCATTCTCCATGTCTTGTATTCATAACCACACATTTCATCATACTTGATTTGAACTATGAAATAAACGCAATTGTAGTTGTTTTGTGTGAGAAGACTTAGAGGAGGCGCAAATATTTAGGTATGACGCCATTTCCACATCGAGAAATCCAATTTAAGGGTGAATTAAAAGAAAACCAAAATCACAAGGAAAATGCAACAATGTTCGGTAGATTGATAATTCTTATTTAAGCTTATGTGGCCAATGTAACACATTCACCAAGGTGATAATAATCGCATCGGTCAAGATGTTGTGGGATCGAGGATTATATATCATGATGGTTATGATGCCTCAGATGTTTTCTGCCACATTTTATTTTCGTTGCCAAATGTTCCACGTTGCACTCTTTAGCTGTCTTTCTCAAAGAAATGAGGATGGATAAACCCTTTTGCGCCATGCATCTAAAATATCCATATGACAATAGGTATTCGACCTTGTTGAAAGTGGGACTACAATTATTGTTGCACAAGAACATTTTTGAGCTGGACGCATTGCCTCTGTGTCTTGTTTGGCTATGCGTGTTTAATTTTGTGCCCATGAATATTTTTGAGGATGAATCTTTGGCTAGAGCCATGCCGCCCAAGTCCTACATAAACGATCTCAAACATCAAGTCTTGGTAGTAAATTTTTGGAACAACGATAGAAGAGGAAATCGAGTCTATCCATCCCAATTCTTATATTGCTTGTCATTATGCAATTTTGGGTCCTCTTAAAACATAGATGCAACCTTAATATTGCGAGGAGGAATTTGGTTAGCACAAAATAGAGAACACAAAGATAATTGAAGGGAACATGAGGAGTGTTAATTTTCCACTCTTTAGTTGTGTTTTTCCAAAAATAGAAGATCAGTTAACCATTTTGCACCATGCATGTAAGATATCTATATGGAGATCGATCTATGTATCTGTTGGAGGGGAGGATCAATGGAATTTCCCTCTGATGATCTCTTCTTTTATGCATCACCAATTATGTCTCTAATTCCAATTGAAATATGTCTCGAGAGCTATTTTGTAATTTTAAGTATCGTTTTAACCATAGTTACCTTAATGTTCAAAGGAGAAAGAGGGTTTTCATAGGACAACGACTAGAAAGAGCATTCATATGGTTCTGAAGAGGAAGCCATATTAATGTCCCAAAATATCTAGAAATATATATCATGTTATTTAGATCCCCTTCACGGTCCTTATGGCGATGGTCATTGCAAACCACTGCATAGATGTACTTGACATGACGTAGAACATGACTGGAATAATTTGAGGGGCATGCAAGACTTTGGAGGGGATGGTGTGCATGAGAATTTGGGACATGGATGAATATAGTGATGATTTATATCGAAACAAACTAAAGATCTGATGGAGCATGACATGTTTTTATTTGCGGAGTAGAGGAATATTGTGAACTCTTTTTTTTCACAATAAAAATGCCTCATGGAACAATTATCTATGTTTATATAATATAGCATTTTCCACGATATTATTGTATCTAAATTTTCCTCTTTTCCCCATTGCCCGTGATATTCCTTTAATCTCCTTGTTTCAAAAACTCATGTCAAGTTTTAATAGGAAATTTGCGATCTAATATTAAAGTTGTAGCTAAAAGTTTCTGTTTGCATGATTTGATAATAACATGTACATCAGGCATATTTTTAAAACACTATGGAATTAAGCAATTATTTCTATGCATAATGCAAAAAGGGTTGTTTACTTAGAGGAATTTACAACTTCAAGTTTTCAACACTAATGTATAAAGGAGATTCATGAATATTTATTTGTTTGTCGGTGATGATTAAAGTGCAAACAAAGAAATAGTAGTAAGTAATAGGTATATGTTCTTGGCCCCAACGTATAATGGAAAGATATTTTCCTCCATCATTAGCTTTGTGGATTCAACGAGTAATTCTGGGATGACACCAATTCTAGAATGGAACATGCCACCTTGGTAAACTGATTATTTATATGAAAGCACAAGCTACAAAAATTTCACTAGTAATAGTGTTGTCACCATGCCATCGAGTGCTGGTTATTTTCTATTGATAACATCACGTAGTAACATCAAGGGCCTACTCTTGCAAGCTTAACATTTTCCAAATCATGAATAATTGTTGCATGTTTCATCCAATCCACACACATCCCCTATCTATAGTTTCGCCTACTACCATGTGATTGGCATTCCTAATGCAGCTTCCTGTTGCATCACTCATTTGCATCCTTCTAGTGACCTAATGATCCTTGTGAGAAATCATGATTGTTATTTCAGGAAGGGTACAACCCATGGATCATTTTGCTTGTTGGTTTTTTCAAGGGCTTCATCTTTTTAACACATGCTAAATAGAACAAACAATTTTTTTTTATGAACAATGATATCCTTGTGGAAGGCTATTCCTTCACAAGATAAAATGCATAAAGTTTGAAACTTAGACATTTGTACACATTTTTTCTTATTAATATATTTTAGTGTATATGCCCTGCATATATAGTTAGGGGTTTTCCATTATTATTTAATATAAATATCCATTTACTCCAATGTTCGATCCACTGACTATACCCGACAATTATGCTTGAGTTCATTGCAAGTGTTATCAAAGAAGCATACCCTTACTAAGGCAATGGATCAAAACCCAAACATTACTTTCACAAATATAATTAAAAATATAGATCTATTGCTATAGGTCCAACATTAAATTAGCTTACATCAACATGAAACTCTTACGAAATATCAACCAAGCACAAAACCAATGGAATCGGTCCTTGTCAATAATGGTTAAGGTAATGAGAAACTAATCCATCCTGTTGGTTTGGTTTCATGATGTAGAGTTCATGTTTTCTATCTATAGAATATTATCCAGTCAACACAGATGCTCTGATAACTAATGGCAGGGAGTCTTCAATAATCTATAAACGGACATCTTCCCATGTCGCGACGCAAAACACTAGATGGATTTTTGGAGAAAAGAATCATCGATAATATGAATGCAAATGAGAAATCCTCCCAATGCGGTTGTCTAAGTAATCGTTACCAATGATCGGAACCTCCTCTTTGTTTGGAGCATGGATTTGTGTGGAAACGAGAGGGAAAGTGATTTTGCATGAAACAATGTAATTTAAAATTGATGAATGAGGAAAAAATTCCCACCTTGAATGTTTCAACTGCAAAAAATGATTGAATGAGTATGAGGGAGAGAATCCCGATTCAGTTCAGGGTAACCCAAAAAATGAGGGAAGAGGCCAGTAGTACAAGAGTGTACATCGATGTTTCAAGTATCACATTTTTACAAGAAAATAAATGAGGAGAACAAATGACATGAATTGATCATAGATGGAAAGCAGAGAAGAATGGATTTGAGTACGAGGTTAACTAAATAAGGACTTCCTCTTCTAGATAGTCATAGGATGCACTTGTAATGCTAATATTTGAACACTTTGCTAATAATGTTGGGAAAGACGAATCAAATTTATTTTTGAAAACTTTAGGAAAACACATTTCACCAAGTATATCAAGCTTAATAGTGAAACATGTGGCAATAGTGTAAGAATTGAGAAACACGTTATTAGTTTATTGTTGCATCTAAGATTACCTCAAAATCATGCAAGTGTTTAAAGGAGGCAAAAGTAAATGGAGCAAATTAATATCCTCAAGGTTTTCCTTCTAGTAAAACATCCTTCTATCCTGATAGTATGATGTTTGAGAATATCATGGAAACTATATGCTTTTAATCGTGAAGCTGAAACCAAAATTTCAATGTCATACTCCCTTTCCTAAATGAGGATAGAATAAACTTATAAAATAACCAACATGAACACCACTAAATGTTTGTTTCTTGAATGCTAGACGCTCGTCACTAGCCTCAACAAACCCAACATGGTTCACCATGGTTTATGTCAAGCTAAGCTGCATCATATCTGTCCTATAAAAAATGATCTACAAATCTAGACAACGATAGAATATGAAGAGAAATCCTAACTCACATCCAACAAATTCTTCTTTTGTAGTCTTGAAATTAAATCCCATGTATAATCTTATAGAGGGGTTTATATCTAGATGATGATTGAATCTATGTTGGTTCCTTCATGTAAGTGTAGATGTGGTCTACCAATGAGAGTTACTGAATGCAGCATTCATGGAATGCGAGGAAGTGCCTAGAGGGTCTCCCTGTGAATTTTTCCATGGAAGAAAAAATGAAACTTCAGCATAAAAATAAATGCATTGACTAATTTGACATATCCATTTTTTCGAATATTTCTCAAAGTCTCGTAGCAATGCCATGAGCATGGCATGGATATAAAAGGATAGAATAAATTCCTAGGAGCATTATCTTGCCCACCACTAAATGTTTATTTCTTGAATGTTACCTCCTAGTCTCTATCCTATACTATTTTTCCATGGTGCACCATTTTTTTATGTAAACAAAGAGATCTAATGTATGTGTCCTGTCCTGTAACAAATCAACTATAGATAGAGAGAACCATGGAATATGAAGAGAAGGATTGAATCACATTCAAAAAATCCTCACCAAATCCTTCTCGTATAGGCTCAAAATGAAATCTCATGGTATTATTTGCATGGTGATAACCACAATCGCATGATAAATATTTTAGTAATTGACATAGAAGAGAATACCAATAGCTCTTTGAGTCGATATCTAGTATATCTCGTGGAAATACAAAATAGAAAGGTCACACACTCAACAAGAAACATACCAAAAATCATCACCAATTCAAAAGGAGGGGATATAGTTATCCCTCGCCTCAAATCTATTGTGTGTGGAATTGAGATCTCATATTTATTGGATTTACACTACACAAAATGTTATCCAAGGAAAAATAAAATTAGTTTGGATACAAGTGCAAGTGGGCATAGTGAAGAACATGGAAATCCATTGGCATCCTTTTAAAAACAATTTAGGCTCTAGCGAGGGATTTATGCCATACATGGTTCCAATGCAGTCGGATTTATAACCATGGGCACACTTACTACAACAAAAGAATTATATGACAGTCATGGTCAAAGTTGTACAAGCTACACAATTCAAGATCATACTCTTTGACGTAGAAATATCCATTGATGCAATTTAGGAGTTGATTTGTTTCCTAATTATTTATATTATTATGTGAGAGATTATATTTAAATGTGTATGTGTTTTTAAGATAATTTAGTGGGATTATATTCGTAAGGACGTGTATTAGTATTTAAGTACTATAATGTGTATTTTTATTTCATTATCTCTACTAGTGCATTTCCGTTTTATATGAAGTTGGCGTCATAACATCATTTCACATATAAGAGTAGGATTTTTTAAGAAAATAAATGATAAATCCTCGCTTCTAAAAAATGGAAGAGACGTTGAAAAGCGATTTCCAGAGAATACGTAAAGGGATCATAGCCAAGGAGTTGTTAAAATAAGTGAAAAAATGGGAAACCTGGACGAAGTAATGATACACATCACTAAGATATTACATATCTTAAAAATCTGTTTGAGAATACTACATATGACTATCCCATAGGACCCCTATGGGAAATTCCATTTTGAAATATTGTAGCGTCCGACCTCTTCCCATTAAATATGATTGATGACATCATTTGTCGAAAAAATATTTCATTACAAATCGCGATATGGTTGCATGTGTAGCATACAAAGTGGCTCAAAATCCCCATATGGTTCCATGTGTAGCATACAAAGTGGCTCAAAATCGGAATGGATATACACAAATAGAGGGACTTTATAAATTCATTGTGCAAAATGAAACGCGCTCCATAAATCAAGAATGAAACACAAATAGATGCAAATTAATCTCCTCAACCTTTTCTTTTTAGTAAAACATCCTCTTTTCTTTTTAGTAAAACATCCTCCTATCTTGATAATATGATTTTTGAGAATATCATGGCAAGTAGATGCTTTAATCATGGAGTTGCAATTGAATCTATGTTGGTTCCTTGAGGTAAGTGTACATGTAGTCTACCAATGAGAGTTACTGGATGTGGCATTCATGGAATTATAAGAGGAAGTGCCTAGAGGGTCTCCCCGTGATTTTTTCCATGGAAGAAAAATGAAACACCGCCATAAAAATAAATGCGTTGACTAATTTGAGATATCCATTTTTTTCAAATATGCCTCAAAGTCTCGTAGCAATTCCATGAGCATGGCATGGATATACAAGGATAAAATAAATTCCTAGGAGCATTATCTTTCCCACCACTAAATGTTTGTTTCTTGAATGTTACCTCCATTCCATGGTGCACCATCTTTTTATGTCAAACAAAGAGATCTAATGTATGTGTCCTATAACAAATAAACTAAAGATAGAGAGAACCATGGAATATGAAGAGAAGGATTGATTCAAAATCAACAAATCCTCTCCAAATCGTTCTCGTATAGGCTCGAAATGAAATACCATGAGTTAATTTGCATGGTTATAACTACAGTCACATGATAAATATTTTAGTAATTGACTTAGAAGATAATACCAATAGCTCTTGGAGTTGATATCTAGTATATCTCGTGGGAAGACAGAATACAAAGGTCACACGCTCAACAAGCAACATACAAAAAATCATCGCCATTGCCAAAGGAGGGGATATAGTTATACATTGCCAAAGGAGGGGATATAGTTATACCTTGCCTCAAATCTATTGTGTTTGGCATTGAGATCTCATATTTATTGGTTTTACACTACCCAAAATGTTATCCAAGGAAACACAAAATTAGTTTGGATACGAGTGCAAGTGGGCACAGTGACGAGCATGGAAATCCATAGCGAGGGATTTATGCCATACATGGTTCTAATGCAGTCGGTTTTACAACCATGGGAACACTTATTGCAACAAAAGAATTATGAAAGTCATGGTCAAAGTTGTACACGCTACACACTTCAATTTCATCATACTATTTGACATAGAAATTTCTATTAATGCAATTTAGGAGTTGATTTGTGTCCTAATTATTTATTTTATTGTGTGAGCGATTAATATTTAAATTTGTCTGTGTTTTTAAGATAGTTTAGTGGGATGATCTTCGTAAGGATGTGTATTCATATTTAAGTATTATAATGTGTATTTTTATTACATTATCTCTATTCGCGCATTTCCATTTTAGATGATGGCGTCATAACATCATTTCACATGTGAGTGTAGGATTTTTTAAGAAACGATACGATAAATCCTCGCTCTTAAAAAATGGAGACGTTGAAGGATGATTCTCAGAGAATACATAAAGAGATCATATCCAAGGAGTTGTTAAAATAAGTGAGAAAATGGGAAATCGGGACGAAATTGTGATGTCCCCAAAAATAAAATAAAAAAATTATAGGCTAGTAAAAACTACCTAGACGGAACATTATTTACTTACAGAACTCTATCGTACACTTTATGTATCTTTGTTTAGTCATAAGCTATTATTACATTCTATCGCTTATATTTCAGTGGTTACTTTTAATGTATTTTACTTATGATGTTGTACTATTGTTTGCTACTGAGTACTATGTTTATATTTTTGTCGCTTATGTGTCGTCACTGGATTTATGTGCTTCGTCATTTCTGCATTGTCGCACTTGTTAATTATGGAGTCCTAACTTAACTTTGTTTGTGGAAACAAAGTGGGCGGAGTGGCAGGACTTGTTCTCCCATGACGGTTTGAGAGGTAAAGTATTACTTTGTTACGTAGGCTTGCTTATTTCAATCGAACTAAGGCACCTCTTTTATTTACATGTACTTCAAGCTTGCGAGGGAAACTTGTTCAAAGAGTACAGAAAGTTGTGACCTTAAAGATCATATTGTTGGTTGACTTTGGTTATCTTATTGACTTCGAATTATATCAGGTATAGCTACTATTCTTTTCAATTTAATTATTACGGCTAAAGCTCTTGTTCAGTACTTATACTTCCATCGGGCCTTTTAAATTCTTCATTTCATATCTTGGTATTAATTACGATTTATGTTTTATTCTATTAATAATTATTAACTCCTCTTATATTTTCCATTTTACAGGTTAGATACATGGCCTTCAAAACCCATGAGGGATTGTTTATCACTTGAATGTTCTATTCCTTGCGATTAGCCTCCACTATGAAATATTTCTTTTCAAATTAATGCTTGATCAATTAAAAAAACAATTAGTATAGATTTTAAACTCCACAAGACAGGAAATCCATCAAGGTCTTGGTATATATATAGGGGGCGTTTTTCTCTTTGTCTATGTCTTTCCCTATGAGGGAGGCTACCATGGTCTGTGACAAAGGAAGGGATGTGCCTTGTGCGTCATGTAGCGAACTTGTTGTTACAATAGGAATCTAAGGATGTGGATTAATCACATGCCTATGAATGTTAGGATTGTTTGGATCCAACCTTATCGTATCTAACGAGTCTAGGGAGTCTTGGGGCATCACTACACATTGCGTTCTAAATTCATAATCAAAATACTTTATGCAACATAAAGTCAACATTTAATTTTCTCAAGAAACACAGTGGTGTCTCCCTGGTCTCATGGAAAGAATCATCAAAGGCCTTGTGCCAATAGTCCATTGATTTATTAATAAGTGGCTGATATATACACAGATCAATGGAAATATTTTGTTTCTTATTATAAAAGTGATTCAACCAAGGTTTTCAACTTTTGAATTATGAAATGGGTCATTGGTTCTGAATACATTACTCAATCTTATCACCATTTGAAGGTGGTGGGGGTGTTGCTTGCATGTTGGGATCTGGGTGTTCTAGGTCTGGAAAGGACCTATATTGATCTTAGTTTGGGGTTTAGGGGATGGGATTGGGGTTTTGTTGTTGTTGTACATTTGGGATATTTTTGCATAGTTTGGATTCTATGAATTCATAATTTAAATTTACCACAAAATATGGAAGCAAAATATTGCCTCCTATATAAGGGTCAAGGGACATTTTTAATATATTATGGACATATAGATATTAGGGGGTTTATAATTATGTATGTAGGGGTTTGAATATGGTATTGGGGGGTTTTAATTCATAATTTGCATGGGTATGTGGTACGTGGAAGAGGACCTCAAGCGCACACACGTGAGATGCTTGATAATCTAGTGTTCAAGGATACGTATGATCTATGTCAAGGAGGTGTAAATTGAATTGTGTTTGGAGTGAGAGTGGTGCTTGAATTAGTATGGCTTGTGAGTGAATTTTATGTGTGAAAGCAATTGGAATGACTCTGTATGAATTATGAAGTCGATTTGTGTTTAGGGGGTTGTTGAAATATTTGCTTTCTATCATTTCATATTTCAATGTGAAGGTTTCTAGGGTCATAAAAGAGGTATTAAAAATTTCATCAAGAAATCCATACCTAGGATATCTAGTGAAAAATATAGATATTCTTAAATTGTAAAGGTGTATTGGGAAAGGTGTTCCACAAAAGGATTCTTGGAAGAAATTCTTCATATATAATGAAATTATAAATACACTTTGGCATCCTACAAATATTCACTCCTCCCCTTCTGTAACATTTGGGACAACATTGTTTGCGATAACTTTTTGGACTTAGTTTGTGTTAATTTATTTAGGTCTTTTAATTTGTAAAGTTTTTGGGAACTCTTTAGACTTAGTTTGTGCTAATTTTTGAGGTTCATTTAATTATTGTTTAAACTTAGTTTTTACTAATTTACTAGACTCCTTTATATATTGCTTGAACCCTATTTTGTTTAAATGAGTCTGGAAAGATTTATCATTCAAAATTATATAATCATCCTTTGGACAAAGTGTGCTTCAATAATCTCGTTTTCACTTTTTTTATATGAAGATTGAAAGAGCGGCGTTGAAAGAAATTATATCAATCCCTGGTCACTATGTTCTGATGAGCTTTCGCGTTTGGTTATATGAAGATTGAAAGAGCAGCATTCAAAGAAATTATATCAATACCAAGGTCACGGTGTTCCTCAACGCATCCAAGATAAGTTTAAAGAATTTAAAATAAAGAGGTGCAATATATTCTGAAATTTCAATAAAATTTATTAGGTTAGAGCACACGAATATTTGTATTGAAACAATAAAAGCTGTACTGTATGTACATGAAGAATGACTGAATGGGAGGATCCGATAAGTAGCTTCGAAGGGCTCATATTCATGTTTATATTTACATCTCCACGACTGCTGTGTGTGTAAATATCAGTAAGGCCTGGCTGCTATGTAGTTCCCTGGTGGATAATAATTGCAGGTGATGAAAGCATCGCCTGAGTTGCATTTAATCTTGGCGCAACCAACATTGGCGGTTGTCCTCCATACAACCTGAGTGTAGTGAGTGCAGTCAGGTCCAGTGCAGATATTCTTGGCATAGTCGAACCATTTCTTCTCATCTATCCACGCAGCCACTGCTTGTGAAGGGGTCCAACTGTTTCGGCTCCCCCAGAATATGTTCTCTCCGAAGGGGCTGTCCGAGAGCTGGAGGAGACAGTCGCCCCTTCTCTGTCTTGCATAAGTGCGTGCATAATTTGCAAGTTTGCGATCCCATTGCAGACGACCAACTCCCACCGCATTTCTTGCCTGGTTGTGTGGAGCCAAATAGCCGTCAATAAACGCGGCGGTAGCATTCATGTCTGCAGCATTCACTGATGACATTCCCATTGTCATAATGAGAATGCAAATGCTAATCCTGCAGCAGTTCTTCAACAGCGTGGTCATCCCCATGACTATTGTCAATCGCTGGCGTCCCTGTAGATAGTTTCTAATTCTTTGTTGCTTCAGGTAATCCGAATAGTAATACTGACTTGCTTCTGCTTCTTTTCCTAAAAATATATATACAAAGGTAATCAATTCACTGGCCAAACTTATTTGGAGTTATATCAGGAAGATGCTATCTTTCTATCTATCAGTACCATTGTCTATAACCGGCTCAAGCTGTTTGGGTATATATAGCCTACATGCTGCTCATTAGTTTGAGCTTCTTTTACTTTGAATGGAAGGAGGAGGAAGCTGCCTGTTTTATTCTTTTCATCTAAGATAACTTCTGATTGTTTGTTTGTGTCTTACTCCATTTCAAGATAGGCCTACAGATTGGGAGGCGCTTCCTTGGTTGACAGTGACTATGGACACGCGCAGACACACCTGAAATATGAATATGATCCGATGACACGCGCAGACGCACGTTATCATTCCCCGCCACAATATTCAACAACAATTCAATACTTTATTTTATTTACAAGAACTCAATACTTTATTTTAATTTTAATAACTTTTAGTTAGTTCAACGCCGGCCAGCGAGCCCGTTGTTCATTTTGATCACTTGGGAAGGCTTGAACCGAAAGAAAACGGGCAGAGGTAAACACGTTGTTCAATTGCAACAAAGTCCAAAATTGATCACCAAAAGAAGATTTAAAAAAAAACAACTCCACGACTGCTCAATGTCTCTACAAGTGTGGGAACGCTTAATGTGGAAAATACACGCACTACATAGTGTCAAAAATAGAAAACGACAATGCTAATCAACCTTGCATTTTCTTATTCTAAACAATAACAATATACAACGCAATAACAATATGTAGCGCAAGAGATTTGAAAATTTTAAAGTAGATTTCAAAGATTAAGTTAAAATAATTTTTTTATTAAAATATTTATTTTTGAAAACAAATGTTTTAGATAGTATAGGTTCTTTAAAACATAGTTGAACTTTTCATCACTGAGTAAGTTGATGAGTGAAACAAGTCAACATATATATATTTGGAATTCTTTCTCAAATAACCCAGCTAGTTTGTCAAAAGTTATAGTTTTTATTTGGATGGTTAAGGTTTTGAGGAAAAAGAGTACATCAAGGCTTAATTCTCTCTGGCCAAAAAATAAACAAACACATCGAAAATATTGAGTTTGAACACTTATTAACTCACCTATTGTAGTATCACACAAAAAAATAGTTGAACATGATTTCAAAGTTGTGAGATTACCCGTAGTCAATAGTTGATTGGAGATGAAGTAAGGCCCGAGCCACAAATTGAAAACATGGACATTTCAATGGAGGTGGAAAGGGGCTCATCTTTACATGGAAATATAGTACAAGAGAAAAAAGGTTCTAGATTTTGTGAATTAATATTGCTCCAACTTCAAAGAAAATCCCTTGGATATTGGCATTCTTGTCAATCATGTTGCGCTCTTGAATCTTTGGCTAGAGCCATGCCGCCCAAGTCCTACATCAACGATCTCAAACATCAAGCCTTGGTAGTAAATTTTTGGAACAACGATTGAAGAGGAAATCGAGTCTATCCATCGCAATTCTTATATTGCTTGTCATTATGCAATTTTGGGTCCTCTTCAAGCATAGATGCAACCTTAATATTGTGAGGAGGAATCTGGTTAGCACAAAATAGAGAACACAAAGATAATTGAAGGGAACACGAGGAGTGTTAATTTTCCACTCTTTAGTTGTGTTTATCCAAAAAAAGAAGATCAGTCAACCATTTTGCACCATGCATGTAAGATATCTATATTGAGATTGATCTATGTCTCTGTTGGAGGTGAGGATCAATGGAATTCCCCTCCGACGATCTCTTCTTTTATGCATCACCAACCATGTCTCTAATTCCAATTGAAATATGTCTCGAGAGGTATTTTGTAATTTTAAGTATCGTTTTAACCATAGTTACTTTAATGTTCAAAGGCGAAAGAGGGTTTCCATAGGACAACGACCAAAAAAAGCATTCATATGGTTCTAAAGAGAAGGAAGCCATATTAATCTCCAAAAATATCTAGAAATATATATCATGTTATTTAGATCCCCTTCATGGTCCTTGTGGCGATGGTCATTGCAAACCACTACATAGATGTACTTGACATGACGTAGAACATGACTGGAATAATTTGAGGGGCATGCAAGACTTTGGAGGGGAAGGTGTGCATGAGAAGTTGGGACATGGATGAATATAGTGATGATTTATATCGAAACAAACGAAGGATTTGATGGAGCATGACATGTTTTTATTTGCGGAGTAGAGGAACATTGCGAACTCTTTTTTTTCACAATAAAAATGCCTCATGGAACAATTATCTATGTTTATATAATATAGCATTTTCCACGGTATTATTGTATCTAAATTTTCCTCTTTGCCCCATTGCCCATGATATTCCTTTAATCTCCTTGTTTCAAAAACTCATGTCAAGTATTAATAGAAAATTTGCGATCTAATATTAAAGTTGTAGCTAAAAGTTTCTGTTTGCATGACTTGATAATAATGTGTACATCAGGCATATTTTTAAAACACTATGGAATTAAGCAATTATTTCTATGCATAATGCAAAAAGGGTTGTTTACTTATAGGAATAAAACTTCAAGTTTTCAACACTAATGCATAAAGGAGATTCATGAATAGTTATTTGTTTGTCAATGATGATTAAAGTGCAAACAAAGAAATAGTAGCAAGCAATAGGTATATGTTCTTGGCCCCAACTTATAATGGAAAGATATTTTCCTCCATCGTTGGCTTTGGGGATTCAACGAGTAATTTTGGGATGACACGAATTCTAGAATGGAACATGCCACCTTGGTAAACTCATTATTTATATGAAAGCACAAGCTATAGAAATTTCACTAGTAATAGTGTTGTCACCATGCCATTGAGCGCTGGTTATTTTCTATTGATAACATCATGTAGTAACATCAAGGGCCTACTATTGCAAGCTTAACATCTTCCAAATCATGAATAATTGTTGCATGTTTCATCCAATCCACACACATCCCCTATCTATAGTTTCACCTACTACCATGTGATTGGCATTCCTAATGCAGCTTCCTGTTGCATCACTCATTTGCATCCCTCTAGTAACCTAACGATCCTTGTGAGAAATCATGATTGTTATTTCATAAAGGGTACAACCCATGGATCATTTTGGTTGTTGGTCTTTTCAAGGGCTTCTTCTTTTTAACACATGCTAAGTAGAACAAACAATTTTTTTTTATGAACAATGATATCCTTGTGGAAGGCTATTCCTTCACAGGATAAAATGCATAAAGTTTGAAACTTAGACATTTGTACACATTTTTCCTTATCAATATATTTTAGTATATATGCCCTGCATATATAGTTATGGGTTTTCCATTATTATTTAATATAAATATCCATTTACTCCAATGTTCGATCCACTCACTATACCCCACAATTATGCTTGAGTTCATTCCTAGTGGTATCAAAGAAGCATACCCTTACTAAGGCAATGGATCAAAACCCAAACATTACTTTCACAAATATAATTAAAAATATAGATCTATTGCTACAGGTCCAACATTAAATTAGCTTACATCAACATGAAACTCTTACGAAATATCGACCAAGCACAAAACCAATGGAATCGGTCCTTGTCGATAATGGTTAAGGTAAGGAGAAAATAATCAATCCTATTGGTTGGGTTTCATGATGCAGAGTTCATGTTTTCTATCTATAGAATATTATCTAGTCAACACAGATGCATTGATAACTAATGACAGGGAGTCTTCAATAATCTATAAATGGACATCTTTCCATGTTGCGATGCAAAACACTAGATGGATTTTTGGAGAAAAAAATCATCCATAATATGAATGCAAATGCGAAATCCTCCCAATGCGGTTGTCTAAGTAATCGTTACCAATGATTGGATCCTCCTCTTTGTTTCGAGCATGAATTTGTGTGGAAACGAGAGGGAAAGTGATTTTGCATGAAACAATGTAATTTAAAATTGATGAATGAGGAAAAAATCCCCACCTTGAAGGTTTCAACTGCAAAAAATGATTGAATGAGTATGAGGGAGAGAATCCCGATTCAGTTCAGGGTAACCCAAAAAATGAGGGAAGAGGCCAGTAGCACCAGAGTGTACATCGATGTTTCAAGTATCACATTTTTACAAGAAAATAAATGAGGAGAACAAATGACACGAATTGATCACAGATGGAAAACAGAGAAGAATGGATTCGAGTACGAGGTTAACTAAATAAGGACTTCCTCTTCTAAATAGTCATAGGATGCACTAGAAATGCTAATATTTGAACACTTTGCTAATAATTTTGGGAAAGACGAATCAAATTTATTTTTGAAAACTTCAGGAAAACACATTTCACCGAGTATATCAAGCTTAATAGTGAAACATGTGGCAATAGTGTAAGAATTGAGAAACACGTTATTAGTTTATTGTTGCACCTAAGATTGCCTCAAAAGAATGCAAGTGTTTAAAGGAGGCAAAAGTAAATGGAGCAAATTAATATCCTCAAGGTTTTCCTTCTAGTAAAACATCCTCCTATCCTGATAGTATGATGTTTGAGAATATCATGGAAAGTATATGCTTTTAACCGTGAAGCTGAAATCGAATTTTCAATGTCATACTCCCTTTCCTAAACAAGGATAGAATAAACTTATAAAATAACCAACATGAACACCAGTAAATGTTTGCTTCTTGAATGTTAGACCCTCGTCACTAGCCTCAACAAACCCAACATGGTTCGCCATGGTTTATGTCAAGCTAAGTTGCATCATATCTGTCCTATAAAAAATGATCTACAAATCTAGACAACGATAGAATATGAAGAGAAATCCTAACTCACATCCAACAAATTCTTCTTTTGTAGTCTTGAAATTAAATCCCATGTATAATCTTATAGAGGGGTTAATATCTAGATGATGATTGAATCTATGTTGGTTCCTTCAGGTAAGTGTAGATGTAGTCTACCAATGAGAGTTACTGAATGCAGCATTCATGGAATGCGAGGAAGTGCCTATAGGGTCTCCCCGTGAATTTTTCCATGGAAGAAAAACGAAACTCTAGCATAAAAATAAATGCATTGACTAATTTGACATATCCATTTTTTTGAATATTTCTCAAAGTCTCGTAGCAACGCCATGAGCATGGCATGGATATACAAGGATAGAATAAATTCCTAGGAGCATTATCTTTCCCACCAGTAAATGTTTGTTTCTTGAATGTTACCTCCTAGTCTCTATCCTCTACTATTTTTCCATGGTGCACCATTTTTTTATGTAAACAAAGAGATCTAATGTTTTGGCCCTGTAACAAATCAACTACATATAGAGAGAACCATGGAATATGAAGAGAAGGATTGAATCACATTCAAAAAATCCTCACCAAATCCTTCTCGTATAGGCTCGAAATAAATCTCATGGTATTATTTGCATGGTTATAACTACAGTCGCATGATAAATATTTTAGTAATTGACTTAGAAGAGAATACCAATAGCTCTTTGAGTCGATATCTAGTATATCTTGTGGGAATACAAAATAGAAAGGTCATGCACTCAACAAAAAACATACCAAAAATCATCGCCAATTCAAAAGGAGGGGATATAGTTATCCCTCGCCTCAAATCTATTATGTGTTTAACTGAGATCTCATATTTATTGGTTTTACACTACACAAAATGTTATCCAAGGAAAAATAAAATTAGTTTGGATACAAGTGCAAGTGGGCATAGTGAAGAGCATGGAAATCCATTGGCATCCTTTCAAAAACAATTTAGGCCCTAGCGAGGAATTTATGCCATACATGGCTCCAATGCAGTCGGATTTAGAACCATGGGCACACTTACTACAACAAAAGAATTATGACAGTCATGGTCAAAGTTGTACAAGCTACACAATTCAAGATCATACTCTTTGACGTAGAAATATCCATTGATGCAATTTAGGAGTTGATTTGTTTCCTAATTATTTATTTTATTGTGTGAGAGATTATATTTAAATGTGTCTGTGTTTTTAAGATAATTTAGTAGGATTATATTCGTAAGGATGTGTATTCGTATTTAAGTACTATAATGTGTATTTTGTTTGCATTATCTCTACTAGCACATTTCCGTTTTAGATGAAGTTGGCGTCATAACAGCATTTCACATATAAGAGTAGGATTTTTTAAGAAAAGATATGATACAGAAAGGGATTTCCAGAGCGATTTCCAAAAAATGGAGGAGACGTTGAAGAGCGATTTCCAGAGAATACAGAAAGGGATCATAGCCAACGAGTTGTTAAAATAAGTGAAAAAATGGGAAACCTGGACGAAGTAATGATCCACATCACTAAGATATTACACATCTTAAAAATCCGTTTGAGAATACTACATATGACTATCCCATATGGGAAATTCCATTTTGAAATATTGTAGTGTCCGACCTCTTCCCATCAAATACGATTGATGGGATCATTTGTCGAAAAAATATTTCATTACAAATCCCCATATGGTTGCATGTGTAGCATACAAAGTGGCTCAAAGTGGGAATGGATATACAGAAATAGAGGGACTTTATAAATTCATTGTGCAAAATGAAACGCGCTCCATAAATCAAGAATGAAACACAAGCACACTAAATCCAACTAATTAGGTCCTTGCCCTCGACATTGTAAAAAGTATATTAAAAGGTGGTAATCCTTCGAGTTTGAAATAAATAGAAATCATGTCCATGCCCATTGAGATTAGGTATATGAAAAGACTTGAAATGAAGTTAAGGATATCAATTACATCAAAGTTGAAGGCAAATAAACATAAGAAAACCCACAATAATAGATATGGTTAGGATCATTGATGGTGTTCTCCTTTTCGCAATCCTCTCCATGGCTTCAAGTTCCAAGTGATGTATGCAATCATGTAATTATAATTTACCAAAGTACAATAAACTAGATGGTAATTCATTGGTAGCAACCACATTTTCCTATTTAATGGCCTGCACTTAGGAAACTAGTGATATATATACATATACACACACAAAGAAGTTCCTCTACAATACCTATCTTGCCAATTCCCTCTTAGTTTGCGTTAGCATAGGGTGCTTATAAGTAATGGTTGTAGGAAATGGGATATTAGACTATTTTCATGAAAACACGTGAATCTTTTGTATTATTAGCTACAAGAGAAGCATCTCAAACTAGTTAAATCCAAATAGAAAATTAAAATAAAAAAATACAAACACAAATTAATCTAAAAAGACTATTATTACATTATAAGTGTGGCCCCATAAAACATGTAGTATAAATCCTTGTATGGAGACCCATTCTAGTACAAGAGACTCTTATTGAGGTATCTTGGTGCATAGGAATAACATCTGTATACAATTGTAAATTTGCATGAAATAGACAACCATAAAAGTAAAAGCGTAAATGAAAGGATAAAATACTGATATATACAAAAGGATACGATACAAAGAATTTTTCTTAATTATTGCACACATCCTAGAAACAAATTTACTTACGTATTACACACATCCCTTACCTGGTCTAGGATGGCAGAAAGGGTCACAACAAGCAAAGGGACAAGATACATAGATGATGACATGAAAAGTGTTTAGCGGCCCTAACATTCCTGCCAGTGATTGTTTATCACTTGAATGCACTATTCCTTGCGATTACCCTCCACCATGAAATATTTCTTTTCAAATTAACCCTTGATCTTTCTTTTCAAACTAACTCCACAAGATAGGCAAGCCATCAGGATCTTGATATATATATATATAGGGGTGGCATTTGCATTTTTCTCTTTGTCTATGTCTTTCCCTACGAGGGAGGCTACCATGGTCTGTGACAAAGGAAGGGATGTGCCTTATGCGTCATGTAGCGAATTTGTTGTTACAATAGGAATCTAAGGATGTGGATTAATAACATGCCTATGAATGCAACATAAAGTCAACATTTAATTTTCTCAAGAAAAATAGTGGTGTCTCATTGCTCTCATGGAAAGAATCATCAAAGGCTATGTACCAATGGTCCATTGATTTATTAATAAGTGGTTTATATATACACATATCAATGGAAATATTTGGCTTCTTATTATAAAAGTGATTCAACCAAGGTTTTCAACTTTTGAATTATGAAATGGGTCTTTGGTTTTGAATACATTACTCAATCTTATCACCATTTGAATGTGGTAGGGGTGTTTCTTTCATGTTGGGATTTGGGTGTTCTAGGTGTGGAAATGGGTTATAATGATCTTAGTTTGGGGTTTAGGGGATGGGATTATGGTTTTGTTTTTGTTGTACATTTGGGATATTTTTGCATGGTTTGGTTTCTGTGAATTCATCATTTTAATTTACAACAACAAAAAGTTTAAAGGGAAAAAAATTCTATAGAGTAAAAACAATAAAGAGATAACAAGATTGGAGAAATCCACAAATTCCTACTTTATTAGTTTTTGAATCTTGTAAATCAATGAAAATTATACGTTGTGGATGCCAAATGTTTGGAATACTTATGTTTTACTACGTGCAGCATTTCTATAAGTCATTACCACTTCAACAAAGTAAAGGTGAATGAAAACGAGGGTTGTGACACAATTTATAACACATGCACTCTTGATGTTGCACTTACCTTACTACCTGTAACATGATTCTTCAAATGTAAAACATAACATTATTCGTGAAATCTAGCCGAGGTTTCAAAAGAATGTTAACTTTTTGTCATCCATGTAAAGGACTGTCTCATTTTTAGAAACTCAATTGCCCCCTTGATTGAGACAAAGCTAGGATATTTATCATAATATTCGTCACAATATTAATAGCATTTAATCAAAGTAGTGAATATAAAAAATATTCAAAAGAAATTAAAGTTTTTTGAATTTTTCTTCACTTTCTTCCTACATGTGCTATGAAAGCATACATATATATATAAACATCTACGAAATTCTGAAACCAATGATTTTTTAAATTAAATCAATGAAAGACGACGAAGAACACTTTCATGACTTTTTATGACATGCTAAATTTAAAAGCCACGATGGTGTCCCATTAGACACATCCAATCTCTCTAATCCCTTTGGAGAAAGCTAGTTGCAATGGGGATTCACTAAGTAGTATTGTGGGATATAGTACTCTAAAATATGGAAGCAAAATATTGCCTCCTATATAAGGGTCAAGGGATATTTTTAATATATTATGGACATATAGATATTAGGGGGTTTATAATTATGTATGTAGGGGTTTGAAAATGGTATTGGGGGGTTTCAATTCATAATTTGCATGGGTATGTGGTATGTGGAAGAGAATCTCAAGCGCACACACGTGAGATGCTTGATAATCTAGTGTTCAAGGATAAATATGATCTATGTCAAGGTGGTGTAACTTCAATTGTGTTTGGAGTGAGAGTGGTGCTTGAATTAGTATGGATTGTGAGTGAATTTTATGTGTGAAAGAAATTGGAATAACTGTCTATGAATTATGAAGTCGATTTGTGTTTAGGGGGTTGTTCTCCATATTGAAATATTTGCTTTCACCATCATTTCATATTTCACTGTGACGGTTTCTAGGCTCATAAGAATTGCTCACAAAAGAGGTATTAAAAATTTCATCAAGAAATCCATACCTAGGATATCTAGTGAAAAATATAGATATTCTCAAATTGTAAAGGTGTAATGGGAAAGGTGTTCCACAAAAGGATTCTTGGAAGAATTTCTTAATATATAGTGAAATTATAAATACTCTTTAGTATCCTATAAATATTCACTCCTCCCCTTATGTAACTTTTGGGACAACATTGTTTGTGACAACTCTTTGGACTTAGTTTGTTCTAATTTATTTAGCTCTCTTAGTTTGTAAAGTTTGTGAGAACTCTTTAAACTTAGTTTGTGCTAATTTTTGAGGCTCATTTAATTATTGTTTAAACTTAGTTTGTACTAGTTTACTAGACTTTTTTAAATATTGCTTGAACCAGATTTTGTTTTTGTTTAAATGAGTATTGAAAGATTTATCATTCAAAATTATATAATCATCCTTTGGACAAAGTGTGCTTCAATAATCCCGTTTTTGCTTATGTTGATATGAGGATTGAAAGAAATTATATCAATCCCTGGTCATGATGTTCATCAACGCATCCGCTTTGGCTTTTGGTTATACGAAGATTAAAAGAGCAGCATTCAAAGAAATTATATAAATACCTAGGTCACGGTGTTCCTCAACGCGTCCAATAAGCTTAAAGAATACAAAATAAAGAGGTACAAAATAATCTGAAATTTCAATAAAATTTATGAGGTTAGATCACAAGAATATTTGTATTGAGACAATAAAAGCTGTACTGTATGAACATGAAGAATGACTGAATGGGAGGATCCGATAAGTAGCTTCGAAGGGCTCATATTCATGTTTATATTTACATCTCCACGACTGCTTTGTGTTTGTGTGTAAATATCAGTAAGGCCTGGCTGCTATGTAGTTCCCGGGTGGATAATAATTGCAGGTGATGAAAGTATCGCCTGAGTTGCATTTAATCTTGGCGCAACCAACATTGGTAGTGGTTCTCCATACAACTTGAGTGTAGTGAGTGCAGTCAGGTCCAGTGCAGATATTCTTGGCATAGTCGAACCATTTCTTCTCATCTATCCACGCGGCCACTGCCTGTAAAGGGGTCCAACTGTTTCCGCTTCCCCAGAATATGTTCTCTCCGAAGGGACTGTCAGAGTGCTGGAGGAGACAGTCGCCCCTTCTCTGTCTTGCATAATTGCGTGAATAATTTGCAAGTTTGCGATCCCATTGCAGACGACCAACTCCCACTGCATTTCTTGCTTGGTTGTGTGGAACCAAAAAGCCCTCAATAAACGCGGCAGTAGCATTCATGTCTGCAGCATTTACTGATGACATTCCCATTGTCGTAATGAGAATGCAAATGCTAATGCTGCAGCAGCTCTTCAACAGCGTGTTCATCCGCATGACTATTGTCAATCGCAGGCGTCGCTGTAGATAGTTTCTAATTCTTTGTTCCTTCAGGTAATCCGAATAATAATTCTGACTTGCTTCTGCTTTTTTGCCTAAAAATATATATACAGAGGTAATCAATTCACTGCCCAAACGTATGTCGAGTTATATCAGGAAGATGCTATCTTTCTATCTATCCATACCATTGTCTATAACCGGCTCAAGCTGTTTGGGTATATATATAGGCTACATGCTGCTCATTAGTTTGAGCTTCTTTTACTTTGAACGGAAGGAGGAGGAAGCTGCCTGTTTTATTCTTTTCATTTTAAGATAATGCTTATAGACCATCAGCAGAAGCTGTATCATAAATCATTATCTGAACTTAACTTCTGGTTGTTTGTATCATAAATCATTATCATATATCCATGAGCATGGCATGGATATACAAGGTTAAAATAAATTCCTTGGAGCATTATCTTTCCCACCACTAAATGTTTGTTTCTTGAATGTTACCTCCTAGTCTCTATCCTCTACTATTTTTCCATGGTGCACCATCTTTTTATGTCAAACAAAGAGATCTATGTGTCCTATAACAAATCAACTACAGATAGAGAGAACCATGGCATATGAAGAGAAGGATTGAATCAAAATCAACAAATCCTGACCAAATCTTTCTCGTATAGGCTCGAAACTAAATCTCATGAGTTAATAGTTTCTCGTATTAGGACCTTTCTCGTATGACATGTTTCAATATTAAGCTTGATATACTCGGTGAAATGTGTTTTCCTGAAGTTTTCAAAAATAAATTTGATTCGTCTTTCCAAAAATTATTAGCAAAGTGTTCAAATATTAGCATTGCAAGAGGATCCTATGACTATTTAGAAGAGGAAGTCCTTATGATGCCTCAGATGTTTTCTGCCACATTTTATTTTCATTGCCAAATGTTCCACATTGCACTCTTTAGATGTATTTCTAGAAGAAACGAGGATGCATAAACCCTTTTATGCCATGCATAAAAAATATCTATATGACAATAGGCCTTCGACCTTGTTGAAGGTGGGACTGCAGTTATTGTTGCATGAGAACATTTTTGAGCTGGATGCATTGCCTCTGTGTCTTGTTTGGCTATGCGTGTTTAATTTTGAGCCCATGAATATTTCTAAGGTTGAATCTTTGGCTAGAGTCGTGTTGCCCAAGTCCTAAATCAATGATCTCAACCATCAAGTCTTGGTAGTAAATTTTTGGAAGAAAGATCGAAGAGGAAATCAATCTATCCATCCCAATTCTTATATTGCTTGTCATTCTGCAAATTTGGGCCCTCTTCAAACATAGATGTGGCCTTAATATTGTGAGGAGGAATCTGGTTTGCGCAAAACAAAGAACACAAAGATTATTCAAGGGAACACAAGGAGTGTTAATTTTCCACTCTTTAGTTGCGTTTCTCCAAAAAAAGAAGATCAGTCAACCATCCGTGTTGAAGGGGAGGATCAAAAAAATTTCCCTCCGATAATCTCTTCTTTTATGCCTCACCAATTATGTCTCTAATTCCAATTGAAATATGTCTTGAGAGATATTTTGTAATTTTAAGTATCGTTTTGACCATAGTTTCCTTAATGTTCAAAGGCGAAAGAGGTTTTCACACTACAACGAACACAAAGAGCATTCATATGGTTCTGAAGAGAAGGAATCCATATTAATGGCTCAAAATTTCTAGAAATATATATCATGTTATTTGGGTCCCCTTCACGGTCCTTATGACGATGGTCATTGCAAACCACTGCATAGATGTACTTGACATGATGTAGAACATGGCTGGAATAATTTGAGGGGAGTACAAGACTTCGGAGGGGAAGGTGTGCATGATGAGAAGTTGGGACATGGATGAAGATAATGATGATTTCTATCGAAACAAACTAAGGATTTGATGGAGCATGACATCTTTTAATTTGCAGAGTAGAGGAATATTGTGCCTCTCTTTTTTCACAATAAAAATTCCACATGGAAAATTTATCTATATTTATATAATATAGAATTTTCCACGGTATTATTGTATTTACATTTTTCTCTTTTCTCCATCGCCCGCGGGATTCTTTTAATCTCCTTGTTTCAAATACTTGCGTCAAGTCTTAATAAAAAATTTGCGATCTAATATTAAAGTTGTAGCTAAAAGTTTTTGCTGGCATGACTTGATAATAACGTGTACATTAGGTAAACTTTTAAAACACTATGGAATTAAGCAATTCTTTCTATGCATAATGCAAAAAGGGTTGTTTACTCAGAGGAATACAACTTCAAGTTTTCAACAATAATGAATAAAGGATATTCATGAATAGTCATTTGTTTGTCGATGATGATTAAAGTACAAACAAAGAAATAGTAATAAGTAATAGGTATATGTTTTGGGCCCCAACGTATGTTGGAAAGAGATTTTCCTCCATCGTATGTTTTGGGCCCCAATATTCTATAAACTGACATCTTCCCATGTCGCGAGGAAAAACACTAGATGGATTTTTGGAGAAAAAAATCATCCATAATATGAATGAAAATGCAAACTCCTCCCAATGCGGTTGTCTAAGTAATCGTTACCAATGATTGGAGCCTCCTCCTGGTTTCGAGGATGAATTTGTGTGGAAACCGAAGGGAAAGTGATTTTGCATGAAACTATGTAATTTAAAATTGATGAATGAGGATCAAAGCCCAAGGTTCAAGGTTTCAACTGCAAGAATTTCTAGAATGAATATGCGGACGAGAACCTTGATTCAGTTCAGGCTAACCCACAAAGTGATAGAAGAGGACAGTAGAATAAGAGCATACATCAATATTTTGAATATCACATTATTACAAGAAAATAATTGAAGAGAATAAATGACATGAATTGATCATAGATGGAAAGCAGAGTAAAATGGATTTGAGTACGAGGTTAACTAAATAAGGACTTCCTCTTCTAAATAGTCATAGGATGCACTTGCAATGCTAGTATTTCAACAGTTTGCTAAGAATTTTGGGAAAGATGAATCAAATTTATTTTTGACAACTTCAGGAAAACAAATTTCACCAAGTATACCAAGCTGAATAGAAAAACATGTGGTA
This sequence comes from Pseudotsuga menziesii, assembly GCA_001517045.1. Classification (NCBI taxonomy): domain Eukaryota; kingdom Viridiplantae; phylum Streptophyta; class Pinopsida; order Pinales; family Pinaceae; genus Pseudotsuga; species Pseudotsuga menziesii. Next base: position 55,308 of record LPNX010604630.1, on the reverse strand, counting down.
ATAGTGTAAGAATTGAGAAACATGTTATTAGTTTATTGTTGCACCTAAGATTACCTCAAAAGCATGCAGGTGTTTAAAGGAGGCAAAAGTAAATGGAGCAAATTAATCTCCTCAAGCTTTTATTTCTAGTAAAACATCCTCCTATCTTGATGGTATGATATCATGGCAAGTAGATGCTTTTAATCATGGAGTCGAAACTGAATTTTCAATGCCATACTCCCTTTCCTAGACGAGGATAGAATAAACTTACAAAATAACCAACATGAACACCACTAAATGCTTGTTTCTTGATGTTAGATCCTCGTCACTAGCTTAAACAAACCTAACATTGTTCACCATGGTATATGTCAAGATAAGAAATGCATCATATCCGTCCTATAAAAAATGATCTACAAATAGAGACATCGATAGAATATGAAGAGAAATCCTAACTCACATCCAACAAATTCTTCTTATCTAGTCTTGAAATTAAATCCCATGTACAATCTTAGAGAGCGGTTTATAACTAGATGCAATTGAATCTATGTTGGTTCCTTGAGGTAAGTGTACATGTAGTCTACCAATGAGAGTAACTGAATGCGGCATTCATGGAATTATAAGAGGAAGCGCCTAGAGGGTCTCCTCGTGATTTTTTCCATGGAATAAAAATGAAACACCGCCATAAAAATAAATGCGTTCACTAATTTGACATATCCATTTTTTTCAAATATTTCTCAAAGTCTCGTAGCAATGCCATGAGCATGGCATGGATATACAAGGTTAAAATAAATTCCTAGGAGCATTATCTTTCCCACCACTAAATGTTTGTTTCTTCAATGTTACGTCCTAGTCTCTATCCTCTACTATTTTTCCATGGTGCACCATCTTTTTATGTCAAACAAAGAGATCTAATGTATGTGTCCTATAACAAATCAAATACAGATAGAGAGAACCATGGAATATGAAGAGAAGGATTGAATCAAAATCAACAAATCCTCACCAAATCTTTCTCGTATAGGCTGGAAATGAAATCGACAAATCCAAATATATTTGAAGTATAAATTAAATTATTAAAAAATACTATATTTTATTTAGAAATTTCATGTCACGGTATGTTAAGTTTGTGAAGTGGACAAGTTATGCATTTTCCATGTCTTGTATTCATAGCCACACATTCAATCATACTTGATTTGAACTATGAAATCAACACAATTGTAGTTGTTTTGTGTGAGGAGATTTAGAGGAGGGGATTTTCGACATCGAGAAATCCAATTTAAGGGTGAATTACATGAAAACCAAAATCACGAGGAAAATGCAACAATGCTCGGTAGATCGATAATTCTTAAAGACTATGTGGTCGACGTAACACATTCACCAAGGTGACAATAATCACATCGGTAAGGAGATTGTGGGATCGAGGATTACATATCATGATGGTTATGATGCCTCAGATGTTTTCTGCCACATTCTATTTTCATTGCCAAATTTTCCTCGTTGCACTCTTTAGATGTCTTTCTCGAAGAAACGAGGATGCATAAACCCTTTTACGCCATGCATCAAAAATATCCATATGACAATAGGCCTTCGACCTTGTTGAAGGTGGGACTGCAGTTATTGTTGCACGAGAACATTTTTTAGCTGGGCGCATTGCCTCTATGTCTTGTTTGGCTATGCGTGTTTAATTTTGAGCACATGAATATTTTTGAGGTTGAATCTTTAGCTAGAGCCATGTTTCCCAAGTCCTACATCAATGATCTCAACCATCAGGTATTGGTAAGATAAATTTTTGGAAGAGAGATTGAAGAGGAAATCAATCTATCCATCCCAATTCTTATATTGCTTGTCATTCTGCAAATTTGGGCCCTCTTCAAACATAGATGTGGCCTTAATATTGTGAGGAGGAATCTTGTTTGCGCAAAATAGAGAACACAAAGATTATTCAAGGGAACACAAGGAGTGTTAATTTTCCACTCTTTAGTTGTGTTTCTCCAAAAAAAGAAGATCAGTCAACCATCCGTGTTGAAGGGGAGGATCAAAAAAATTTCCCTCCGATAATCTCTTCTTTTATGCCTCACCAATTATGTCTCTAATTCCAATTGAAATATTTCTCGAGAGATATTTTGTAATTTTAAGTATCATTTTGACCATAGTTTCCTTAATGTTCAAAGGCGAAAGAGGGTTTTCACAGTACAACGAACAAAAAGAGGATTCGTATGGTTCTAAAGAGAAGGAATCCATATCAATGGCTCAAAATTTCTAGAAATATATATCATGTTATTTAGGTCCCCTTCACGGTCCTTATGGCGATGGTCATTGCAAACCAATGCATATATGTACTTGACATGATGTAGAACATGACTAGAATAATTTGAGGGGAGTACAAGACTTTGGAGGGGAAGGTGTGCATGATGAGAAGTCGGGACATGGATGAAGATAATGATGATTTATATCGAAACAAACTAAGGATTTGATGGAGCATGACATCTTTTAATTTGCAGAGTAGAGGAATATTGTGCCTCTCTTTTTTCACAATAAAAATTCCTCATGGAAAATTTATCTATATTTATATAATATAGAATTTTCCACGGTATTATTGTATTTACATTTTCCTCTTTTCTCCATCGCCCGTGCTATTCTTTTAATCTTGTTCTTTCAAAAACTTGTGTCAAGTCTTAATAGAAAATTTGCGATCTAATATTAAAGTTGTAGCTAAAAGTTTTTGTTAGCATGACTTGATAATAACGTGTACATTAGGTAAAATTTTAAAACACTATGGAATTAAGCAATTCTTTCTATGCATAATGCAAAAAGGGTTGTTTACTCAGAGGAATACAACTTCAAGTTTTCAACAATAATGAATAAAGGATATTCATGAATAGTCATTTGTTTGTCGATGATGATTAAAGTGCAAACAAATAAATAGTAATAAGTAATAGGTATATGTTTTGGGCCCCAACTTTTGTTGGAAAGAGATTTTCCTCCATAGTATGTTTTTGGGCCCCAATATTCTATAAACTAACATCTTCCCATGTCGCGAGGAAAAACACTAGATAGATTTTTTGAGAAAAAAATCATCCATAATATGAATGAAAATGAAAACTCCTCCCAATGCAGTTTTCTAAGTAATCGTTACCAATTATTGGAGCCTCCTCCTTGTTTCGAGGATGAATTTGTGTGGAAACCAGAGGGAAAGTGATTTTGCATGAAACTATGTAATTTAAAATTGATGGATGAGGATCAAAGCCCAACCTTAAAGGTTTCAACTGCAAAAAATTCTTGAATGAATATGAGGACGAGAACCTTGATTCAGTTTAGGCTAACCCACAAAATGAGAGAAGAGGATAGTAGAATAAGAGCATACATCAATGTTTCGAATATCACATTATTACAAGAAAATAAATGAAGAGAATAAATGACATGAATTGATCATAGATGGAAAGCAGAATAAAATGGATTTGAGTACGAGGTTAACTAAATAAAGACTTCCTCTTCTAAATAGTCATAGGATGCACTTGCAATGCTAATATTTCAACACTTTGCTAAGAATTTTGGGAAAGATGAATCAAATTTATTTTGGACAACTTCAGGAAAACAAATTTCACCAAGTATATCAAGCTGAATAGAAAAACATGTGGCAATAGTGTAAGAATTGAGAAACATGTTATTAGTTTATTGTTGCACCTAAGATTACCTCAAAAGCATGTAAGTGTTTAAAGGAGGCAAAAGTAAATGGAGCAAATTAATCTCCTCAAGCTTTTCTTTCTCGTAAAACATCCTCCTATCTTGATGGTATGATTTTTAAGAATAGCATGGCAAGTAGATGCTTTTAATCATGGAGTCGAAACTGAATTTTCAATGCCATACTCCGTTTCCTAGACGAGGATAGAATAAACTTATAAAATAACCAACATGAACACCACTAAATGCTTGTTTCTTGATGTTAGATCCTTGTCACTAGCTTCAAAAAAACCTAACATTGTTCACCATGGTATATGTCAAGATAAGAAATGCATCATATCCATCCTATAAAAAATGATCTACAAATAGAGACACCGATAGAATATGAAGAGAAATCCTAACTCACATCCAAAAAATTCTTCTTATCTAGTCTTGAAATTAAATCCCATGTACAATCTTAGAGAGCAGTTTATAACTAGAAGCAATTGAATCTATGTTGGTTCCTTGAGGTAAGTGTACATGTAGTCTACCAATGAGAGTTACTAAATGCAACATTCATGGAATTATAAGAGGAAGCGCCTAGAGGGTCTCTGTTACGGAGAGAAATTCCTATGGCTTGGGGTACCACAACAGACATCTTGACTCCAGAAATCAATCCTTTCCAATATGCAATAGAAATTAAATGTCTAACACTAAAGGATCAGACCTCGTACCTTATTTCGGACGGTTGAAGTAGATCCCCGTTGAGCTTTCCAATATTCAGCTTGAATTGATCTATTACTTCCCCAACAACAAGTAAACAATACAAGCATTCTAGATATCATGGTGTTAGATCTATTCTAGGATATATAATCAATAATGTATAAGAATTTGACATAATCCAATGGAGAACATATTCATTCAAACACACATTATTGGACAGGAAAATATATTTCTATTAATATAAATCAGAGATTACAAGATACAACATCTGACGACACTTCTGCGAACCGGAGAAACTGAATCCCCCACTTGGGCCTCCACCACTTTGATCCTCCATCTCTCGATAGAAAGCTCACAAGTGAAAGGCAAGCTTGGGAAGAACACAAAAGTGCTCCAAGGGACAAAGGGATGCAGAATCAAGCATAAGTTCCAACAACAATGGAATATAGTTTTTTTTCTCTCAATTCTCTCTTATGCCTTCAATGTACCAAGGGGTTCCTTATATAGCTTTTCAAAGGGGTAATGAAAGGTCGAATCCGAGCGATCTCAAGGCATAGGGATGGCCAGGAGTCAAATGAGTCAGATCCATGTCAAGGAAAACTCCAAAAGGATTTGGATTATGCACACATCCCGATGTACGCGGTTTTAGTAGTCAAACCCGTGTATGTATGCGCTTATATGTTTAAAAGTCGCGTATAGTATTGTTCATGTTTTTTTAGGGATGATCAAGGAAACATCAAAGGACAAAAAGTGGTCCATAGGGTCTAAGGAGTCTCCAGCGGGATAGGGGAAGGCCATACAAAGTGTGATTCACCTAGAGTGGTGAAATCCGCTATAACAGATGCCCCCTAATGTGTGAGGTCAGAGGGGTCATACGATGCCCGAAATACATTATAAGTCCATCCCAGAAGTGGAGTGATGAAGGATCCCAAATGGAAAACCAGCCACCCAATCAGCATAGTACAATAATACAACTTTACATATAACTGCAAATACATATAGCAGTCTCGGATACATAAGAGTACAATGGCCATGAATAGGCATGATACATGATATCACATATGTGGTCATCGCCACGTACAATATACATAGATCAGAATCTCCATGATGAAGATATACAAAGGACCATGATATCCAAAATGGCTGAAGATATATAATAGATCAAGATCTCCATAGTGGCTGGAAATATCTGACATACACTGGAATGAAGTCACGAGAGCTGAAATCTCATGAACACTGGCACGATCAAGGAGGTAGCATATAAGAGATGCCACCAATCTGGAAATTATTCTACACAAACTGCTACGAGTACATGTCCTACTATGCGAATAGAGGTGTCGAGGTCGAACATAGTAGTCCATCGTCTGATTACCGGTCATTAATGTATACCGTTAACAGACGCAAGATCACCCACCGATAATGAAAATGGGAATCAAGGTACTAGAGTGAAAAATAACAAGTGTGAATAAATGTGTTGAGGTCGAACACATCAAAGGATCCATCGATCAGGGGACATTGATGTATTCCCAAGAAACTGTCGATGGCAAGAGAACCTGCCACTAATGACTGCAAGTCTCAAGGCACTCAAAAATGACTCTAGACTCCAATCCCAAAATAAATGATTTGAAGTTGATGGGATGAAATCCGCTGGAAGGAGGGCATTAAGGCATCCCCCATCATCCAACACGAGGTACTCAACAAAGCTGTATAATGTGGAAGGAATCGATCATAAAGTACACAAACCAGTAACTATACCGGGAATGGCCGACATGCAAAGTCAAGATAACTGAGGAATGGCCGACTCAGGTTTCAACTTCCTTCGAACAAGAGCATAATGGCGTATGGTGAATGAATGAAGGTAGCATAGACTTGATATACAAACTAGGACATCTCTGTGACACAGGAGGCATCGACAGAGGCTCCATAGGGACTAGAAGCTTAACCAATCGGTGGAGGTAAACTCAAATAAACGAGTACAGCTCCTAAAGTCAAACTATAACCCAACCAATGGATGTGATATACAGTGCTCTGTTCGAAGGTGACATGACTCGACAACTGCCATAGATAACATCTTTCCTTGTCTGGCTTTTTGGTTTTTTGATTTTTTTTTTGGACTTTTTCAGTTATTTGAAAAGCTTGAAAAAAGAATAAACTAGCTTTATAGTTACAAACTAGGAGGAGACGAGTGTCACAAGGGCAAACAAACTAGTTCCAAGCAGTGGAACATACCTATGCTCAATGCAAGGATACATGTGTAGGATATCGACACTCGGGGGAAAATCCCCTCCCGGTAAAAAGGGAATCAACCTGCGAAGGATATAAAAAATGGCTCTACATGGCTAGATATGAGACAAGATCGGGCTATATGGCTGAAACGCAATGTCAGGAGAGCTGGCATAAAGCTCAATAAGGCAGAAAAAGCTCATGATAATGCATTCACAACTTGACATGAGGGAGTCCTGAGGGAAATAGGCCAACATAAGATCAAGAGGAGTATGAGGCTCTTGCGAAATGTCATGGCAGTACTATACAACGGACTCCCACACCCTAAAGGAGAAACCATCGGCATGGTCACCAAATGTAAATAAGGTGCTAACTAGCGTACCCATGTAAGGTGAAGCTCTACCACTCGTATCATGCCACTTCTAAAGTAGCAAGAAGGTTCCGTGACATAATAGAGTGGGTTCATACCTAAGGTCATGGTGATATGGTCACAAGGTCATGCAAAATGAAAATGGTGGTGAAACCTAACCTATATGCTAATTTAGACACGATACCTGATATCGGCGTGAATGGGTCAATCCAATGGCTGAAACGGCACTAAAAAAGGTCTTCTACAACACCAATTATGTCAAAAACGGTCCAAAATGGTTAGAAAATGTCAAAACTATAGGAAATGGGGTAAAAATTTTCAAATATTTGAAATTTTTTCTATAAATAGTATAAAACATAAATCATTTGAAACTTTTACCCATTTGAGCTCTGATTTTCAACTGCAAATTCTAGGACATCCAGCCGGCGGAATTCACAACCGTTTCTTCTAGGTATTTACTCATGCTCTCCTCTTGCATTTTGACATAATTTTTATAGATTTTCATGGTCAAATGAATTTTTTAGGCCATCCCAAAATGAGCGCTGTGGACCACGCGGAAATCGAGGCTTTTTCCGCGTATAGGGCTGGATATACGTGGAAAAGGACCTCAAACCCACGTACATACGCGGCTGTTTTCAAAACAGTCACGTATGAGGCCGCACATATGATTTTCAACTAAACTAATGGGCAAATTTTCAATTTCTTTTGTAGGATGGTGCTAGAGTGGAGAGATTGTGAGCATGGTGAAGTAGAGGAAGCAGTAAGGGCCAATTTAATGGCTCAACAAGCTCTTCGTGCATGTGGACTCTACAAGTTTTGGTGTCTTGGTGGTTTGAGGGCCAAACCAAGACTCCTACAGATGCTGGTAGACTATTGGAATCCAGACTCAGAGTCCTTTCATATCAATGGGATGTCCCTCATCATAGAGGTGGAGGACATATACTTTATCACAGGGCTTTGTAGAGGAGGGGAGGTGGTGAACCTTCGTTCCCGAGGTGGGCCAAGGGGTGGCCTGACTATCGATGAGTACATTGCAGTGTACTATTATCCAGACACCAAGAAGGTGGGGAGTCAGGTCCCTACCAATCCTATACAGGTGCTGGGCCTAAAGGCCATATTATTAACACTGGTTAGGATAGCCGGCTTAGCATCACTCCACCAGGCCTCACGGCCTTTGATGTTCTATGCAGTGGAGTGCATGAGACCCACAATCTATGACTGGATTACTATGCTACTGAGCAACATGAAACACCAGATCAGTGAGTGTAAGGCTGGCAGGGTGCGGAACTTTGGGTTCAGCAGTATCTTGAGAATGTTTTTCTTCGAGCGTGTTCTAGGATTGAGCCCTAGAGTGGATGTTCCTCTCCACGGGGTTCGAGATCCAACCCAACAGCATTGGGCAGATGCGATGCACAGACTGGGGGGTGGTAGGGTGGCCAACCCATATCCAGCTTGACTTCTTTCCATGGTGGCGACGACAGATAGTTGCCACTGATGACTACCCTATGCAGGGATAGATTTCCGGGGGGACCCAGACATGCCATTGCCACCAGGATCGGCATATGGTGTTATAGGTAACGAATCTCGTCCCTCACTCTTTTTTAAATTTTTTGAGTTATTGATTTTTTTTGTATTTTCTTGATTTTATGGAAGAAAAAAGACATGTTTTTGTGTGACAACACATAGTGACATCTACCATTTGTGTGCAGATGTGGGACCACGGAAGCCAGAGGGATTCCCTCATCATAGACGGAGGGGAAGAGGAGATGACATCACGGGTGTGGATGCGGAGCGAACGCTCCAGAGCATTCATACCAAATTTGTGAGACTGACTCATAGAGTTCCCATGGCGTAAGTTGAGGACTTTCCTGAGGCCATGCAACGGCAAGTGGTGGGTTTACCACGCGCATGGGTGCATTTATTTCGGCAGCTAGCTAGAACTGTAGTGACGTTCCATGATCACAACCCTCCTCCTCCTCCACAGGATTAGACACTTGGGAGTGTATACATTTTGTACGACCGTGTATTATATGATGGTGGCTTAAAAAGCCCCAATTTTGTATCATGACACTATGTATTATCACATTTTGATGTATAAAAAGTTTTACGGTGATCGATTTATTTATTTACATGTGTAAAAATTGTGTTTGTGATTAATTTATTATGAATGAAACAAATGCCAATATAACACGTAGTTAGCATATGAGTTAGCAAATTGATTATTATTTCTTGGAATGTGTATATATGTTATATTGTCAAATTGCCATTCTAACAATCTCACACGTAAGAATTTTCTCAATAACGTCGGATCTCTAACATGGTACAAACCATTGAGCTGTGACACTACTAACTCCGAATCAAGACGTACCTCAAGAGATAGAATGCCATGTAGGATTGCATCTTGTAGAAGCTCAATGATGGCGCTATATTCAGCAACATTGTTGGAAGATGGCCGTAGACATACACCTCCTGAAGACAGTACCTGACCCATAGGAGTATAAATCACCCAAGCAGTAGAGGCTGAGTGTTGAGTGTGATGAATTGCACCATCCGCGAATCCTATGTAGGTGGAAGATTCCATTGACATCTACCAAAAGAAATGGAAACTAATCACAAACCTGATCACGATAAGAAAAAGACCTAACTATGCAAAGATGTACAATAATATACAACAAGCAGCCTTGGCTAAAGATTATGCATAGTATTTTTTGAGATAGAGCCCATTTCTAGGCTCCGCCAAAGCTGTTCCTTCATAATCCACTAACTCATAAACACCCTTCTCTAACACACGCTTGACCACGTAAGAACCACGCCACATAGGATTAAATTTCCCTGTCCCCAAGGTTTCTTTTGGTTGATCCCACAAAAGGACCAAGTCTCCTTCACTAAACACTCTTGGATGGATAGACTTATCATCCTGGACCTTAACGCGACACTTATTAACATATATAGCCACCAAGGCATCCCAACGCTGCTCATCAAGTTGCTCAAGGTGGACCAAATGCTCCTCCAAAGGTGAAGTGTCTGGTAAGAGTTCCACAGCTAGCTTCAACGAAGGAATTTTGCATTCAACTAGCAATATCGACTACACTCCATGCACAAGCTGATATGGAGAAAAACCAGTGGCAGTCTTAACCGCAGTTCGATATGTCCACAAAGCAGGATACAACATAATGTGCCAATTATTCTTGCTTTGTGCGATGGTTTGTTGGAGAATGGATTTGAGTGATTTATTCACTGCTTCTACCTGTCCATTCACCTGGGGGTAGTAAGAAGAGGAGTGCTCTTGCTTATACCCTAACTTCGATGCCAAATCTTCCATCATATGGTTCTAAAAGTGCGAGCCATGGTAAGTGACAAGATCTTTCGGAATCCCAAACCGAGTAATAATTTGGTTGAATACAAAGTGAGCAGATGTCTCATCGTCGGATTTTACTGTAGGCATATCCTCAGCCCATTTCGTGAAATAATCAACAGCCACTATAATGTGATGGTGCCCCCCAGCCGAAGCTGGGTTGCAATCCATAAAATCGAGCCCCCACTTAGTGAAGGGACCGGCGGTGATAATGGGATGTAACAGGGCAAGTTTCGAGTGCATATTATGTGTGAACACCTGGAAAGGGTGGCACCTCTTGACCGCATCAACACAATCCTTAAAGATCGATGGCCAGAAATAACCTGCTCTCAAAATATTTTGAGCTGTAGAAATCCCAGATAAATGACCACCACACGCCCCTCCGTGGAAATCATTCAGCACAACCTCAGCCTCGTCATGAGTTAAACAACGTCGTAAAATGGAATCTACCCCATGGCGGTACAAAGTATTGTCCACTATAAGGTAGTTCTTAGAGATGTGACGTAATCGTCGTCATTCATCTCGCGAGAGGTGAGTAGGGGTCTTCAGTGTTTGTAAATATATTATGATATCCCCATACCATGGGTCTAACGTAGAGATTAAGAAGATGTGTTCATCGACAAACGTATCTTCACACACCAACTCCTCAACCTTGCTAAAAAAATCCGATATAAGCTCTGCAAAGATTAAAGATTTCTTCGATTTTTCCGAAACAAACTCGAGATCAAATTCTTGTAGAATGACTATCCATTTATTATAATTTCCCCCAATCATCCTTCAGGTGAGGATGAATTGAAATGGATTGACATGGGCCACAACCAAGGTCTACCGAAGGAGAATATAATGTCTCAAACGCTGAACCGCATGTATGGTAGCCAAAGAAAGCTTCTCGACATGAGAATAACGAATCTCTGCGTCAATAAGGTTTCGGCTCAGATAATATATGACCTGCTTTTGGAGCTCCTCATCCTCTTGAACCAAGACCATACCAATTGTCTCTGAAGACGCAGCCACATATAATAAGAAATCACGGCTATAGTCCGGAGGACTAATCACCGGGGCCGATGCTAGGGCTCTCTTGAGTGCATCGAAGGACTCCTGGGCTTGCTCATCCCAATAAAAGGGAGTGTCCTTCTTCAAGAGATGCATAAATCCTCTAGTCAAATTGGCAAAGTTGACAACAAATCTTCGTAAGAAGTTTTCCATGCCTTGCAAACACTGAATATGACGAATATTCTTCGGGGGAGACAACTGAAGTATTGCCTCAACCTTCAAAGGGTCGACTCTTATACCCTCTTTCTGTAACATCCCCATGGACAATACATCAAAGATTTTTAATTAATCAAAGAAACAGAAACAAGGTATTTGTTTTGACTGTCAAGATACTTTATTGATCATGCAAATAACCGTAAGTCAAGCCGAAATATATGAGAAACTAAATCAGATCTACTTACTTGAATCCAGGGGAAACACACTTGGAGAATCAACTCCTCCCAACCATAGGAGGCAGCAACTCAACGGTTTGCTCCGCTCCACCCCCGAGCTGGATCACCAACCACACACACACACACACACATACACATGCAAATAATGTGTGTTAAGGATGTGGAGCCATAAGGATAGGCATACACATTTCAAATAAAATTATAACACCATGTAATTTCTTTATATCAATTTGGTACATCAAAGCAAATAAAGTTGGGCATATCCATTTGATTAGTAAATGCCCACATTAGATAAATGGAAAATGGATAAATGGTGAAAAACATTTTTAGGCATTGGTAAATACTTATACTCTCGGTATATTATGGATATTGAAAAGAGGATATAAATCGATGTAGATACATTTACTTGAAAGTAATATATTTAGATAAATGTATGAAGAGTGGAGTTGAGTCTGAAGCTAGGCAATGTGATGTATTTGATTTTTTTAACCTCAAAATATATAAGGGCTTAACTAAGCTGGAACCTATAATGTTATGAAGAAGAAATAATAAGTGTGTTCTCGATATTAGTAAGATGTTCATATCTGCTTGGGTGATATGAAAAATATTTAGAATCTTAAGATAATGATTGACATGTTTATCTTCTTGTATGTGGACGAGGAAAGAGTATGGTTACAAGAAAACATGTATGCATTGAAGCATGCTTGATTGCACTACCCTATAGAGATTGTAATGGGAGTTCAACAAAACATAAAAGTTTCCCAGGATTGGCAACCAAAAAAGAAAAAAGAAAAAAAAAGAGGTTACGCAGAATAAAACGAACTCCAAGAGATTTCCATGTTGGGATCACGTATATCGGAAGGTAAAGTCGAAGAAGAGTTCTTTGAGTTTGGGAAGATGTTCCAAGATGGCACCAAGGTATTGTGGACCTTTTGAAGTATTAGCTAAGATAGGGCCAGTAGCCTATCAGCTTGCACTTCCGCCTAATATAAAAGTGCTCGATGTATTTCAAGTTTCATTGTTAATATATATATATATATATATATATATATACATGATGCTACTCATATAATTGACTGGGATGTGATTCAGATAGAACCCGAGGGCGAGTTCCAGACCGAACCTTTCCGCATTCTAGACAGGAAGGAACGTATGCTCTGGAATCGAGCCATCATTCAAATAAAAGTGCAATGGAAGCACTTCAGCCTTGAAGATGCAACTTGGGAAATGGAGGATAAAATGCGGGAAGAATATCTCTCCATGTTCCAGAATGAGCAAGGTAGCTCAGAATAAAAAGAACACCGAGGACGGTGTTAAAAATAAGGGGAGGAGAAATGTAATACCCCCATGACATTATTTTTATTTTTCATGTTTTTGAAAAATTATTATTTTTATTATGTAATGAGTTATAAAACTCAAAGACTGAAATAACATTTGCACAAACAAATGTTTTATTTATTTATTAATAAAGAAAATGACACTTGGAGAACTCAACTACATGAGGGGACACCAACCATGGCACCAATGAACATGTGTAAGCAAGCTAAGAATGATTGATACCAATCAAATCCAATCCAAAGCTCAACAACCAGACAAGATCCTAAATCATAGGGATTTAGAGATCTGATTGGAGATTTGATTGGGATGGCATAAGACCTGGGCAAAAGCTATATATATGAGTGCACTGGAATAGCACGGGACGCCGTGTTGTGCATGGAGAAACCTTGCTGTGAATGCATGTGTTGAGTGTTTCTCCTGTTTCATAAGTCTATCGCTTAGCTTCTTACGGACTCTGAGAGAGAGTGCCGCGTGGAAGCTTTCTTGTTGTAGCTTGTTACGGACTCTGAGAGAGAGTGCCGCGTGGAAGCTTTCTTGTTGTGGCTTGTTACGGACTCTGAGGATTGAGTGCCGTGAGGAAGTTACTTGATGTTCTGGTGCATGGTTGGTGATCCAGCTCGGGGGTGGAGCGGAGCAAACCATTGAGTTGCTGTCTCCTATGGTTGGGAGGAGTTGATTCTCCAAGTGTGTTTCCCCTGGATTCAAGTAAGTAGACCTGATTTAGTTTCTCATATATTTCGGCTTGACTTACGGTTATTTGCATTATCAATAAAGTATCTTGACAGTCAAAACAAATACCTTGTTTCTATTTCTTTGATTAATTAAAAATCTTTGATGTATTGTCCATGGGGATGTTACACTTTCGAAACAATGAATCCTAACAAACGACCTGACTTCATGGAAAAGATGCACTTATGAGGATTTAATCTAACTGAATAGTGCCGACATATTTCGAATACCAATATCAAGTGATAGGGATGACGCATTTTCATACGAGAATGAGCAGCGAGATCATCCAAAAATACCTCGATAATTGACTTGAGATCATGGAAAATCAAGGTCATTGCCTGCTGAAATGTAGCTCCGATGTTTTTAAGGCCGAAAGGAATTTTTCGATATGTGAACGTTCCCCAAGGACAAATAAATGCAGTCTTATGTTGGTCCTCAGGTTTAATCTGTATCTGATTATACCCAAAAAAGCCGTCCATAAAGGAGAACACCTCGCTACCCGCACACTCATCCAAAATCTGATTTATAAATGGTGTGGGGAAGTTATCCTTATGACAGGCACGATTCAAATCGCGGAAATTAGTGCATATGTGGATCACTCCTTGCTTCTTATCTACCGGAACAGGGTTTGAAACCCACTCCGTCAAGGGAATGGGATAGATGAAACTGACTTTCAACAGTTTCTCTATCTCTGCCTTAATGGCGGGTGCTTTCCTAGGATTCAACGCACGTAATCGTTGTCGAATAGGCTTAGCATTGGGGTAAGTCTTAATCTCGTGCTCGATAATATGAGGGTCAATACCTGGCATCTCGTCATAGGACCAAGCAAAAATATCACGGAATTCCTTGAATAGCTCAGTATATTCTAGAATCTCAGCATGGGAACATTCCGCCTCAATATAGACATTCTCTATTGTACCAGGATTGCGAGAGATGTTGATAGGAATCATTGAAGATATGTTTGCCATGTTTCCATCAGCCATCGGACCAGGAGAGCTTAATGGAACCATAGGACTACCAACTCTCTGACTAAGAACCGCCCTAAAATCCTCATGCTCCAAACGGTCAAGCTTTGGGAGAAAGTACGATCTATGATGAAGTTCCTCCCATGGTGGCTCAACTCTCGACATAGCCTCAATAATCATTTCATCCGAAGGGAAAACCGTATTAAGGTAGTCGTGGGCATGAGAAGACTGTACTACCCATGCCGGCAGCACATACAGGTCCTCCTCCTCTGTCCATGAAGAGGAAGGACTCGGCTTTGCAACACTCTTGAGATTAGCTTGATAAGCTATCTTGGCTGTAGGCAATGGCATGCTCGTCTTGACAGGCTCACTCGAAGTACTTGGTGTAGGAAGAATCCAAGGGTCTTCCATATGATTCATGCAAAAAGACACCGATATCGTAGAAGTCGAAGCCTCATCGGAACTAGATCCTATCATGAGGATCGGTGCAGGACAACTAAAGCTTCCCATGAGGGATGGATACATGCCTACACCCACACTCCCAGTTGCCGGCTGAGAGTGCTCAACGATCGGGATTGAAGCTCCCAAAGATGCGGTAACAGACGGATTCTTGAATGACATCTGATCAATCGTTACGATCTTCCCATTATGTGGAAAGCATACAACGCAGAACAAGGAAGAAGCAATAGCTTGCATACTGTACATCCAGTTTCTACCCAGCAAGATATTATATTCAAGGGGCGCATCAACCACCTCAACCTCTATCGCAACGGTCTTCCCCCCCAAATGGAGTTTAAGGGAAGGAAGGATGCCATGTAGCCTAAAAGATCTCCCATCGAACGCAGTTAATATAGTTGCTGATTTAGACAGCTCAGGAGAACCAAGACCCTTCCAACAGGCCAAAGACATCACAGAAGCAGTAGCACCCTTGTCAATCACCGAATGTTTGACGGTCATACCAAGACATTCTACGTGCACCAAAAGAGACACATAGTAGGGCAAGCAAGGCTAATGTCCTGGGGTTTCAAATTTGATCACAGAGGAAGAATCATCATCGTTCACACCAAAGGCAGAAAGCAGCGCCTTCCTTTACGAAGGACAACTCTGAAGCACTTCCAATGCCGACATCGCACAAGGAGTATGGCCCAAATCCTTGACAACTGAATAATTCTGGGCGGCTCGGACATTTGGATTATGCCCTAAATGCTGAAGAACTCCCTTAGGAATGTGAGGTACAACCTCATGTTTATCCGTAGGTTTCTCAATGTGCAAAGGGGACCTTGGTGGATTAGGTTCTTTGCCTGGGCTGGGTTGTGACGAACTATAATCTTTCACACGAGTCACAACTTTCGTAGCACGAACCATTTTAATGCACCCACAACCACTACCCTCCGGTGGATCATCATCACTAGACTGGTCATGGGACTTCGAGTTCATATTTTGGTTATGCGGTAAAGGGTTGGTTAGCACAGCTAGGCCTTGTGCTAAGAATATCGAAGCTTCTTCAATATGGGGGCACAAGTAAGTGAGGTGATCGTCCTTACACAGATTGCAAGGGAACTTAACCTTACGTTTCGCTTGCTTTTCCCCCTTAGCATTTCTACCGTTCTTGTCACTATTGTTAGCATTCTGATTCTTATTCCCACCCTTTCGATTATTATTTTTACCTTTTTTTCTATTCCGTCTGGGCTGCTGGTTGCCCTTCTGGTCCGACGATTGCATAGAAAGCACATTCACCATTTGGGCGGGTTGAGATGAAGCCGTAGCTTGTCCCGAAGCAGATTGGTTGAGTGACAATTGACTAGCTTGTTTTGCAACCAAATCTGTAGGTTTCGCACTTGCACAACCCACAATGCCATCGGCATGTGGTCCAGGTTTGACTTTGGGATCAAAACTAGAACGAGGAGCATTGGTAATAATCTCATACAACAAAACGGACTAAGCATAGATCAAGTCTAGTTCCTGTGTCCTAAAGATCGCTTGTTCCTCATTCTGCACTCCGGATGTGGAAACATCCTTCACTATATATGGAAATAACGACTTGAGGAACCACTCAAGGAGGAATTCCGGTCGTATAAAAGCTTTAATTAATCTCTTCCATCTACGCCACTATTGAATATGATCATAAATATGTGTGGCTTTATCTTGCCAAAATGTCGACAAGAGTTCAGTACCAACGTCATAGCGCACTGGTAGCTGGAAGTGATTAAGAGAAGTCATCGCAAGGTCGTCGAACAAAGTGAAAGCTCCCTTAGGCAACTCTATATACCATTTCGTAGAAGGCCCTGTGAGGGTGCGTTGAAATAGTCTCAAACGGACTGAGTCCTGATGTAATGAATTCGAAGAGCACCAAAGGTGAAACGTAGTAATGTGTTCACTCGGATCCTCTCCTGGTTTTCCTTCGAACTTAGGTATGTCCGAAGGAAGCTTGGTAGGGACAGTCGGCCAAGCTGGGTCGTGAGCCACATGATCGTTCGTAAGTCTCGATAAGTCAGGAAGATTAAGCATCGCAAGGAAAGGGAGTCTAGGATGATGAGGTCGATGGACCGCTCCCTGATTCATATAGGGTTGATTACCACCATGGCCTTGGCCATAGTGCCCTCCTCATGTCTGACCCGTATAGGGTGGCATGGAAGTACCATAGTATGGTGGACCTTGACTAGTAGGAGCTATAAAGCTGTAATTAGGAGAGTAAGCAGGTTGTTGATATTCGCCTCCATAAGGTGAAGAAGCCTGTCCATACTGCATCCCATAATAAGGTCCATAGGTCATCGCATGCGATGCCCCATGAGACACTCTGTAGGTAGGAAGATATGCTCCAGAAGTAGGGATATACGCCCCGGAAGTAGCAAGATGACCCCTAGAGGCATGAACATAACCTCCCGAAGCAACGGGCGGCATGTGAACTTGAGACACAATCGGTCTAGTAACTGTAGTATGGACCTGACTTGTAGCCATATACCGGCTCGAAGGACCATGTGAATAAGGCAGAGGATGTACATTTGAAGAACTAGGGACCGAGGATGAAGGAACCTGAGTAATAATATATGTATTACCGCCTATCGTCAGTCGTCTCGGATCTGGTATCCTAATTAGATCGCTAACCCTAGAACTAGGAGGGAGATATGATGTAGCTTCCACCACTGGGATGGAAGGTGCAATGTGACTAGTGCTCCCAAACCTCTCCGCATGGTAAGGAATGAGAGTGCCCCTAGGCATATTGTTAGGCTTGAAATCAGATTCAACATGAAATGTCAAATCATGTGTAGGGAAACCAGACGTAGCATAACTACCGTAGCTAGTGCTGGTAGGTTGAAAATGAGTCTCGGCGTCCTCCGGCATTCCATACCGGTAATGTGTCAATGGGGAATCAGACCTGGAGCGAGTAGTCCTATCATGCAAGGGTCCTATCTCAGAAATCACTGGACCTAACTCAGCTAAGTCGGGTGAAGGATCATAAGTAGGA
Organism: Pseudotsuga menziesii; assembly: GCA_001517045.1. Classification (NCBI taxonomy): domain Eukaryota; kingdom Viridiplantae; phylum Streptophyta; class Pinopsida; order Pinales; family Pinaceae; genus Pseudotsuga; species Pseudotsuga menziesii. The sequence goes on along the minus strand of LPNX010604630.1, from coordinate 37,058 downwards.
GTAAATTCTCCATCGTCTACACGAATGGGAAGAAGTGGTTTAGGAATATCTTCTAAATGGTCTCCCATGGTGTGTGAATCAATGTGTGACATAGTCCGCCTGGACAGTCTAGGTTTCTCTCCCAAAGGAGAAGGAGAAGTAGAAGGCGGAAGTCCTGCTAAACGACGAGAACGACGAGGAACCGCACTCGAATCCACAATGACTCAAAAAATAGAAAAGACTCTCTATTTACGTAAACCTAGGCCAACTATCGTGCACAGAGCAATCACTAATAAAATCTAAATCCAAATGCAAGCAAACAAGGGCTGGATAAGTGAGCTCCCGAATGAAGCAGGTATGTCTCGCCTAGGAGAGGCTTGAGACTCCCATACACAACAAGCGAAGGTATGTAAGCAATTATTGTGGCCTCAGCTTCAACGTGTAAAGCGACTGTGCTGTCTGACCCCAACCTGGCCGGGACACCTGTAGAATAACCCCTGCAAAGTACCCCCTCGATATCCTAGGTAAGGCCACTAAGGTCACCTCAATATAATCAATGCTCAGGCGGACAGTCGCAGGCAGGATTGACCGTATGGGCAAGGTAGCAAAGCCTGAAACTCTCGAAATAGCCCCCAGATACGAATACAATCCTGGAAATATCTCCGGTGCTACTCAGTTATGACTAGGGGTCATCCCAATCAATAAACACTCACACTGCCTCGTGCTTAACTCCCTTTTGAGAGGAGGATCCTAAGAAACACTGGTTATACCAAGGATTTCACACACTCCCCTGGATAGACACCTAAATTTTGTTGTTTAGAGATCTTGGAGAATTGACTTACAATGAACTATTCCAAGATCCTAAAACCTAAGCTTGTTGGTGCACCCTAGAAAAGAAAAGAGTGTAATTCATTTTATTTAGTGTTGATTTTAGTTGGCTTTATTACTCAAAAAGGGATATGATTGTACAACTAATGGTGTTATGATGCAACAGGAAGTAAAATGCACACCTAACAATCAATGCAAATGCACTGTGTCCATGAAAACAGGGCATGCTACTACGTGAAATGCACAATTCTTCTTCAAATGATGAATGCAAATTTCCTATATGAAGTCCTAACTAGTACCTCAAAGCAAATCTATCTAGTGCAAGTACAATGTGAAGTGCAAAATGCAATGCATGATGATAAGCAAATGTTTTTGGATTTTTTGAAAATAAAAGAGATGCAAAAAGCAAAAGAATGATTCTACGACCCCTAGACTCTGCAAGCACACCCAAATAGCACTCAAGAAAATTACTAAGGTAAAATAACTCTAATACACTAATCTCAAACAAAAAATCGAAAATTCCATGACAACTTTTTAAAAATAGAAAAATTAGCCTAAAAAAAAATGTTTCTGGTGAGAAACAGAGGTCAAAATAGACTCAGGTAGTGCCAAAGGAGACTCAGTAAATATTAGAATTCACCCAGCAACCAATTATCTTCCCCAAAAAGGAAAAATCAAGGGCATACATGATTGTTCGCGGTAAACCTGCGTGTATACGCGGAAATCGTGTGTATACGCAACTGTAAATCAAAAACCCGTGTACAGGAAGAAAGGTGCATAAAATCAAGGCAAACAGACAGGTTGAGACAAACTTCACACCAATCAAACTCTACCAGGCATACATGCCCCCAGACCCGACACAGAAGCAAGAGAGAAAGAGCAATTCAAATTCATTGAATGCCTAGAAAAAAACCCCCAAAGGACAACTACTAGGAACTCCCCAGTGGAGTCACCAATTCTGTTATGGAGAGAAATTCCTATGGCTTGGGGTACCACAACAGACATATTGACTCTAGAAATCAATCCTTTCCAATATGCAATAGAAATTAAATGTCTAACACTAAAGGATTAGACCTCGTACCTTATTCCAGACGGTTGAAGTAGATCCCCGTTGAGCTTTCGAATATTCAGCTTGAATTGATCTATTACTTCCTCAACAACAAATAAAAAATACAAGCATTCTAGATATCATGGTGTTAGATCTATTCTAGCATATATAATCAATAGTGTATAAGCATTTGACATAATCCAATGGAGAACATATTCATTCAAACACACATTATTGGACAAGAAAAGATATTTCTATTAATATAAATCAGAGATTACAAGATACAACCTCTGACGGAACATCTGCGAAACGAAGAAACTGAATCCCCCACTTGGGCCTCCACCACTTCAATCCTCCATCTCTCGATAGCAAGCTCACAAGCGAAAGGCAAGCTTGGGAAGAACACAAAAGTGCTCCAAGGGACAAAGGGATGCAGACTCAAGCATAAGTTTCGACAACAATGGACTATAGTTTTGTTGCTCTCAATTCTCTCTTATGCCTTCAATGTACCAAGGGGTTCCTTATATATCTTTTCAAAAGGGTAATGAAAGGTCGAATCCTAGCGATCTCAAGGCATAGGGAAGGCCAGGAGTCAAATGAGTCGGATCCATGTCAAGGAAAACTCCAAAAGGATTTGGATTATGCACACATCCTGATGTACGTGGTTTTAGTGGTCAAACCCGCGTATGTACACGCTTATATGTTTAAAAGTCGCGTATAACATTTTTCATGTGTTTTTAAGGATGATCAAGGAAACATCAAAGGACAAAAAGTGGTCCATAGGGTCTAAGGAGTCTGCATCAGGACAGGGGAAGGCCATACAAAATGTGATTCACCTAGAGTGGTGAAATCCTCTATAACAGTCTCCCCGTGATTTTTTCCATGGAATAAAAATGAAACACCGCCATAAAAATAAATGCGTTCACTAATTTGACATATATCCATTTTTTTCAAATATTTCTCGAAGTCTCGTAGCAAATCCATGAGCATGGCATGGATATACAAGGATAAAATAAATTCTTAGGAGCATTATCTTTCCCACCACTAAATGTTTGTTTCTTGAATGTTACCTCCTAGTCTCTATCCTCTACTATTTTTCCATGGTGCACCATATTTTTATGTCAAACAAAGAGATCTAATGTATGTGTCCTATAACAAATCAACTACAGATAGGGAGAACCATGGAATATGAAGAGAAGGATTGAATCAAAATCAACAAATCCTCACGAAATATTTCTCGTATAGGCTTGAAATGAAATCTCATGAGTTAATAGTTTCTCGTATTAGGACCTTTCTCGTATGACATGTTTCAATATTAAGCTTGATATACTCGGTGAAATGTGTTTTCCTGAAGTTTTCAAAAATAAATTTGATTCGTCTTTCCCAAAATTATTAGCAAAGTGTTCAAATATTAGCATTGCAAGTGGATCCTATGATTATTTAGAAGAGGAAGTCCTTATGATGCCTCAGATGTTTTCTGCCACATTTTATTTTCATTTCCAAGTGTTCCATGTTGCACTCTTTAGATGTCTTTCTTGAAGAAACGAGGATGCATAAACCCTTTTACGCCATGCATAAAAAATATCCATATGACAATAGGCCTTCGACCTTGTTGAAGGTGGGACTGCAGTTATTGTTGCACGAGAACATTTTTGAGCTGGACGCATTGCCTCTGTGTCTTGTTTGGCTATGCGTGTTTAATTTTGAGCCATTGAATATTTCCGAGGTTGAATCTTTAGCTAGAGCCATGTTGGCCAAGTCCTACATCAATGATCTCAAACTAGTTAAATCCAAATAGAAAATTAAAATAAAAAAATACAAACACAAATTAATCTAAAAAGACTATTATTACATTATTAGTGTGGCCCCATAAAACATGTAGTATAAATCCTTGTATGGAGAACCATTCAAGTACAAGGGACTCTTATTGAGGTATCTTGGTGCATAGGAATAACATCTGTATACAATTGTAAATTTGCATGAAATAGACAACCATAAAAGTAAAAGCATAAATGAAAGGCTAAAATACTGATATATACAAAAGGATACGATACAAATAAGTTTTCTTAATTATTGCACACATCCTAGAAACAAATTTACTTACGTATTACACACATCCCTTACCTGGTCTAGGATGGCAGAAAGGGTCACAACAAGCACAGGGACAAGATATACATAGATGATGACATGAAAAGTGTTTAGCGGCCCTAATATTCCTGCCAGTGATTGTTTATCACTTGAATGCATTATTCCTTGTGATTACCCTCCACCATGAAATCTTTCTTTTCAAATTAACCCTTGATCATTTAAAAAAATATCAAGTATATCTTTTAAACTCCACAAGATAGGCAAGCCATCAGGTTCTTGATATATATATGGGCGGCATTTTTGTCTTTTTCTATGTCTTTCCCTACGAGGGAGGCTACCATGGTCTGTGACAAAGGAAGGGATGTGCCTTATGCGTCATGTAGCGAATTTGTTGTTACAATAGGAATCTAAGGACGTGGATTAATAACATGCCTATGAATGCAACATAAAGTCAACATTTAATTTTCTCAAGAAACATAGTGGTGTCTCCCTGCTCTCATGGAAATAATCAACAAAGGCCATGTACCAATAGTCCATTGATTTATTAATAAGTGGTTTATATATACACATATCAATGGAAATATTTGGCTTATTATAAAAGTGATTCAACCAAGGTTTTCAACTTTTGAATTATGAAATGGGTCTTTGGTTCTGAATACATTACTCAATCTTATCACTGTTTGAATGTGGTAGGGGTGTTTCTTTCATGTTGGGATTTGGGTGTTCTAGGTGTGGAAACGGGCTATAATCATCTTAGTTTGGGGTTTAGGGGATGGGATTATGGTTTTGTTTTTGTTGTACATTTTGGATATTTTTGCATGGTTTGGTTTCTATGAATTCATCATTTTAATTTAGAACAACAAAAAGTTTAGGGAAAAAAATTCTATAGAGTAAAAACAATAAAGAGATAACAAGATTGGAGAAATCCACAAATTCCTACTTTATTGGTTTTTGAATCTTGTAAATCAATGAAAATTATAAGTTGTGGATGCCAAATGTTTGGAATACTTATGTTTTACTACGTGCGGCATTTCTATAAGTCATCACCACTTCAACAAAGTAAAGGTGAATGAAAACGAGGGTTGTGACACAATTTATAACACATGCACTCTTGATGTTGCACTTACCTTACTACCTCTAACATGATTCTTCAAATGTAAAACATAACGTTATTCGTGAAATCTAGTGAAAAGACGTATTAAAAATTTCATCAAGAAATCCATACCTAGGATATCTAGTGAAAAATATAGATATTCTCAAATTGTAAAGGTGTAAGAAATCCATACCTAGGATATCTAGTGAAAAATATAGATATTCTCAAATTGTAAAGGTGTATTGGGAAAGTTATTCCACAAAAGGATTCTTGGAAGAATTTTTTAATATATAGTGAAATTATAAATACTCTTTAGTATCCTATAAATATTCACTCTTCTTATGTAACTTTTGGGACAACATTGTTTGTGACAACTCTTTGGACTTAGTTTGTTCTAATTTATTTAGCTCTCTTAGTTTGTAAAGTTTGTGAGAACTCTTTAGACTTAGTTTGTGCTAATTTTTGAGGCTCATTTAATTATTGTTTAAACTTAGTTTGTACTAGTTTACTAGACTCTTTTAAATATTGCTTGAACCAGATTTTGTTTTTGTTTAAATGAGTATTGAAAGATTTATCATTCAAAATTATATAATCATCCTTTGGACAAAGTGTGCTTCAATAATCTCGTTTTTGCTTATGTTGATATGATTATGTTGATATGAGGATTAAAAGAAATTATATCAATCCCTGGTCACCACGTTCATCAACGCATCCGCTTTCGCTTTTGGTTATACGAAGATTAAAAGAGCAGCATTCAAAGAAATTATATAAACGCATCAACGCATCCGCTTTCGCTTTTTTGGTCACGGTGTTCCTCAACGCATCCAAAAAGCTTAAAGAATACAAAATAATCTGAAATTTCAATAAAATTTATGAGGTTAGAGCACAAGAATATTTGTATTGAAACAATAAAAGCTGTACTGTATGAACATGAAGAATGACTGAATGGGAGGATCCGATAAGTAGCTTCGAAGGGCTCATATTCATGTTTATATTTACATCTCCACGACTGCTTTGTGTTTGTGTGTAAATATCAGTAATGCCTGGCTGCTATGTAGTTCCCGGGTGGATAATAATTGCAGGTTATGAAAGTATCGCCTGAGTTGCATTTAATCTTGGCGCAACCAACATTGTTGGTGGTTCTCCATACAACTTGACTGTAGTGAGTGCAGTCAGGTCCAGTGCAGATATTCTTGGCATAGTCGAACCATTTCTTCTCATCTATCCACGCGGCCACTGCCTGTAAAGGGGTCCAACTGTTTCCGCTTCCCCAGAATATGTTCTCTCCGAAGGGACTGTCAGAGTGCTGGAGGAGACAGTCGCCCCTTCTCTGTCTTGCATAATTGCGTGCATAATTTGCAAGTTTGCGATCCCATTGGAGACGACCAACTCCCACTGCATTTCTTGCTTGGTTGTGTGGAACCAAAAAGCCCTCAATAAACGCGGCAGTAGCATTCATGTCTGCAGCATTCACTGATGACATTCCCATTGTCTTAAGGAGAATGCAAATGCTAATGCTGCAGCAGCTCTTCAACAGCGTGGTCATCCGCATGACTATTGTCAATCGCAGGCGTCGCTGTAGATAGTTTCTAATTCTTTGTTCCTTCAGGTAATCCGAATAATAATTCTGACTTGCTTCTGCTTTTTTTCCTAAAATATATATATACAGAGGTAATCAATTCACTGCCCAAACGTATGTCGAGTTATATCAGGAAGATGCTATCTTTCTATCTATCGATACCATTGTCTATAACCGGTTCAAGCTGTTTGGGTATATATATAGGCTACATGCTGCTCATTAGTTTGAGCTTCTTTTACTTTGAACGGAAGGAGGAGGAAGCTGCCTGTTTTACTCTTTTCAGCAGGAGCTGTATCATAAATCATTATCTAAACTTAACTTCTGGTTGTTTGTTTGTGTCTTACTCCATTTCAAGATTGGGAGGCGATTGGGAGGCGAATCCTTGGTTGACAACGACTATTGACACGCGTAGACATACTTGAAATATGAATATGATCTGATGATGCCTGTCCAAGCACGTTATCATTCCCCGCCGCAATATTCAACAACAATTCAATACTTTAAATAACTTTTAATTACTTGAACGCCGGCCAGCGAGCCCGTGGTTCATTTTGATCACTTAGGAACGCTTGAATGGAAAGAAAACTGCCGGAGGTAAACAAGCTGTTCAATTGCAACAAAGTCAGAATTTATCACAAAAGACGATTAAACAAAAAAAACGAAACTCCACGACTACTCAATGTCTCTACAAGTGTGGGAATGAAAACAGGTTATGCTTAATGTGGAAAATACACGCACTACATAGTGTCAAAGAGCGAGAACGACAAGGCACGGTCACTTTGGTTAAGGCACTGAACATGACAAACGCCATGCACAAATCGACAAATCCAAATATATTGGAAGTATAAATTAAATTATTAAAAAATACTATATTATATTTAGAAATTTCATGTCACGGTATGTTAAGTTTGTGAAGTGGACAAGTTATGCATTTTGCATGTCTTGTATTCATAGCAACACATTCAATCATACTTGATTTGAACTATGAAATCAACACAATTATAGTTGTTTTGTGTGAGGAGATTTAGAGGAGGGGCTTTTCGACATCGAGAAATCCAATTTAAGGGTGAATTACATGAAAACCAAAATCATGAGGAAAATGCAACAATGCTCAGTAGATCGATAATTCTTAAAGATTATGTGGTCAACGTAACACATTCACCAAGGTGACAATAATCACATCGGTAAGGCGATTGTGGGATCGAGGATTACATATCATGATGGTTATGATGCCTCACATGTTTTCTGCCACATTTTATTTTCATTGCCAAATGTTCCATGTTGCACTCTTTAGATGCCTGTCTCGAAGAAACGAGGATGCATAAACCCTTTTACGCCATGCATAAAAAATATCCATATGACAATAGGCCTTTGACCTTGTTGAAGGTGGGACTGCAGTTATTGTTGCATGAGAACATTTTTGAGCTGGACGCATTGCCTCTGTGTCTTGTTTGGCTATGCATGTTTAATTTTGAGCCCATGAATATTTCTGAGGTTGAATCTTTGGCTAGAGCGATGTTGCCCAAGTCCTACATCAATGATCTCAACCATCAAGTCTTGGTAGTAAATTTTTGGAAGAGAGATCGAAGAGGAAATCAATCTATCCATCCCAACTCTCATATTGCTTGTCATTCTGCAAATTTGGGCCCTCTTCAAACATAGATGTGGCCTTAATATTGTGAGGAGGAATCTGGTTTGCGCAAAACAGAGAAGACAAAGATTATTCAAGGGAACACAAGGAGTGTTAATTTTCCACTCTTTAGTTGTGTTTCTCCAAAAAAAGAAGATCAGTCAACCATCCGTGTTGAAGGTGAGTATCAAAAAAAATTCCCTCTGATAATCTCTTCTTTTATGCCTCACCAATTATGTCTCTAATTCCAATTGAAATATGTCTCGAGAGATATTTTGTAATTTTAAGTATCGTTTTGACCATAGTTTCCTTAATGTTCAAATGCGAAAGAGGGTTTTCACAGTACAACGAACACAAAGAGCATTCGTATGGTTCTGAAGAGAAGGAATCCATATTAATGGCTCAAAATTTCTAGCAATATATATCCTGTTATTTAGGTCCCCTTCACGGTCCTTATGGCGATGGTCGTTGCAAACCACTGCATAGATGTACTTGACATGATGTAGAACATGACTGGAATAATTTGAGGGGAGTATAAGACTTCGGAGGGGAAGGTGTGCATGATGAGAAGTTGGGACATGGATGAAGATAATGATGATTTCTATTGAAACAAAGTACGTATTTGATGGAGCATGACGTCTTTTAATTTGCAGAGTAGAGGAATATTGTGCCTCTTTTTTCACAATAAAAATTCCTCATGGAAAATTTATCTATATTTATATAATATAGAATTTTCCACGGTATTATTGTATTTACATTTTCCTCTTTTCTGCATCGCCCGTGGTATTCTTTTAATATCCTTGTTTCAAAAACTCGTGTCAAGTCTTAATAGAAAATTTGCGATCTAATATTAAAGTTGTAGCTAAAAGTTTTTGTTGCAATGACTTGATAATAACGTGTACATTAGGTAAACTTTTAAAACACTATGGAATTAAGCAATTCTTTCTATGCAAAATGCAAAAAGGGTTGTTTACTCAGAGGAATACAACTTCAAGTTTTCAACAATAATGAATAAAGGATATTCATTAATAGTCATTTGTTTGTCGATGATGATTAAAGTGGAAACAAAGAAATAGTAATAAGTAATAGGTATATGTTTTGGGCCCCAACGTATGTTGGAAAGAGATTTTCCTCCATCGTATGTTTTGGGCCCCAATATTCTATAAACTGACATCTACCCATGTCGCGAGGCAAAACACTAGATGGATTTTTGGAGAAAAAAATCATCCATAATATGAATGAAAATACAAACTCCTCCCATTGCGGTTGTCTGAGTAATCGTTACCAATGATTGGAGCCTCCTCCTTGTTTCGAGGATGAATTTGTGTGGAAACGAGAGGGAAAGTGATTTTGCATGAAACTATGTAATTTAAAATTGATGAATGAGGATCAAAGCCCAACCTTAAAGGTTTCAACTGCAAAAATTTCTTGAATGAATATGAGGACGAGAACCTCGATTCAGTTCAGGCTAACCCACAAAATGACAGAAGATGACAGTAGAATAAGAGCATACATCAATGTTTCGAATATCACGTTACTACAAGAAAATAAATGAAGAGAATAAATGGCATGAATTGATCATAGATGGAAAGCAGAGTAAAATGGATTTGAGTACGAGGTTAACTAAATAAGGACTTCCTCTTCTAAATAGTCATAGGATGCACTTGCAATGCTAATATTTCAACACTTTGCTAAGAATTTTGGGAAAGATGAATCAAATTTATTTTGGACAACTTCAGGAAAACAAATTTCACCAAGTATATCAAGATGAATAGAAAAACATGTGGTAATAGTGTAAGAATTGAGAAACATGTTATTAGTTTATTGTTGCACCTAATATTACCTCAAAAGCATGCAAGTGTTTAAAGGAGGCAAAAGTAAATGGAGCAAATTAATCTCCTCAAGCTTTTCTTTCTAGTAAAACATCCTCCTATCTTGATGGTATGATATCATGGCAAGTAGATGCTTTTAATCATGGAGTTGAAACTGAATTTTCAATGCCATACTCCCTTTCCTAGACGAGGATAGAATAAAGTTATAAAATAACCAACATGAACACCATTAAATGCTTGTTTCTTGATGTTAGATCCTCGTCACTAGCTTAAAGAAACCTAACATTGTTCACCATGGTATATGTCAAGATAAGAAATGCATCATATGCATCCTATAAAAAATGATCTACAAATAGAGACACCGATAGAATATGAAGAGAAATCCTAACTCACATCCAACAAATTCTTCTTATCTAGTCTTGAAATTAAATCCCATATACAATATTAGGGAGCGATTTATAACTAGATGCAATTGAATCTATGTTGGTTCCTTGAGGTAAGTGTACATGTAGCTTACCAATGAGAGTTACTGAATGCGACATTCATGGAATTATAAGAGGAAGCGCCTAGAGGGTCTCCCCATGATTTTTTCCATGGAATAAAAGTGAAACAACGCCATAAAAATAAATGCCTTGACTAATTTGACATATCCATTTTTTTCAAATATTTATTGAAGTCTTGTAGCAACGTCATGAGCATGGCATGGATATACAAGGATAAAATAAATTCCTAGGAGCATTATCTTTCCCACCACTAAATGTTTGTTTCTTGAATGTTACCTCCTAGTCTCTATCCTCTACTATTTTTCCATGGCGCACCATATTTTTATGTCAAACAAAGATATCTAATGTATGTGTCCTATAAAAAATCAACTACAGATAGAGAGAACCATGGAATATGAAGAGAAGGATTGAATCAAAATCAACAAATCCTCACCAAATATTTCTTGTATAGGCTCGAAATGAAATCTCATGAGTTAATTTGCATGGCTATAACTACAGTCACATGATAAAAATTTTAGTAATTGACTTAGAAGATAATAACAATATCTCTTGGAGTCAATATCTAGTATATCTCATGGGAAGACAGAATACAAAGGCCACATGCTCAACAAGCAACATACAAAAAATCATCGCCATTGCCAAAGGAGGGGATATAGTTATACCTTGCCTCAAATCTATTGTGTGTGGCATTGAGATCTCATCTTTATTGGTTTTACACTGCCCAAAATGTTATCCAAGGAAACACAAAATTAGTTTGGATACAAGTGCAAGTGGGCATAGTGAAGAGCATGGAAATCCATAGCGAGGGATTTATGCCATACATGGTTCTAATGCAGTCAGTTTTACAACCATGGGAACACTTATTGCAACAAAAGAATTATGAAAGTCATGGTCAAAGTTGTACATGCTACACACTTCAAGTTCATCATACTATTTGACATAGAAATATCTATTAATGCAATTTAGGAGTTGATTTGTTTCCTAATTATTTATTTTATTGTGTGAGGGATTAATATTTAAATTTGTCTGTGTTTTTAATATAGTTTAGTGGGATGATCTTTGTAAGGATGTGTATTCGCATTTAAGTATTATAATGTGTATTTTTATTACATTATCTCTACTAGGGCATTTCCATTTTAGATGATGTTGGCGTCATAACATCATTTCACATGTGAGTGTAGTATTTTTTAAGAAATGATACGATAAATCCTCGCTCTTAAAAAATGGAGGTGTTGAAGGATGATTCTCAGAGAATACATAAAGAGATCATATCCAAGGAGTTGTTAAAATAAGTGAAAAAATGGGAAATCGGGATGAAATTGTGATGTCCCCAAAAATAAAATAAAAAAATTATAGTCTAGTAAAAACTACCTAGACGGAACATTATTTACTTACAGAACTCTATCGTACACTTTAGGTATTTCTGTTTAGTCGTAAGATGTTCTTACATTCTGTTGTTTATATTTCGGTCGTTACTTTTAATGTATTTTACTTATGATGTTGTACTGTTGTTTGCTACTTAGTATTATGTTTATATTTTTGTCGCTTATGTGTCGTCACTGGATTGATGTGGTTCGTTCTTTCTGCATTGTCGCACTTGTTAATTATGGAGTCCTAACTTAGCTTTGTTTGTGGAAACAAAGTGGGTAGAGTGGCAGGACTTGTTCTCCCATGACGGTTTGAGAGGTAAAGTATTACTTTTTTACGTAGGCTTACTTATTTCAATCGAACTAAGGCACCTCTTTTATTTACATGCACTTCAAGCTTGCGAGGGAAACTTGTTCCAAGAGTACGGGAAGTTGTGAGCTTAAAGATCATACTATTGGTTGACTTTGGTTATCTTATTGACTCCAAATTATATCAGGTATAGCTACTATTCTTGTCAATTTAATTATTACGGCTAAAGCTCTTGTTCAGTACTTATACTTCCGTCGGGTCTTTTAAATTCTTCATTTCATATCTTGGTATTAATTACGATTTATTTTTCAGTCTATTTATAATTATTAACTTCTCTCATATTTTCCATTTTGCAGGTTAGATACATGGCCTTCAAAACCCATGAGTCATTGTTTATGACTTGAATGTTCTATTCCTTGCGATTAGCCTCCACTATGAAATCTTTCTTTTCAAATTAGCGCTTGATCAATTAAAAAAACAATTAGTATAGATTTTAAACTCCACAAGACAGGAAATCCATCAAGGTCTTGATATATATATAGGGGGCATTTTTCTCTTTTTCTATGACTTTCCCTACGAGGGAGGCTACCATGGTCTATGACAAAGGAAGGGATGTGCCTTATGCATCATGTAGCGAACTTGTTGTTACAATAGGAATCTAAGGACGTGGATTAATCACATGCCTATGAATGTTAGGATTGTTTGGATCCAACCTTATCATATCTAACAAGTCTTGGGAGTCTTGGGGCATCACTACACTATGGAAATTGAACCCAGGTGTTAGAACAATTACACTCACAACAATTGCCAATTACACATGTAAATTACTCACAAAAGAGACTGAATATGGAGCTGAACACTAATCTGTATTGAATAAGTGTACAATAGCCAACCCTGTGAAGTCATAGGCTACCACAATAAATAATTACATGAGGGATTCGAATGCATGAAGATGCCATTCAAATCTAGTAAAAAGTAGGCTTACTAAATGTAAGCAAATCCCCCATAGGTGCATAAAGCAGTTTCCAAAATTGTCTAGGAGCTCATGAATTGGAAAAATCAATTAGGTAAGCTAATAGTGGGTGGAAGGACAACTCATACATGCTTTTCATATGATAAAAGAGTGGAGGATGTGGAGGACAAAAAACAAGTTAACTTCACCTAGTTAAACTTTCCCAATTGCCTTAAAACATTGAAAAAGCAGGCAATAAAGCAGAAAAAGAAGACATGCGCTAGGGAGGCCAGGAATAAAGCAGATTTAATTCCAGGAGGTTTCCCAAGCGCTGCATGACTCAAAATTAGCAAGTTTGACCACTATGGATGTGTGGAGGACAACTTGCATAAGGTGGAATATGGAAACTAGGCAAATAAGACAAAAATTGGATTAATTAAGGTCTAAGGTAGCTAACTATGGGTTGATTATTCTAACACCCCCCCTTATGCCTAACTTATGAGTAAAATATCAGAAAATTATAGGGCCTAGCAACAAGGCTTAGTCACCCTTTACATACTGCATGTCCATTTAACCAAGGAAAGAGGCAAAAATCTAGTGGGAAAAATCCTCCCTTAAACATGGACTATAAAACAAAATTTGGAAATCTTTCCATCACTCATGCTTCACAGCATGATCAACAATCCCTAGCAGTGATTTGAGATTGCTGAATGTCTTCTCACAGAAAACTTTGGTGAATATATCAGCTACTTGTTCTAAAGATAAACATAAGAGTAGGTGAATGGTGCCATCATGCACAAGCTATCTGATGTAGTGCATATGGATCTCAATGTGTTTGGTTCTCTGCTTCTAAACTGGATCATTGCAGATTCGAATGGTACTCTAATTATCAAAATAGATAGTAGTTGAGTATTCTGATTCGAAGCCACACTCTCCAAGTAACCCTTGCAACCATAAACATTGAGTTGGTGCATTTACAACTCCTCTGTACTCTGCTTCTGTAGATGAGAGTGCAATGGCACTCTGTTTCTTCCTTGACTAGCTGATTGGCCCTTCTGCAAGCATGAACACATATCCTGATGTAGACTTTTGATCTGTGCTGTCACCTGCCCAATCACTGTCAGTAAACCCAATCAAATCAAGATCAGATTTAGCTTTATAGAAGATCCCATGTGTCCTTGTTTTCTGAACAAAGTTAAGGATCCTTTTGGCTTCTTTCCAATGGATCTCATGAGGCTGATCCATGTATCTTGAAGCCACACTTACTGCATAAGAAAGATCAGTTCTATTATGTGTAATATACAACAAACATCCAATCAATTTCCTATACAGTGTATTGTTTACCATAGGTGAAGAATCAGCTTCTTCAAGATTCACTCCTGAAAGGAAAGGAGTATTGCTTGGCTTGCAATCTTTTATTTTGAATTTGTTTAGCAAATCCAAGGCATAATTGGACTAATGCACTTTGATTCCACCTTTGGTGTGAGTCATCTCGAGCCCCAAGAATTGGCTCAATAGCGCCAAATCTGTCATGGAGAAGGCATGGTTCATTGCATCCTTCAAGGAGGCAATTTCATCTTTTGAGCTTCCTGTAATGAGGAGGTCATCAACATACAAAAAAATTATCATTAATGAACCATGAATCAACTTCAAATATACATTTGGATCTAACTTGCATCGAACAAAATTCAGTGATAACAGAAAGCTATCAATCTTGGCATGCCAAGCCCTGGGGGCTTGCTTAAGCCCATACAATGACTTCTTTAGCCTGCACACAAGAGATGGGTTAGTAGAAAATCCTTGAGGCTGCTGCATGTATATCTCTTCAGTGAGATCTCCATTTAGGAAAGCACACTTCACATCCATGTGATGTACTTCCCATTGCTTTGAAGCTGCAATGGCTAAGGCTAGCCTGATGGAGTCCATCTTTGCCACTGGTGCAGGGGTCTCATTGTAGTCTATGCCATGAACCTGTGAGTAGCCCTTGGCTGCCAATCTGGCCTTGTACTTCAGAGGTGAACCATCAACAGCAAATTTGGTTTTGTACACCCACTTACACTGAACTAGCTTCCTCCCTCGGGGAAGATCAACCAGCTCCCAAGTGTTGCTCTTCTGGAGTGAGATGAACTCTTCGTTCATGGCTGCTTGCCATATTGGATCATTTGCTATATATTCATATGTCTGTGGATCTGATTCAACCATCAGATAGCATTTCTCTGCAAACATAGGATCTTTCATGCACAGAGCACTCTCAAATTGAGATCTAGTCCTCCTAGGATCATTAGGATTTCCAGCTAGTTCTCCAGCTGCATGAATGGTCTTGGCTTCCCATTTTGGTCTTGTAGGACTGTTAGGATCTGCAATCAAATCATCATTATCATACATATCAGAATCAGCATGTTCAACTATCTCTTCACTTACATTCAGAGGTTTTGGTGGTGAAGAGGATTCTCCAACTTCCATTGCTGCTAGGGGCTCTTCTTGAAACTGAATGCACCTTTCAATGAAGGATTTGTTTGTGCTCAAATTGATCAGCTTGTGCCCTTTTGAATCTTCAGAGTACCCAACAAATAGACACTCTTGGCTTCCGGGCTGCAAAGCCTTCCTCTTTTTTGTTGGAATTCTAGCCCAAGCCCTTGAGCTAAAAATCCTGAAATGGGTCAAATCTGGCTTGTGCCCACTCCATGTTTCGAAATGAGTCATACCATCAAGCTGTTTATGAGGCACCCTATTCTGGATATAGGCTGCATAGTTTATAGCTTCGGCCTAGTACTTTGGTGGCATAGTCTTAGCCTCCATCATGCAGGTTGCATTAGAGGAAATTTCAACTCAAAATGGGCCTTTTAACTTTTATTCAAATTCCATGTCATCATGTATTAGCCAATGAAATTGCTTTAAATTTGAAATACCGTATAGGTCTTAAACTCTTTTTTAATATAAATTTGGGGATAGGTATCATAAAAAAAACTACTTTTTTTGTTTGTATTTTTGACATATCTCCCGGTGTTTTTACTCAAATTTCGATCGGGAGAGCTCATTGGATGCAGAATTAAATTCTGCATCCAACGAGTACCCACTCGGCATACTTTTGACGGACCTCGCTACCCCCAAAAAAGAAATACCTAAAAAAATGGAATGATGACATCATCATTTCATTTTTTTAGGTATTTCTTGTTTTTGGGGTAGTAGGGTCCATCAAAATTATGCCGAGTGGGTACTTGTTGGATGCATAATTTAATTCCTCATCCAACGAGCTCTCCCGATCAAAATTTGAGTAAAAACACGGGGATATATGTTATAAATACAAACAAAAAAGTAGTTATTTTCTTTTCTTCCTCCAAAATTAATAAATATTATTTTATTATTTTAACTATTATTTTATTAATTCATTTTAGGAGGCCCATTTTGAGTTGAAATTTCCTCTAATTCCATCTCTTTCAGTGATCTGTTCTTCCCCTCAGCAACACCATTCTGTTTTGGTGTGTAAGGGATAGAATGCTGCATTTGAATACCTGCATCTGCACAATATTGAATAAAATCAAGACTTGAAATACTCACCACCATTGTCAGGTCTGAGGACCTTGAGTTTCCTCCCAGACTGGTTTTCAACCAAAGCCTTAAAAACTTTGAAGATGCCAAAAACTTCAGACTTGTGTTTTACAAAGTAAACCCAACAATGCCTGGAAAAGTCATCTATGAATGTCAATGCATATTTGTCCTGACTCATTGACATATGAGGAAATGGGCCAGCAACATCACTGTGGATCAACTCAAGAGGTGCAGAGGTTCTCTCATGACTAGCTCTCAAATTTATGCTTTGGGTGTTTTCCTAGGATGCAACCTTGACAGACTCCTTTGGAAAACTTAATCTTTGGTAATCCTATGACCATTTCTTTTTCACTAAGATCAAAAAGATACTTGTAATTTAGGTGGCCAAATCTTTCATGCCAAAGCTTGCTTGCCTCATTAGCATGAATCAGAAGAGCAGAGGGGTTTGAGTAGGGTAGGAAGTGTGAGAACATGTATACCTTCGAAGTGTGATTTGCAATTAATTTTGCAATGACTTTACCACTTGAGATCTCTGTGATCTCAACTTCATTAGGGGAGAATATGACCTTCTTTGGAGACCCTGTGTGGGTCATCTGATATACTGATAAGAGGTTAGAGGCAAGACCTGGAACATACAACACATTGCTGAACTTACCATGGTCAAGATCAATCCTCCCTTTGCCCAAACTTTCAGTGAGAGAGTCATCTCCTAGTACTATTGGTGGACCTTTTGACATGTCAAGTGAGGTGAATTCCTCCTTGGTCGAAACCATATGTCTTGAAGCTCCAGAATCAATGATGAAACTAGGTGAGCTTGATGTGCCAGCAACCAATGCATGAACTCTCTCTCTGTCTTTTGAATTTGATCCTCCTTCCCTCTTCTTTGAGCTATCTGGAAGGGAGATGCCATTCTTCTCCAGGAGTTGGGTCAGCATGTCTATTTGCTTATTCATGCAGGAGCTCTCAGAATGATTTCCCTTACTGCAATATGCGCACTTGCTCATTTCTCCTTTGTTTTTCTTCTTCTGGGGGTTCTTCTTGGAACCTTGAGGCTCCTCTGGAGACTTGTTCTTGTCTCTCTTTTTCTCAGGTGGATTTTTAGCTTTCTTCTTGCTTTTTGAATCCACCCTTGAATCTGTAGCAACAAGAGCTTGGTCTTTGGATGGTTTGATGGTGCCCATCATCACCAATTTATCTTGTTCTTGTGTGAGAGATTCCATGAAATCTGCAAGGCTAGGCATTTTCCAAGCTCGAGCTGTCAAATTTGTGGCATAGAAGGTCAAAACAAACACTGAATAGTCAGGGCCAAGCTTCGAGAGTATGGCCAAGACCAGCTGATCATCCTTCTTTTCGATCCCACATTGTTTTAGCTGTAAAACAAGTGCTTTGAACTTGGAAAAATAGATTTGCACGGATTTAAAGCTATTGGGACTTAGGGAGATCAATTCATTTTCAATTTGATGTCCCCTCATCTCATCTGTCTTTCCAAAAAGATCAGCAAGCTTCTCCCATACTTCATTCGGTGATGTCAATCCATCAAGATGGAAAAGGAGGTCTCTGGATATGCTCAGACACAGGAGACCATAGGCCTCATCCCTCCTGTTGTGCCATTTTATCTTCTCTGCAACTGCATTGGGCTCTGCTTCTGTTGCCATAGTCACTCTGTAGACGCCTTTTTCTCTCAACAGTATCTCCATCTCTGCTTTCCATTCAAATAAGTTAAATGGAGTCAAGATGATCTTCTGAGATTGATCCATAGCTCAGAAATTGTTCCGTCATTCAGCAGAAAGCTCCCACTCAATGATGTCAAACCTGAAAAACAAATTGGAAGGAGAGAAATCGATCTACAAAGGCTTTGATACCATGTGGAAATTGAACCCAGGTGTTAGAACAATTACACTCACAACAATTGCCAATTACACATGCAAATTACTCACAAAAGAGACTGAATATGGAGCTGAACACTAATTTGTATTGAATAAGTGTACAATAGCCAACCCTATGAAGTCATAGGCTACCACAATAAATAATTACATCAGGGATTCCAATGCATGAATATGCCATTCGAATCTAGTCAAAAGCAGGCTTACTAAATCTAAGCAAATCCCCCATAGGTGCATAAAGCAGTTTCTAAAACTGTCTAGGAGCTCACGAATTGGAAAAATCAATTAGGCAAGCTAATAGTGGGTGGAAGGACAACTCATACATGCTTTTAATAGGATAAAAGAGTGGAGTATGTGGAGGACAAAAAAGAAGTTAACTTCACCTAGTCAAACTTTCCCAATTGCCTTAAAACACTGAAAAAGCAGGCAATAAAGAAGAAAAAGAAGACATGCGCTAGGGAGGCCAGGAATAAAGCAGATTTGATTCCAGGAGGTTTCCCAAGCGCTCCATGACTTAAAATTTATCAAGTTTGACCACTATGGATGTGTGGAGGACAACTTGGATAAGGTGGAATATGGAAACTAGGCAAATAAGACAAAAATTGGATTAATTAATGTCTAAGGTAGCTAACTATGGGTTGATTATTCTAACATACACATTGCCTTCTAAATTCATAATCAAAATACTTTATGCAACATAATCTCAACATTTAATTTTCTCAAGAAACACAGTGGTGTCTCCCTGGTCTCATGGAAAGAATCATCAAAGGCCATGTACCAATAGTCCATTGATTTATTAATAAGTGGCTGATATATACATAGATCAATGGAAATATTTTGTTTCTTATTATAAAAGTGATTCGACCAAGGTTTTCAACTTTTGAATTATGAAATGGGTCATTGGTTCTGAATGCATTACTCAATCTTATCACCATTTGAAGGTGGTGGGGGTGTTGCTTGCATGCTGGGATTTGGGTGTTCTAGGTCTGGAAACGACCTATATTGATCTTAGTTTGGGGTTTAGGGGATGGGATTTCGGTTTTGTTGTTGTTGTACATTTGGGATATTTTTGCATAGTTTGGATTCTGTGAATTCATCATTTTAATTTACCACAAAATTTTTTTAGGGAAAGAAATGCTATAGAGTAAAAACAATAAAGAGACAACAAGATTGGAGAAAACCACAAATTCATACTTTATTGGTTTTTTAATCTTGTAAATTAATGAAAATTATACGTTGTTTGTCAAACTTATGTTTTACTCCCTGCAACATTTCTATAAGTCATCGCCACTTCAACTAAGTAAAGGTGAATGAAAATGAGGGTTGTGACACAATTGATAAAATGTGCACTCTTGATGTTGCACTTACCTTACTACATCTAACATGATTCTTGAAATGTAAAACATAACGTTATTCATGAAATCTAGCCGAGGTTTCAAAAGAATGTTAACTTTTTGTCATCCATGTAAAGGGTTGTCTCATTGTTAGAAACTCAATTGCCCCCTTGATTTAGACAAAGCTAGGATATTTATCTTAATATTCGTCACAACATCAATAGCGTTTAATCAAAGTAGTGAATATAAAAAATATTCAAAAGGAATTGAGGTTTTTTGAATCTTACTTATATACTTGACTTTCCTCCTAGAGGGACTATGCAGGCATACATACATATATATAAACATCTACTAAATTCCGAAACCAATGAGATTTTAAACTAAATCAATGAACGACGACGAAGAACACTTGTGTGAAAGCAATTGGAATGATTGTGTATGAATTATGAAGTCGATTTGTGTTTAGGGGGTTGTTGAAATATTTGCTTTCTCTATCATTTCATATTTCAATGTGAAGGTTTCTAGGGTCATAAAAGAGGTATTAAAAATTTCATCAAGAAATCCATACCTAGGATATCTAGTGAAAAATATAGATATTCTTAAATTGTAAAGGTGTATTGGGAAAGGTGTTCCACAAAAGGATTCTTGGAAGAAATTCTTCATATATAATGAAATTATAAATACACTTTGGCTTCCTACAAATATTCACTCCTCCCCTTTTGTAACATTTGGGACAACATTGTTTATGATAACTCTTTGAACTTAGTCTGTGTTAATTTATTTAGCTCTCTTAATTTGTAAAGTTTTTGAGAACTCTTTAGACTTAGTTTTTGCTAATTTTTGAGGTTCATTTAATTATTGTTTGAACTTAGTTTGTCCTAATTTACTAGACTCCTTTAGATATTGCTTGAACCCTATTTTGTTTAAATGACTCTGGAAAGATTTATCATTCAAAATTATATAATCATCCTTTGGACAAAGTGTGCTTCAATAATCTCATTTTCACTTTTTTTATATGAAGATTGAAAGAGCGGCGTTGAAAGAAATTATATCAATCCCTGGTCACTATGTTCATCAACGCATCCGCTTTCGCTTTCGGTTATATGAAGATTGAAAGAGCGGCATTCAAAGAAATGATATCAATAACAAGGTCACGGTGTTCCTCAATGCATCCAACAGAAGTATAAAGAATTTAAAATAAAGAGGTGCAATATATTCTGAAATTTCAATAAAATTTATTAGGTTAGAGCACACGAATATTTGTATTGAAACAATAAAAGCTGTACTGTATGTACATGAAGAATGACTGAATGGGAGGATCCGATAAGTAGCTTCGAAGGGCTCATATTCATGTTTATATTTATATCTCCACGACTGCTGTGTGTGTAAATATCAGTAAGGCCTGGCTGCTATGTAGTTCCCTGGTGGATAATAATTGCAGGTGATGAAAGTATCGCCTGAGTTGCATTTAATCTTGGCACAACCAACATTGGTGGTGGTTCTCATCTATCCACGCAGCCACTGCCTGTGAAGGGGTCCAACTGTTTCGGCTCCCCCAGAATATGTTCTCTCCGAAGGGGCTGTCCGAGTGCTGGAGGAGACAGTCGCCCTTTCTCTGTCTTGCATAAGTGCGTGCATAATTTGCAAGTTTGCGATCCCATTGGAGACGACCAACTCCCACCGCATTTCTTGCTTGGTTGTGTGGAGCCAAAAAAGCCGTCAATAAACGCGGCGGTAGCATTCATGTCTGCAGCATTCACTGATGACATTGCCATTGTCATAATGAGAATGCAAATGCTAATCCTGCAGCAGTTCTTCAACAGCGTGGTCATCCCCATGACTATTGTCAATCGCTGCCGTCCCTGTAGATAGTTTCTAATTCTTTGCTGCTTCAGGTAATCCGAATAATAATACTGGCTTCTGTTTCTTTTCCTAAAAATTTATATACAAAGGTAATCAATTCATTGGCCAAACGTATTTGGAGTTATATCAGGAAGATGCTATCTTTCTATCTATCAGTACCATTGTCTATAACCGGCTCAAGCTGTTTGGGTATATATAGGCTACATGCTGCTCATTAGTTTGAGCTTCTTTTACTTTGAATGGAAGGAGGAGGAAGCTGCCTGTTTTATTCTTTTCATCCTAAGATAATGCTTATAGATTATCAGCAGGAGCGGTATCATGAATCATTATCTGAAAGTAACTTCTGATTGTTTGTTTGTGTCTTACTCCATTTCAAGATGGGCCTACAGATTGGGAGGCGCTTGCTTGGTTGACAGTGACTATGGACACGCGCAGACACACCTGAAATATGAATATGATCCGATGATGCTGTGTTGTTCATTTTGATCACTTGGAAGGCTTGAACCGAAAGAAAACTGACAGAGGTAAACACGTTGTTCAATTGCAACAAAGTCCAAAATTTATCACCAAAAGACGATTTACAAAAAACAACTCCACGACTGCTCAATGTCTCTACAAGTGTGGGAACGCTTAATGTGGAAAATACACGCACTACATAGTGTCAAAAAGAGAAAACGACAATGCTAATCAACCTTGCATTTTCTTATTCTAAACAATAACAAATACAGCGCAATAACAATATGTAGCGCAAGAGATTTGAAAATTTTAAAGTAGATTTCAAAGATTAAGTTAAGAGAATTTTTTTTATTAAAATATTTATTTTCGAAAACAAATGTTTTAGATAGTATAGGTTCTTTAAAACATAGTTGAACTTTTCATCACGGCGTAAGCTGATGAGTGAAACAAGTCAACATATATATATTTGGAATTCTTTCGCAAATAACCCAGCAAGTTTGTCAAAAGTTATAGTTTTTATTTGGATGGTTGAGGTTTGGAGGAAAAAGAGTATATGAAGGCTTAATTCTCACTCTCCAGAAAATGAACAAACACATCGAAGATATTGAGTTTGAACACTTATTAACTCACCTATTGTAGTATCACACAAAAAAATAGTTGAACATAATTTCAAAGTTGTGAGTTTACCCCTAGTCAATAGTTGATTGGAGATGAAGTAAGGCCCCCACAAATGGAAAACATGGAGATTTCAATGGAGGTGGAAAGGGGCTCATCTTTACATGGAAATATAGTACAAGAGAAAAAATGTTCTAGATTTTGTGAATTAATATTGCTCCAACTTCAAAGAAAATCCCTTGGATATTGGTATTCTTGTCAATCATGTTACGCTCTTGAATAGATCTACAATTGCCATATTAATTCCTATGCTTTAGTATTAAACTAATAAAGACTTCAAAAGGAACAATATCGAATTAAGCCAATACATAAGGAGGAGGAAGAGTGAAACCACAATCGAAAGTAAGTAGGGCATGAGTGAAGACATATATCTTAGACTTAGGTGTACATGTTATACAATGCTTAGTTTTCTACATGGAAATTATCAAATTAGGGCAACCCATATAATTGCACTCATTTGGTCACTTTGGTTAAGCCTCTGTACATGACAAAGGGCACGCACAAATTCACAAATCCAAATATATTCGAAGTACAAATTAAATAATTAAAAAATACTAAATTGTATCTAGAAATTTCTTGTGAATTTTGTGAAGTGCGCAAGTTATGCATCTCCATGTCTTGTATTCATAGCCACACATTTCATCATACTTGATTTGAACTATGAAATCAACACAATTGTAGTTGTTTTTTGTGAGGAGACTTAGAGGAGGCGCAAATATTTAGGTATGACGCCATTTCCACATCAAGAAATCCAATTTAAGGGTGAATTACAAGAAAACAAAAATCACTAGGAAAATGCAACAATGCTCAGTAAATCGATAACTCTTATTTAAGCTTATGTGGTCAATGTAACACATTCACCAAGGTTACAATAATCACATCGGTCAAGATGTTGTGGGATTGAGGATTATATATCATGATGGTTATGATGCCTCAGATGTTTTCTGCCACATTTTATTTTCGTTGCCAAATGTTCCACGTTGCACTCTTTAGCTGTCTTTCTCAAAGAAACGAGGATGGATAAACCCTTTTGCACCATGCATCTAAAATATCCATATGACAATAGGTCTTCGACCTTGTTGAAGATGGGACTACAATTATGGTTGCACAAGAACATTTTTGAGCTGGGCGCATTGCCTCTGTGTCTTGTTTGGCTATGCGTGTTTAATTTTGTGCCCATGAATATTTACGAGGTTGAATCTTTGGCTAGAGCCATGCCGCCTAAGTCCTACATCAACGATCTCAAACATCAAGTCTTGGTACTAAATTTTTGGAACAACAATCGAAGAGGTAATCGAGTCTATCCATCCCAGTTCTTATATTGCTTGTCATTATGCAATTTTGGGTCCTCTTCAAACACAGATGCAGCGTTAATATTGCGAGGACGAATCTCGTTAGCACAAAATAGAGAACACAAAGATAATTGAAGGGAACATGAGGAGTGTTAATTTTCCACTCTTTAGTTGTGTTTATCCAAAAAAAGAAGATGAGTCAACCATTTTGCACCATGCATGTAAGATATATATATTGAGATCGATCTATGTCTCTGTTGGAGGGGAGGATCAATGGAATTCCCCTCCGATGATCTCTTCTTTTATGCATCGCCAATCATGTCTCTAATTCCAATTGAAATATGTCTCGAGAGCTATTTTGTAATTTTAAGTATCATTTTAACCATAGTTACCTTAATGTTCAAAGGCGAAAGAGGGTTTTCGTAGGACAACGACCAAAAAGAGCATTCATATGGTTTTGAAGAGAAGGAAGCCATATTAATCTCCCAAAATATCTAGAAATATATATCATGTTATTTAGATCCCCTTCATGGTCCTTGTGGCGATGGTCATTGCAAACCACTGCATAGATGTACTTGACATGACGTAGAACATGACTGGAATAATTTGAGGGGCATGCAAGACTTTGGAGGGGAAGGTGTGCATGAGAAGTTGGGACATGGTTGAATATAGTGATGATTTATATCGAAACAAACCAAGGATTTGATGGAGCATGACATGTTTTTATTTGCGGAGTAGAGGAATATTGTGAACTCTTTTTTTTTCACAATAAAAATGCCTCATGGAACAATTATCTATGTTTATATAATATAGCATTTTCCACGGTATTATTGTATCTAAATTTTCCTCTTTTCCCCATAATGGCCCATGATATTTGTTTAATCTCCTTGTTTCAAAAACTCATGTCAACTATTAATAGAAAATTTGCAATCTAATATTAAAGTTGTAGCTAAAAGTTTCTGTTTGCGTGAGTTGATAATAACATGTATATCAGGCATATTTTTAAAACACTATGGAATTAAGCAATTATTTCTATGCATAATGCAAAAAGGGTTGTTTACTTAGAGGAATAAAACTTCAAGTTTTCAACACTAATGTATAAAGGAGATTCATGAATAGTTATTTGTTTGTCGATGATGATTAAAGTGCAAACAAAGAAATAGTAGCACGCAATAGGTATATGTTCTTGGCCCCAACGTATAATCGAAAGATATTTTCCTCCATCGTTGGCTTTGGGGATTCAATAAAGAGATAACAAGATTGGAGAAATCCACAAATTCGTACTTTATTGGTTTTTTAATCTTGTAAATTAATGAAAATTATATGTTGTGGATGCCAAATGTTTGTCAAACTTATGTTTTACTCCCTGCAACATTTCTATAAGTCATCGCCACTTCAACTAAGTAAAAGTGAATGAAAATGAGGGTTGTGACACAATTGATAAAACGTGCACTCTTGATGTTGCACTTACCTTACTACATCTAACATGATTCTTGAAATGTAAAACATAACGTTATTCATTAAATCTAGTCGAGGTTTCAAAAGAATGTTAACTTTTTTTCATCCATGTAAAGGGTTGTCTCATTGTTAGAAACTCAATTGCCCCTTGATTTAGACAAAGCTAGGATATTTATCTCAATATTCGTCACAACATCAATAACATTTAATCAAAGTAGTGAATATAAAAAATATTCAAAAGGAATTGAGGTTTTTTGAATCTTACTTATATACTTGACTTTCTTCCTAGAGGGACTATCAAGGCATACATATATATATAAACATCTACTAAATTCCAAAACCAATGAGCTTTTAAACTAAATCAATGAAAGACGACGAAGAACACTTTCATGAGTTGTTATGACACGCTAAATTTAAAATCCATGGTGGTGTCTCATTAGACACATATAATCTCTCTAATCCCTCTAGAGAAAGCTAGTTGGAATGGGGATTCAGTAAGTAGCATTGGGGGATTTAGAACTCTAAAATATGGAAGCAAAATATTGCCTCCTATATAAGGGTCAAGGGACATTTTTAATATATTATGGACATATAGATATTAGGGGGTTTATAATTATGTATGTAGGGGTTTGAATATGGTATTGGGGGGTTTTTAATTCATAATTTGCATGGGTATGTGGTACGTGGAAGAGGACCTCAAGCACACACATGTGAGATGCTTGATAATCTAGTGTTCAAGGATACGTATGATCTATGTCAAGGCGGTGTAAATTGAATTGTGTTTGGAATTAGAGTGGTGCTTGAACTAGTATGGCTTGTGAGTGAATTTTATGTGTGAAAGCAATTGGAATGACTGTGTATGAATTATGAAGTCGATTTGTGTTTAGGGGGTTGTTGAAATATTTACTTTCTCTATCATTTCATTTTTCAATGTGAAGGTTTCTAGGGTCATAAAAGAGGTATTAAAAATTTCATCAAGAAATCCATACCTAGGATATCTAGTGAAAAATATAGATATTCTTAAATTGTAAAGGTGTTCCACAAAAGGATTCTTGGAAGAAATTCTTCATATATAATGAAATTATAAATACACTTTGGCATCCTACAAATATTCATTCCTCCCCTTTTGTAACATTTGGGACAACATTGTTTGTGATAACTGAAATTATAAATACATTTTGGGATCCTACAAATATTCACTCCTCCCCTTTTGTAACATTTGGGACATCATTGTTTGTGATAACTCTTTGGACTTAGTTTGTGTTAATTTATTCAACTCTCTTAATTTGGAAAGTTTTTAGAACTCTTTAGATTTAGTTTGTGCTAATTTTTGAGGTTCATTTAATTATTGTTTGAACTTAGTTTGTCCTAATTTACTAGACTCCTTTAAATATTGCTTGAACCCTATTTTGTTTAAATGAGTCTGGAATGATTTATCATTCAAAATTATATAATCATCCTTTGGACAAAGTGTGCTTCAATAATCTCGTTTTCGTTTTCACTTTTTTTATATGAAGATTGAAAGAGCGTCGTTGAAAGAAATTATATCAATCCCTGGTCACTATGTTCATCAACGCATCCGCTTTCGCTTTTGGTTATATGAAGATTGAAAGAGCAGCATTCAAAGAAATTATATCAATACCAAGGTGGCGGTGTTCCTCAACGCATCCAATACAAGTTTAAAGAATTTAAAATAAAGAGGTGCAATATATTCTGAAATTTCAATAAAATTTATGAGGTTAGAGCACACGAATATTTGTAGTGAAACAATAAAAGCTGTACTGTATGTACATGAAGAATGACTGAATGGGAGGATCCGATAAGTAGCTTCGAAGGGCTCATATTCATGTTTATATTTACATCTCCACGACTGCTGTGTGTGTAAATATCAGTAAGGCCTGGCTGCTATGTAGTTCCCTGGTGGATAATAATTGCAGGTGATGAAAGTATCGCCCGCGTTGCATTTAATCTTGGCGCAACCAACATTGGTGGTGGTCCTCCATACAATGAGTGTAGTGAGTGCAGTCAGGTCCAGTGTAGATATTCTTCTCATCTATCCACGCAGCCACTGCTTGTGAAGGTGTCCAACTGTTTCCGCTCCCCCAGAATATGTTCTCTCCGAAGGGGCTGTCCGAGTGCTGGAGGAGACAGTCGCCCCTTCTCTGTCTTGCATAAGTGGGTGCATAATTTGCAAGTTTGCGATCCCATTGCAGACGACCAACTCCCACCGCATTTCTTGCTTGGTTGTGTGGAGCCAAAAGCCGTCAATAAACGCGGCGGTAGCATTCATGTCTGCAGCATTCATTGATGACATTCCCATTGTCATAATGAGAATGCAAATGCTAATCCTGCAGCAGTTCTTCAACAGCGTGGTCATCCCCATGACTATTGTCAATCGCTGCCGTCCCTGTAGATAGTTTCTAATTCTTTGTTGCTTCAGGTAATCCGAATAATAATACTGACTTGCTTCTGCTTCTTTTCCTAAAAATATATATACAAAGGTAATCAATTCACTGTCCAAACGTATTTGGAGTTATATCAGGAAGATGCTATCTTTCTATCTATCAGTACCATTGTCTATAACCGGCTAACTTTCTATCTATCAGTACGATTGTCTATAACCGGCTATCTTTCTTTGTATCTATCTTTCTATCTATCAGTACCATTGTCTATAACCGGCTATCTTTCTTTCTATCTATCAGGAAGATGCTATCTTTCTATCTATCTTTCTATCTATCAAGCTGTTTGGGTATATATAGGCTACATGCTGCTCATTAGTTTGAGCTTCTTTTACTTTGAATGGAAGGAGGAGGAAGCTGCCTGTTTTATTCTTTTCATCCTAAGATAATGCTTATAGATTATCAGCAGGAGCGGTATCATGAATCATTATCTGAAAGTAACTTCTGATTGTTTGTTTGTGTCTTACTCCATTTCAAGATGGGCCTACAGATTGGGAGGCGCTTCCTTGGTTGACAGTGACTATGGACACGCGCAGACACACCTGAAATATGAATATGATCCGATGATGCTGTCCACGCACGTTATCATTCCCTGCCACAATATTCAACAACAATACAATACTTCATTTTATTTACAACAACTCAATAGTTAATTTTAATTTTAATAACTTTTAGTTACTTCAACGCCGGCCAGCGAGCCCGTTGTTCATTTTGATCACTTGGGAAGGCTTGAACCGAAAGAAAACTGACAGAGGTGAACACGTTGTTCAATTGCAACAAAGTCCAAAATTTATCACCAAAAGACGATTTAAAAAAAAACAACTCCACGACTGCTCAATGTCTCTACAAGTGTGGGAACGCTTAATATGGAAAACACACGCACTACACAGGAAAATACACGCACTACATAGTGTCAAAAAGAGAAAACGACAATGCTAATCAACCTTGCATTTTCTTATTCTAAACAATAACAATATACAGCGCAATAACAATATGTAGCGCAAGAGATTTGAAAATTTTAAAGTAGATTTCAAAGATTAAGTTAAAAGAATTTTTTTTATTAAAATATTTATTTTTGAAAACAAATGTTTTAGATATTATAGGTTCTTTAAAACATAGTTGAACTTTTCATCACGGAGTAAGTTGATGAGTGAAACAAGTCAACATATATATATTTGGAATTCTTTCTCAAATAACCCAGCAATTTTGTCAAAAGTTATAGTTTTTATTTGGATGGTTGAGGTTTTGAGGAAAAAGAGTACATCAAGGCTTAATTCTCTCTCGCTAGAAAATGAACAAACACATCGAAAATATTGAGTTTGAACACTTATTAACTCACCTATTGTAGTATCACACAAAAAAATAGTTGAACATGATTTCAAAGTTGTGAGATTACCCCTAGTCAATAGTTGATTGGAGATGAAGTAAGGCCCCCACAAATTGAAAACATGGACATTTCAATGGAGGTGGAAAGGGGCTCATCTTTACATGGAAATATAGTACAAGAGAAAAAGGGTTCTAGATTTTGTGAATTAATATTGCTCCAACTTCAAAGAAAATCCCTTGGATATTGGTATTCTTGTCAATCATGTTGCGCTCTTGAGAAGATCTACAATTGCCATATTAATTCCTATGCTTTAGTATTAAAGTAATAAAGACTTCAAAAGGAACAATATCGAATTAAGCCAATACATAAGGAGGAGGAAGAGTGAAACCAAAATCGAAAGTAAGTAGGGCATGAGTGAAGACATATATCTTAGACTTAGGTATACATGTTATACAATGCTTAGTTTTCTACATGGAAATTATCAAATTAGGGCAACCCATATAATTGCACTCATTTGTTCCTTTACTCCATGTTTGGAGTTATCCTCCACTAAGTTTTCATTTCTGCTATGCATCTGCATTAGAGTCAAGCAAGGCATGGTCACTTTGGTTAAGCCTCTGTACATGACAAAGGCCATGCACAAATTCACAAATCCAAATATATTCGAAGTACAAATTAAATAATTAAAAAATACTAAATTGTTTCTAGAAATTTCTTGTGAAGTTTGTGGAGTGTGCAAGTTATCCATTCTCCATGTCTTGTATTCATAGCCACACATTTCATCATACTTGATTTGAACTATGAAATCAACGCAATGTAGTTGTTTTGTGTGAGGAGACTTAGAGGAGGCGCAAATATTTAGGTATGACGCCATTTCCACATCAACAAATCCAATTTAAGGGTGAATTACAAGAAAACAAGAATCACAAGGAAAATGCAACAATGCTCAGTAGATCAATAATTCTTATTTAAGCTTATGTGGTCAATGTAACACATTCACCAAGGTGATAATAATCACAATAGTCAAGATGTTGTGGGATCGAGGATTATATATCATGATGGTTATGATGCCTCAGATGTTTTCTGCCGCATTTTATTTTCGTTGCCAAATGTTCCACGTTGCACTCTTTAGCTGTCTTTCTCAAAGAAACAAGGATGGATAAACTCTTTTGCGCCATGCATCTAAAATATCCATATGACAATAGGTCTTCGACCTTGTTGAAGCTGGGACTACAATTATTGTTGCACAAGAACATTTTTGAGCTGGGCGCATTGCCTCTGTTTCTTGTTTGGCTATGCGTGTTTAATTTTGTGCCCATGAATATTTTCGAGGTTGAATCTTTGGCTAGAGCCATGCCGCCCAAGTCCTACATCAACCGTATCTCAAACATCAAGTCTTGGTAGTAAATTTTTGGAACAGCGATCGAAGAGGAAATCGAGTCAATCCATCCCAATTCTTATATTGCTTGTCATTATGCAATTTTGGGTCCTCTTCAAACATAGATGCAGCCTTAATATTGCGAGGACGAATCTCGTTAGCACAAAATAGAGAACACAAAGATAATTGAAGGGAACATGAGGAGTGTTAATTTTCCACTCTTTAGTTGTGTTTATCCAAAAAAAGAAGATCAGTCAACCATTTTGCACCATGCATGTAAGATATCTATATTGAGATCGATCTATGTCTCTGTTGGAGGGGAGGATCAATAGAATTCCCCTCCGATGATCTCTTCTTTTATGCATCACCAATAATGTCTCTAATTCCAATTGAGATATGTCTCAAGAGCTATTTTGTAATTTTAAGGATCGTTTTAACCATAGTTACCTTAATGTTCAAAGGCGAAAGAGGGTTTTCGTAGGACAATGACCAAAAAGAGCATTCATATGGTTTTGAAGAGAAGGAAGCCATACTAATCTCCCAAAATATCTAGAAATATATATCATGTTATTTAGATCCCCTTCATGGTCCTTGTGGTGATGGTCATTGCAAACCACTGCATAGATGTACTTGACATGACGTAGAACATGACTAGAATAATTTGAGGGGCATGCAAGACTTTGGAGGGGAAGGTGTGCATGAGAAGTTGGGACATGGATGAATATAGTGATGATTTATATCGAAACAAACTAAGGATTTGAGGGAGCATGACATGTTTTTATTTGCGGAGTAGAGGAATATTGTGAACTCTTTTTTTTCACAATAAACATGCGTCATGGAACAATTATCTATGTTTATATAATATAGCATTTTCCACGGTATTATTGTATCTAAATTTTCCTCTTTTCCCCATTGCCCGTGATATTCCTTTAATCTCCTTGTTTCAAAAACTCATGTCAAGTATTAATAGAAAATTTGCGATCTAATATTAAAGTTGTAGCTAAAAGTTTCTGTTTGCATGAGTTGATAATAACGTGTACATCAGGCATATTTTTAAAACACTATGTAATTAAGCAATTATTTCTATGCATAATGCAAAAAGGGTTGTTTACTTAGAGGAATAAAACTTCAAGTTTTCAACACTAATGTATAAAGGAGATTCACGAATAGTTATTTGTTTGTCGATGATGATTAAAGTGCAAACAAAGAAATAGTAGCAAGACATAGGTATATGTTCTTGGCCCCAACGTATAATGGAAATATATTTTCCTCCATCGTTGGCTTTGGGGATTCAACGAGTAATTCTGGGATGACACCAATTCTAGAGTGGAACATGCCACCTTGGTAAACTGATTATTTATATGAAAGCACAAGCTACAAAAATTTCACTAGTAATAGTGTTGTCACCATGCCATCGAGCGCTGGTTATTTTCTATTGATAGCATCACGTAGTAACATCAAGGGCCTACTATTGCAAGCTTAACATCTTCCAAATCATGAATAATTGTTGCATGTTTCATCCAATCCACACACATCCCCTATCTATAGTTTCGCCTACTACCATGTGATTGGCATTCCTAATGCAGCTTCCTATTGCATCACTCATTTGCATTCCTCTAGTAACATAACGATCCTTGTGAGAAATCATGATTGTTATTTCAGAAAGGGTACAACCCATGGATCAATTTGGTTGTTGGTCTTTTCAAGGGCTTCTTCTTTTTAACACACACTAAGTAGAAAAAAACAAAAAAAAATTATGAACAATGATATCCTTGTGGAAGGATATTCCTTCACAGGATAAAATGCATAAAGTTTGAAACTTAGACATTTGTACACATTTTTTCTTATCAATATATTTTAGTATATATGCCCTGCATATATAGTTAGGGGTTTTCCATTATTAGTTACTATAAATATACATTTACTCCAATGTTCGATCCACTGACTATACCCCACAAATATGCTTGAGTTCATTCCAAGTGGTATCAAAGAAGCATACCCTTACTAAGGCAATGGATCAAAACCCAAATATTACTTTCACAAATATAATTAAAAATATAGATCTATTGCTACAGGTCCAACATTAAATTAGCTTACATCAACATGAAACTCTTATGAAATATTGACCAAGCACAAAACCAATTAAATCGGTCCTTGTCGATAATGGTTAAGGTAAGGAGAAACTAATTGATCCTATTGGTTGGGTTTCATGATGCAGAGTTCATGTTTTCTATCTATAGAATATTATCCAGTCAGCACAGATGCATTGATAACTAATGACAGGGAGTCTTCAATAATCTATAAACGGACATCTTCCCATGTTGCGACACAAAACACTAGATGGATTTTTGGAGAAAAAAATCATCCATAATATGAATGCAAATGCAAAATCCTCCCAATGCAGTTGTCTGCGTAATCGTAACCAATGATCGGAGCCTCCTTTTTGTTCAGAGCATGAATTTGTGTGGAAACGAGAGGGAAAGTGATTTTGCATGAAACAATGTAATTTAAAATTGATGAATGAGGAAAAAATCCCCACCTTGAAGGTTTCAACTGCAAAAAATGATTGAATGAGTTCAGTTCAGGGTAACCCAAAAAAATTACGGAAGAGGCCAGTAGTACTAGAGTGTACATCGATGTTTCGAGTATCACATTTTTACAAGAAAATAAATGAGGAGAACAAATGACACGAATTGATCATAGATGGAAAGCAGAGAAGAATGGATTCGAGTACGAGGTTAACTAAAGAAGGAATTCCTCTTCTAAATAGTCATAGGATGCACTTGCAATGCTAATATTTGAACACTTTGCTAATAACTTTGGGAAAGACGAATCAAATTTATTTTTGAAAACTTCAAGAAAACACATTTCACTAAGTATATCAAGCTTAATAGTGAAACATGTGGCAATAGTGTAAGCATTGAGAAACACGTTATTAGTTTATTGTTGCACCTAAGATTACCTCAAAAGCATGCAAGTGTTTAACGGAGGAAAAAGTAAATGGAGCAAATTAATATCCTCAAGGTTTTCCTTCTAGTAAAACATCCTCCTATCCTGATAGTATGATGTTTGAGAATATCATGGAAAGTATATGGTTTTAACCGTGAACCTAAAACCGAATTTTCAATGTCATACTCACTTTCCTAAACGAGGATAGAATAAACTTATAAAATAACCAACATGAACACCACTAAATGTTTTTTTCTTGAATGTTAGACCCTCATCACTAGCCTCAACAAACCCAACATGGTTCGCCATGGTTTATGTCAAGCTAAGCTGCATCATATCTGTCCTATAAAAAATGATCTACAAATCTAGACAACAATAGAATATGAAGAGAAATCCTAACTCACATCCAACAAATTCTTCTTTTGTAGTCTTGAAATTAAATCCCATCTATAATCTTATAGAGGGGTTTATATCTAGATGATGATTGAATCTATGTTGGTTCCTTCAGGTAAGTGTAGATGTAGTCTACCAATGAGAGTTACTGAATGCAACATTCATGGAATGCGATAAAGTGCCTATAGGGTTTTCCCGTGAACTTTTCCATGGAAGAAAAATGAAACTCCAGCATAAAAATAAATGCATTGACTAATTTGACATATCTATTTTTTTGAATATTTCTCAAAGTCTCATAGCAATGCCATGAGCATGGCGTGGATATACAAGGATAGAATAAATTCCTAGGAGCATTATCTTTCCCACCACTAAATGTTTGTTTCTTGAATGTTACGTCCTAGTCTCTATCCTCTACTATTTTTCCATGTTGCACCATTTTTTTATGTAAACAAAGAGATCTAATGTTTTGGTCCTCTAACAAATCAACTACTGATAGAGAGAACCATGGAATATGAAGAGAAGGATTGAATCACATTCAAAAAATCCTCATCAAATCGTTCTCGTATAGGCTCGAAATGAAATCTCATGGTATTCTTTGCATGGTTATAACTACAGTCGCATGATAAATATTTTAGTAATTGACTTAGAAGAGAATACCAATAGCTCTTTGAGTCGATATCTAGTATATCTTGTGGGAATACAAAATAGAAAGGTCACACACTCAACAAAAAACATACAAAAAATCATCGCCAATTCAAAAGTAGGGGATATAGTTATCCCTGGCCTCAAATCTATTGTGTGTGGAATTGAGATCTCATATTTATTGGTTTTACACTGCACAAAATGTTATCCAATGAAAAATAAAATTAGTTTGGATACAAGTGCAAGTGGGCACAGTGAAGAGCATGGAAATCCATTGGCATCCTTTCAAAAACAATTTAGGCCCTAGCGAGGGATTTATGCCATACATGGCTCCAATGCAGTCGGATTTATAACCATGGGCACACTTACTATAACAAAAGAATTATGACACTCATGGTCAAAGTTGTACAAGCTACACAATTCAAGATCATACTCTTTGACGTAGAAATATCCATTGATGCAATTTAGGAGTTGATTTGTTTCCTAATTATTTATTTTACTGTGTGAGAGATTATATTTAAATGTGTCTGTGTTTTTAAGATAATTTAGTGGGATTATATTCGTAAGGATGTGTATTCGTATTTAAGTACTATAATGTGTATTTTTTTTGCATTATCTCTACTAGTGCATTTCTGTTTTAGATGAAGTTGGCGTCATAACATCATTTCACATATAAGAGTAGGATTCTTTAAGAAAAGATACGATAAATCCTCGCTTCTAAAAATGGAGGAGACGTTGAAGAGCGATTTCCATAAGTGAAAAAATGGGAAACCTGGACGAAGTAATGATCCACATCACTAAGATATTCAACATCTTAAAAATCTATTTGAGAATACTAAATATGACTATCCCATAGGACCCCTATGGGAAATTCCATTTTGAAATATTGTAGCGTCCGACCTCTTCCCATCAAATATGATTGATGACATCATTCGAAAAAATGTTTCATTACAAATCGCCATATGGTTGCATGTGTAGCATACAAAGTGGCTCAAAATCGGAAGTGAAACGCGCTCCATAAATCAAGAATGAAACACAAGCACACTAAATCCAACTAATTAGGTCCTTGCCCTCGACATTGTAAAAAGTGTATTAAAAGGTGGTAATCCTTCGAATTTGGAATAAATAGAAATCATGTCCATGCCCATTGAGATTAGGTATATGAAAGCAAATAAACATACGAAAACCCATAATAATAGATATGGTTAGGATCATTGATGGTGTTCTCCTTTTCGCAATCCTCTCCATGGCTTCAAGTTCCAAGTGATGTATGCAATCATGTAATTATAAATTACCAAAGTACAATAAACTAGATGGTAATTCATTGGTAGCAACCACATTTTCCTATTTAATGACCTGCAACTATAGAATATGGAAAAGTCTTTAGGAAACTAGTGATATATATACATATACACACAAAGAAGTTCCTCTACAATACCTATCTTGCCAATTCCCTCTTAGTTTGCATTAGCATAGGGTGTTTATAAGTAATGGTTGTAGGAAATGGGATATTAGACTATTTTCATGACAACACGTGAATATTTCGTATTATTAGCTACAAGAGAAGCATCTCAAACTAGTTAAATCCAAATAGAAAATTAAAATAAAAAAATACAAACACAAATTAATCTAAAAAGACTATTATTACATTATTAGTGTGCCCCATAAAACATGTAGTATAAATCCTTGTATGGACACCCATTCAAGTAGAAGGGACTCTTATTGAGGTATCTTGGTGCATAGGAATAACATCTGTATACAATTGTAATTTCGCATGAAATAGACAACCATAAAAGTAAAAGCATAAATAAAAGGATAAAATACTGATATATACAAAAGGATATGATACAAAGAAGTTTTCTTAATTATTGCACATATCCTAGAAACAAATTTACTTACGTATTACACACATCCCTTACCTGGTCTAGGATGGCAGAAAGGGTCACAACAACCATAGGGACAAGATATACATGGATGATGACATGAAAAGTGTCTACTGGACCTAACATTCCCACCAGTGATTGTTTATCACTTGAATGCACTATTCCTTGCGATTACCCTCCAGCATGAAATCTTTCTTTTCAAATTAACCCTTGATCGTTTAAAAAAAAATCAAGTATATCTTTTAAACTCCACAAGATAGGAAAGCCATCAAGTTCTTGATATATATATATATATATATATATATATA